>CM040928.1:14964050-15099050 GCA_023029165.1 Gobiocypris rarus | reverse complement strand
GGCCCTAGAGGTCTGTAAGAATTTTGAAAGAAATCGGCCACTAGTTGGCGCTAACGAGTTTTATGGCTCTGTAATCACGTGGTGTTGCACACATCCACAAAATATGAATATCATTTGATAGATCTCCTCATACTGAACAACTTTGCCTCTAGAACTATTGCTGTCAATCAAATCGTTCATTAAATATTGGCGATTATGTTAAAAACCTACTTTGCGAACTAGTCCCTGGTTTTTTGCCCGATCGGAACCAAACCAGTCTAGGACAATTCTCTGGACTCTCTAGATCAATAATTATCGAAAAAAAGTTGAATTTTTGAATTTGGATGGCTATAACAGGGTCATTTAAAAAAGAGGTGTGGAAAATGCACTCAAAAGCCTATAAATCCTAAAGGGAAACTCAAAACTTCACGAAAATTGTTGGGTATATGTGGCATAACATGCTGAAGAAGCATGCAAAGTTTTATGGAGATCAGACTATAGCTGGCGCTATAACTGTTAAAAACCTTTAAAACCATGCATTTCCTATGGAAAATTGCCTGTATTAGCTGCAAATGGTATTTTTCATCTGTTGCAATATAATGTTTAAATAATTTGTTAAATCTGCTCATTCTGACTCTCTAGGTCAATAATGATATAGAAAAAATAACTTTTGCAATTGGATGGCTATAATAGAGTCATATCAATATGTGATTTTGACCAAATGTCCCCAAGAAGCCTTTAACTCCTCAATGGATGTTTAGATCATCTCAAAAAGAGGAAAGTACATGTGACATATGACTCTAAACAAGCATACAAAATTCCATGGAGATCAGGCAATAGATGCCTCTATAAAAGTAAAAAAAGTGACAATGCTTATATTGGTGTATTAAATTAAATTGCCATAAAGCCACCAGAGGGCAGCATAAGACCACTTATTGGTTCATTCTGCTCACTTATAATAACATTTGCAAATCACATTTTGACAATGTTTATCAATTAAATTGTTAATTTGATGTATGTTTTTACAATAATATTAAATTACAATTAAAATAACACCTGAAAATATGTTTTAAAGGGGAAAACTTGAATAAGTCATTTGTTACCCATTATTTTATTCATATATCTATATCTGAAACAAAATGTGTATGTGAGTTAGCACGCTTGAAGGCATTCACTTGGAAAATGTGCCCATTAAATGAAAAACAGACATTTAAAATGAAAATGAGCTAATGAGTGATTCTCTGCTGCCCCTGCTGGTTATAAAAAGTCATTTTGTCATACTATCTACTTATAATGTTCTATAATTCATATTTAGATATTATAAAACCACTATTATAACATTTACAATCACATTTTGTCAAATTTGATCAATTAATTTTTATTTAAGCAGTGGTATTGACATTTCTGCCAAAAATGATGGTATGATTAATGTGTAAAAATTACTACAAGACTAGGAGTAAGCATTTTGTTTCTATTCATTTATTTAAAATATCTATATGTAAAACAGAAGTGTGTGTGTGTGTGTGTGTGTGTGTGTGTGTGTGTGTGTGTGTGTGTGTGTGTGTGTGTGTGTGTGTGTGTGTGTGTGTGTCTGTCTGTCTGTCTGTCTCTCTCTCTCTCTCTCTGTTTGTGTGTGTGTGTGTGTGTCTGTCTGTCTGTCTGTCTGTCTCTCTCTCTCTCTCTCTCTCTCTTTTTCTGTATGTGTGTGTGTGTGTGTGTGGCCAATATCTATTTCAAACAATGCCTAGACTTTATTCAAATAAGCACGTGACACATGACATTACATTTGGCAATAGTTTTTAGCTTTAAAATTCATATCTAGGAATTGTAATATCATTATAATAACATTTAATATCACATTCTGTCAATGTTTATCAATGCCATATACTTGTGATGGCTGTAATGCTAATGTTGTCCTATAGAGGGGGCTGCAGGATCAGAAATATACTTTCTTGTGTTTCCACAGGTTACAATTAAATGTAGAGGCTAGAATCATGGTAAATCAAATCTCAATGTGGTAAATCATGGTGAACTATGGTAAATGAGGCTAGGATCATGGTAAATCATACTACAATGTGGTAAATCATGGTAAATCATATTAGAATGTGGAAACATGGTAAATCATGGTAAACTATGGTAAATCAGGCTAGGATCATGGTTAATCATACCACAATGTGGTAAGTCATGGTAAATCATATAAGAATGTGGCAACTCGTGGTAAATCATGGTAAATCATATTAGAATGTGGTAACTCATGGTAAATCATGGTAAACTATGGTAAATCATGCCAGGATCATGGTAAATCATACTACAATGTGGTAAATCATGGTAAATCATATTAGAATATGGAAACATGGTAAATCATAGTAAACTATGGTAGATTAGGCTATTATCATTGCAAATCATACTACAATGTGGTAAATCATGGTAAACTATTGTAAATCAGGCTACAATGTGGTAAATCGTACTGCAATTGGGTAAATCATGGTCAATCATATTAGAACGTGGAAACATGGTAAATCATAGTAAACTATGGTAAATCAGAATAGAATCATGGTAAATCAAACTGAAACATGGTAAATCAAAGTAAATCTTTCTAGGACATGCTAAATCAATGTAAGCTATGACAATTCATGGTAAAATATGGCAAATCACGGTAAAGTATGGTAAATCACTAACACAGGGAATATCATGGTAAATCAGGCAAGAACATGGTAAATCAAGGTAATCTATGGTGAATCATGGTAAATCACACTAGAACATGGTAAATCATGGTAAACTATGGTGAATCATGGTAAATCACACTAGACCATGGTAAATCATTGTAAACTATGCTAGTACATGGTAAATTAGACCATAGGTGGCGCTGTAACTGACAAAAGCTTTGAAACCATACATATCCTATAGTTAATTGCCTGTTTGGCTGTAAATGGCCATTTCCATCTATTGTGTCAGTGGTTAAATGCTTGCTAAATGAACCTTGTCTTGTTATGCTTGGCTAAATGCTGCAGCAGCTTTATTATTATTATTATTATTATTATTCAGCCGAAAAACGCATCGCAGACCAAACCGTAAGGGCTAGAGACTTGAAACTTGGCCAATAGGTAGTACAAAAATCGAGGAGAGGTTATCAAATTATGAGCCAGATTGGCCTATAGGTGGCGCTATAGCAATCAATTGCGCAAAGGGCTCATAACTCCTAAACCGTTTGGTCCACACTCAAGTGTCTTATATCATTGGAAAGCTGAGAACTTGGCGAACAAAATGTATATCTCCGATTTTATTTCCGTCATTAAAATTTTTCCGCCATTTTGAATTTTGTTGAAAACCTACTTTTGCAAACTAGTCCCTGGTTTTTTGCCCGATCAAAACCAAACCAGTGCCAAAATGTTCTCTGGAGTCTATTTATCAATAATAATTGAAAAATGTTGAAATTTCGATTCACGGTTGTTAAGGGGCGTAAAAATGAACGTTTAGGGCGGGGCCTATTTTACTAAAAAGGCTATAACTCAAAAACGAAATGAGATATCTTCACCAAACTTGGTAAACATATGTATGGGCTCAGTTTTTGGTCAGGATAAAAATTCGCGACGATTAACCACTTGGTGGCGCTATAACATGAAAAACACAAAAGGGCTATAACCACACGACCGCTAGTCCGATTGACTTGAAAATTGGTATGCAGTGTCTTGGTCCAAGGTACCATGTATGTCTATGAGGACATTGGCGTATCTTAAAAACATGCCACAGCCAATTAAATTTGAGCACTTATTAGACAAGGTTAATGGAGGCCGATCGAATGAAACTCGGTGGGCATGTTTGACTCATGGCCCTAGAGGTCTGTAAGAATTTTGAAAGAAATCGCCACTAGTTGGCGCTAACGAGTTTTATGGCTCTGTAATCACGTGGTGTTGCACACATCCACAAAATATGCATATCATATGATAGATCTCCTCATACTGAACAACTTTGCCTCTAGAACTATTGCTGTCAATCAAATCGCTCATTAAATATTGGCGATTATGTTAAAAACCTACTTTGCGAACTAGTCCCTGGTTTTTTGCCCGATCGGAACCAAACCAGTCTAGGACAATTCTCTGGACTCTGTAGATCAATAATTATCGAAAAAAGTTGAATTTTTGAATTTGGATGGCTATAACAGGGTCATTTAAAAAGAGGTGTGGAAAATGCACTCAAAAGCCTATAAATCCTAAAGGGAAACTCAAAACTTCACGAAAATTGTTGGGTATATGTGGCATAACATGCTGAAGAAGCATGCAAAGTTTTATGGAGATCGGACTATAGGTGGCGCTATAACTGTTAAAAACCTTTAAAACCATGCATTTCCTATGGAAAATTGCCTGTATTAGCTGCAAATGGTATTTTTCATCTGTTGCAATATAATGTTTAAATAATTTGTTAAATCTGCTCATTCTGACTCTCTAGGTCAATAATGATATAGAAAAATAACTTTTGCAATTGGATGGCTATAATAGAGTCATATCAATATGTGATTTTGACCAAATGTCCCCAAAAAGCCTTTAACTCCTCAATGGATGTTTAGATCATCTCAAAAGAGGAAAGTACATGTGACATATGACTCTAAACAAGCATACAAAATTCCATGGAGATCAGGCAATAGATGCCTCTATAAAAGTAAAAAGTGACAATGCTTATATTGGTGTATTAAATTAAATTGCCATAAAGCCACCAGAGGGCAGCATAAGACCACTTATTGGTTCAATCTCTGCTCACTTATAATAACATTTGCAAATCACATTTTGACAATGTTTATCAATTAAATTGTTAATTTGATGTATGTTTTTACAATAATATTAAATTACAATTAAAATAACACCTGAAAATATGTTTTAAAGGGGAAAACTTGAATAAGTCATTTGTTACCCATTATTTTATTCAGATATCTATATCTGAAACAAAATGTGTATGTGAGTTAGCACGCTTTGAAGGCATTCACTTGGAAAATGTGCCCATTAAATGAAAAACAGACATTTAAAATGAAAATGAGCTAATGAGTGGTTCTCTGCTGCCCCTGCTGGTTATAAAAAGTCATTTTGTCATACTATCTACTTATAATGTTCTATAATTCATATTTAGATATTATAAAACCACTATTATAACATTTACAATCACATTTTGTCAAATTTGATCAATTAATTTTTATTTAAGCAGTGGTATTGACATTTCTGCCAAAAATGATGGTATGATTAATGTGTAAAAATTACTACAAGACTAGGAGTAAGCATTTTGTTTCTATTCATTTATTTAAAATATCTATATGTAAAACAGAAGTGTGTGTGTGTGTGTGTGTGTGTGTGTGTGTGTCTGTGTGTGTGTGTGTGTGTGTGTGTGTGTGTGTGTGTGTGTGTGTCTGTCTGTCTGTCTCTCTCTCTCTCTCTCTCTCTCTCTCTCTCTCTCTGTTTGTGTGTGTGTGTGTGTGTCTGTCTGTCTGTCTTTCCCTCTCTCTCTCTCTCTCTCTCTCTTTTTCTGTATGTGTGTGTGTGTGTGTGGCCAATATCTATTCAAACAATGCCTAGACTTTATTCAAATAAGCACGTGACACATGACATTACATTTGGCAATAGTTTTTAGCTTTAAAATTCATATCTAGGAATTGTAATATCATTATAATAACATTTAATATCACATTCTGTCAATGTTTATCAATGCCATATACTTGTGATGGCTGTAATGCTAATGTTGTCCTATAGAGGGGCTGCAGGATCAGAAATATACTTTCTTGTGTTTCCACAGGTTACAATTAAATGTAGAGGCTAGAATCATGGTAAATCAAATCTCAATGTGGTAAATCATGGTGAACTATGGTAAATGAGGCTAGGATCATGGTAAATCATACTACAATGTGGTAAATCATGGTAAATCATATTAGAATGTGGAAACATGGTAAATCATGGTAAACTATGGTAAATCAGGCTAGGATCATGGTAAATCATACCACAATGTGGTAAGTCATGGTAAATCATATTAGAATGTGGTAACTCATGGTAAATCATGGTAAACTATGGTAAATCATGGTAAATCATACTACAATGTGGTAAATCATGGTAAATCATATTAGAATATGGAAACATGGTAAATCATAGTAAACTATGGTAGATTAGGCTATTATCATTGCAAATCATACTACAATGTGGTAAATCATGGTAAACTATTGTAAATCAGGCTACAATGTGGTAAATCGTACAATGTGGTAAATCATGGTAAATCATATTAGAATGTGGAAACATGGTAAATCATAGTAAACTATGGTAAATCAGAATAGAATCATGGTAAATCAAACTGAAACATGGTAAATCAAAGTAAATCTTTCTAGGACATGCTAAATCAATGTAAGCTATGACAATTCATGGTAAAATATGGCAAATCACGTAAAGTATGGTAAATCACTAACACAGGGAATATCATGGTAAATCAGGCAAGAACATGGTAAATCAAGGTAATCTATGGTGAATCATGGTAAATCACACTAGAACATGGTAAATCATGGTAAACTATGGTGAATCATGGTAAATCACACTAGACCATGGTAAATCATTGTAAACTATGCTAGTACATGGTAAATTAGACCATAGGTGGCGCTGTAACTGACAAAAAGCTTTGAAAACCATACATATCCTATAGTTAATTGCCTGTTTGGCTGTAAATGGCCATTTCCATCTATTGTGTCAGTGGTTAAATGCTTGCTAAATGAACCTTGTCTTGTTATGCTTGTGTGCTTAAAGGCCTTAAAAGCTCGAACCCCGCTAAATTATTATTATTATTATTATTATTATTATTATTCAGCCGAAAAACGCATCGTGCAGACCAAACCGTAAGGGCTAGAGACTTGAAACTTGGCCAATAGGTAGTACAAAAATCGAGGAGAGGTTATCAAATTATGAGCCAGATTGGCCTATAGGTGGCGCTATAGCAATCAATTGCGCGAAAGGGCTCATAACTCCTAAACCGTTTGGTCCACACTCAAGTGTCTTATATCATTGGAAAGCTGAGACCTTGGCGAACAAAATGTATATCTCCGATTTTATTTCCGTCATTAAAATTTTTCCGCCATTTTGAATTTTGTTGAAAACCTACTTTGCAAACTAGTCCCTGGTTTTGCCCGATCAAAACCAAACCAGTGCCAAAATGTTCTCTGGAGTCTATTTATCAATAATAATTGAAAAAATGTTGAAATTTCGATTCACGGTTGTTAAGGGGCGTAAAAATGAACGTTTAGGGCGGGGCCTATTTTACTAAAAAGGCTATAACTCAAAAACGAAATGAGATATCTTCACCAAACTTGGTAAACATATGTATGGGCTCAGTTTTTGGTCAGGATAAAAATCGCGACGATTAACCACTTGGTGGCGCTATAACATGAAAAAACACAAAAAGGGCTATAACCACACGACCGCTAGTCCGATTGACTTGAAAATTGGTATGTAGTGTCTTGGTCCAAGGTACCATGTATGTCTATGAGGACATTGGCGTATCTTAAAAACATGGCCGCCACAGCCAATTAAATTTGAGCACTTATTAGACAAGGTTAATGGAGGCCGATCGAATGAAACTCGTGGGCATGTTTGACTCATGGCCCTAGAGGTCTGTAAGAATTTTGAAAGAAATCGGCCACTAGTTGGCGCTAACGAGTTTTATGGCTCTGTAATCACGTGGTGTTGCACACATACACAAAATATGCATATCATATGATAGATCTCCTCATACTGAACAACTTTGCCTCTAGAACTATTGCTGTCAATCAAATCGCTCATTAAATATTGGCGATTATGTTAAAAACCTACTTTTGCGAACTAGTCCCTGGTTTTTGCCCGATCGGAACCAAACCAGTCTAGGACAATTCTCTGGACTCTGTAGATCAATAATTATCGAAAAAGTTGAATTTTTGCATGTGGATGGCTATAACAGGGTCATTTAAAAAGAGGTGTGGAAAAATGCACTCAAAAGCCTATAAATCCTAAAGGGAAACTCAAAACTTCACGAAAATTGTTGGGTATATGTGGCATAACATGCTGAAGAAGCATGCAAAGTTTTATGGAGATCGGACTATAGGTGGCGCTATAACTGTTAAAAACCTTTAAAACCATGCATTTCCTATGGAAAATTGCCTGTATTAGCTGCAAATGGTATTTTCCATCTGTTGCAATATAATGTTTAAATAATTTGTTAGATCTGCTCATTCTGACTCTCTAGGTCAATAATGATATAGAAAAATAACTTTTGCAATTGGATGGCTATAATAGAGTCATATCAATATGTGATTTTGACCAAATGTCCCCAAAAAGCCTTTAACTCCTCAATGGATGTTTAGATCATCTCAAAAAGAGGAAAGTACATGTGACATATGACTCTAAACAAGCATACAAAATTTCATGGAGATCAGGCAATAGATGCCTCTATAAAAGTAAAAAGTGACAATGCTTATATTGGTGTATTAAATTAAATTGCCATAAAGCCACCAGAGGGCAGCATAAGACCACTTATTGGTTCAATCTGCTCACTTATAATAACATTTGCAAATCACATTTTGACAATGTTTATCAATTAAATTGTTAATTTGATGTTTGTTTTTACAATAATATTACATTACAATTAAAATAACACCTGAAAATATGTTTTAAAGGGGAAAACTTGAATAAGTCATTTGTTACCCATTATTTTATTCAGATATCTATATCTGAAACAAAATGTGTATGTGAGTTAGCACGCTTGAAGGCATTCACTTGGAAAATGTGCCCATTAAATGAAAAACAGACATTTAAAATGAAAATTAGCTAATGAGTGGTTCTCTGCTGCCCCCTGCTGGTTATAAAAAGTCATTTTGTCATACTATCTACTTATAATGTTCTATAATTCATATTTAGATATTATAAAACCACTATTATAACATTTACAATCACATTTTGTCAAATTTGATCAATTAATTTTTATTTAAGCAGTGGTATTGACATTTCTGCCAAAAATGATGGGATGATTAATGTGTAAAAATTACTACAAGACTAGGAGTAAGCATTTTGTTTCTATTAATTTATTTAAAATATCTATATGTAAAACAGAAGTGTGTGTGTGTGTGTGTGTGTGTGTGTGTGTCTGTCTGTCTGTCTGTCTGTCTTTCTGTCTCTGTCTCTCTCTCTGTTTGTGTGTGTGTGTGTGTGTGTGTGTGTGTCTGTCTGTCTGTCTGTCTCTCTCTCTCTCTCTCTCTCTCTCTCTCTCTCTCTGTGTGTGTGTGTGTGTGTGTGTGTGTGTCTGTCTGTCTGTCTCTCTCCTCTCTCTCTCTCTCTCTTTTCTGTATGTGTGTGTGTGTGTGGCCAATATCTATTCAAACAATGCCTAGACTTTATTCAAATAAGCACGTGACACATGACATTACATTTGGCAATAGTTTTTAGCTTTAAAATTCATATCTAGGAATTGTAATATCATTATAATAACATTTAATATCACATTCTGTCAATGTTTATCAATGCCATATACTTGTGCTGGCTGTAATGCTAATGTTGTCCTATAGAGTGGGCTGCAGGATCAGAAATATACTTTCTTGTGTTTCCACAGGTTACAATTAAATGTAGAGGCTAGAATTATGGTAAATCAAACCTCAATTTGGTAAATCATGGTGAACTATGGTAAATGAGGCTAGGATCATGGTAAATCATACTACAATGTGGTAAATCATGGTAAATCATATTAGAATGTGGAAACATGGTAAATCATGGTAAACTATGGTAAATCAGGCTAGGATCATGGTAAATCATACCACAATGTGGTAAGTCATGGTAAATCATATTAGAATGTGGTAACTCATGGTAAATCATGGTAAACTATGGTAAATCATGGTAAATCATACTACAATGTGGTAAATCATGGTAAATCATATTAGAATATGGAAACATGGTAAATCATAGTAAACAATGGTAGATTAGGCTATTATCATGGTAAATCATACTACAATGTGGTAAATCATGGTAAACTATTGTAAATCAGGCTACAATGTGGTAAATCGTACTACAATGTGGTAAATCATGGTCAATCATATTAGAATGTGGAAACATGGTAAATCATAGTAAACTATGGTAAATCAGAATAGAATCATGGTAAATCAAACTGAAACATGGTAAATCACAGTAAATCATGCCAGGACATGCTAAATCAATGTAAGCTATGACAATTCAAATAACGTTAAAGTATGGTAAATCACTAACACAGGGAATATCATGGTAAATCAGGCAAGAACATGGTAAATCAAGGTAATCTATGGTGAATCATGGTAAATCACACTAGAACATGGTAAATCATGGTAAACTATGGTGAATCATGGTAAATCACACTAGACCATGGTAAATCATTGTAAACTATGCTAGTACATGGTAAATTAGACCATAGGTGGCGCTGTAACTGACAAAAAGCTTTGAAAACCATACATATCCTATAGTTAATTGCCTGTTTGGCTGTAAATGGCCATTTCCATCTATTGTGTCAGTGATTAAATGCTTGTTAAATGAACCTTGTTATGCTTGTGTGCTTAAAGGCCTTAAAAGCTCGAACCCCGCTAAATGCTGCTTGCAGCTTTAATTATTATTATTATTATTATTATTCTCCGGTAAAACGCATCGTGCAGCCCAAACCGTAAGGGCTGGAGCGTTGAAACTTTGTCAGATGGTAGTCCTCAGCCTGGGACGACCCTGAGAAGCTATGACCCCAAATGGCCTATAGGTGGCGCTACAGCAACCAAAAGCGCAAAATAGCTCATAACTCCTAAACCGTTTGGTCCACACTCAAGTGTCTTATATCACTGGAAAGCTGAGTCCTTGCCAAACAAAACGTATATCTCCGATTTCATTTCCGGTATGCAAATTTTTCCGCCATTTTGAATATTGTTGAAAACCTACTTTGCGAACTAGTCCCTGGTTTTTGGCCTGATCGAACCAAACCAGTTCACAACTGTTCTCTGGAGACTGAATATCAATAATCATTGAAAAAGTAGAAATTTCGATTCATGGTTGATAAGGGCGACAAAATGGACGTTCAGGGCGGAGCCTATTTTACTAAAAAGGCTATAACTCAAAAGTAAATTAGATATATTCATCAAACTTGGTACACATGTGTATGGACTCAATTTGAGGTCACAGTAAAAAAAAGGCGAAGATTGAGCTCTAGGTGGCGCTATAATGTTACAAAACATAATAAAGGCTATGACCACCTGACCGTTAGTCTGATTGACTTGAAAATTGGTGTGCAGTGTCTTGGTCCAAGGCCCCATGTATGTCTATGAGGACATTGGCGATCTCAAAAACATGGCCGCCATCAACCAATTAAGTTTGAGCACCTATAAGACAAGGTTAACGGAGGCCGATCGAACGAAACTCGATGGGCATGTTCGACTCATGGCCCTAGAGGTCTGTAAGAATTTTGAAAGAAATCGCCACTAGTTGGCGCTAACGAGTTTTATGGCTCTGTAATCACATGGTGTTGCACACATCCACAAAATATGCATATCATAAGATAGATCTCCTCATGTTGAACAACTTTGCCTCTAGAACCATTGCTGTCAATCAAATCGCTCATTAAATATTTACAATTATGTTAAAACCTACTTTTGCGAACTAGTCCCTGGTTTTTTGCCCGATCGAACCAAACCAGTCTAGAACAATTCTCTGGACTCTCTAGATCAATAATTATTGAAAAAAGTTGGACTTTTGCATTTGGATGGCTATAACAGGGTCATTTAAAAAGAGGTGTGGAAAATGCACTCAAAAGCCTATAAATCCTAAAGGAAAACTCAAAACTTCACGAAAATTGTTGGGTATATGTGGCATAACATGCTGAAGAAGCATGCAAAGTTTTATGGAGATCGGACTATAGGTGGCGCTATAACTTTTAAAAAGCTTTAAAACCATGCATTTCCTATGGAAAATTGCCTGTATTAGCTGCAAATGGTATTTTCCATCAGTTGCAATATAATGTTTAAAACATTCATTAGATCTGCTCATTCTGACTCTCTAGGTCAATAATTATATAGAAAAATTACTTTTACAATTGATGGCTATAATAGTCAAATCAATATGTGATTTTGACCAAATGTCCCCAAAAAGCCTTTAACTTCTCATTGAATGTTTAGATAATCTCAAAAGAGGGAAGTACATGTGACACATGACTCTAAACAAGCATACAACATTTCATGGAGATCAGGCAATAGATGCCTCTTTAAAAATTAAAAAAGTGACAATGCTTATTTTGGTGTATTAAATTAAATTGCCATAAAACCACCAGAGGGCAGCATAAGACCACTTATTGGTTCATTCTGCTCACTAAGCATATATAAACTTTATAAAATCATTATAATAACATTGCAAATCACATTTTGACAATGTTTATCAATTAATTTGTTCATTTGATGTGTTTTTCACAATATTACATTACAATTCAAAATAACACCTGAAAATATGTTTTAAAGGGGAAAAGATAGAATAAGTAATTAAATTAAAGGCATTCAATTGGGAAAATGTGCCCATTAAATGGAAAACAGACGCTTACAATGAAAATGAGCTAATGAGTGGTTCTTGGAGTAAGCATTGTGTTACTAATAATTTATTTAAAATATCTACATGTAAAACAGAAGTGTGTGTGTGTGTGTGTGTGTGTGTGCGTGTGTGTGTGTGTGTGTGTGTGTGTGTGTGTGTGTGTGTGTGTGTGTGTGTGTGTGTGTGTGTGTGTGTGTGTGTGTTTGTGTGTGTGTATCAGTCTGTCTGTCTTTCTCTCTCTCTCTCTCTGTATGTGTGTGTGTGTGTGTGTGTGTGTGTGTGGCCAATATCTACTCAAGAAATGCTTAGACTTTATTCAAATAAGCAGGTGACACATGACATTACATTTGGCAATAGTTTTTTGCTTTAAAATTAATATCTAGGCATTGTAAAAATCATTATAATAACATTTAATATCCCATTTTGTCAATGTTTATCAATGCCATAGACTTGTGCTGGTTCTAATGCTAATGT
Source organism: Gobiocypris rarus (assembly GCA_023029165.1). Taxonomy (NCBI): domain Eukaryota; kingdom Metazoa; phylum Chordata; class Actinopteri; order Cypriniformes; family Gobionidae; genus Gobiocypris; species Gobiocypris rarus. The sequence goes on along the minus strand of CM040928.1, from coordinate 15,086,040 downwards.
TGTCCTATAGAGGGGGCTGCAGGATCAGAAATATACTTTCTTGTGTTTCCACAGGTTAAAATTAAATGTATAGGCTAGAATCATGTTGAATCAAACCTCAATGGGGTAAATCATGGTAAATCACATTAGAATTTGGTAAATCATGCTGAACTATGGTAAATAATGCTATAATCATGGTGAATCATACCACAATGTGGTAAATCATACTACAATGTGGTAAATCATATTGGAATGTGGAAACATGGTAAATCATGGTAAACTATGGTAAATCAGGCTAGGATCATGGTAAATCATATTAGAATGTGACAATTTGTGGTAAATCATGGTAAATCATATTAGAATGTGGCAATTTGTGGTAAATCATGGTAAATCATATTAGAATGTGGTAACTCGTGGTAAATCATGGTAAACTATGGTAAATCATGCCAGGATCATGGTAAATCATCCTACAATGTGGTAAATCATAGTAAATCATATTAGAATGTGGAAACATGGTAAATCATGGTAAACTATGGTAAATCAGGCTAGAATCATGGTAAATAAAACTGGAACATGGTAAATCACAGTAAATCATGCCAGGACATGCTAAATCAATGTAAGCTATGGTAATTCATGGTAAAATATGGCGAATCACGGTTAAGTATGTTAAATCACTAACACAGGGAATATCATGGTAAATCAGGCAAGAACATGGTAAATCAAGGTAAACTATGGTGAATCATGGTAAATCACACTAGAACATGGTAAATCATGGTAAACTATGCTAGTACATGGTAAATTAGACCATAGGTATTATAACTGACAAAAAGCTTTGAAAACCACACATATCCTATATTAAATTGCCTTTATTGGCTGTAAATGGTCATTTTCATCTATTATGTCAGTGGTTAAATGCTTTCTAAATGAACCTTGGTGTCTTTTGATGCTTTTAGGCTTTAAGTCCTTAAAGGCCTTAAATGCTTGAACCTTAAATGCTGCTTGCAGCTTTAATTATTATTATTATTATTATTATTATTATTATTATTCTCCGGTAAAACGCATCGTGCAGCCCAAACCGTAAGGGCTGGAGCGTTGAAACTTTGTCAGATGGTAGTCCTCAGCCTGGGACGAACCTGATAAGCTATGACCCCAATTGGCCTATAGGTGGCGCTACAGCAACCAAAAGTGCACAATGGCTCATAACTCCTAAACCGCTTGGTCCACACTCAAGTGTCTTATATCACTGGAAAGCTGAGTCCTTGCCAAACAAAACGTATATCTCCGATTTCATTTCCGGTATGCAAATTTTTCCGCCATTTTGAATTTTGTTGAAAACCTACTTTTGCGAACTAGTCCCTGGATTTTTGCCCGATCAGAACCAAACCAGTGCAGAAATGTTCTATGGAGTCTAAATATCAATAATTATCGAAAAAAGTTGAAATTTCTGATTCAAGGTCGTTAAGGGGCGTAAAATGTTTGTCAGGGCGGAGCCAATTTTACTAAAATGGCTATAACTCACAACCTAAATGAGATATAGTCACCAAACTTGGTACACATGTATATGGGCTCAATTTGAGGTCACAGTAAAAAAAATCGCGAAGATTGAGCTCTAGGTGGCGCTATAATGTGAAAAACATAAAAAGACTATGACCACCTGACCGTTAGTCCGATTGACTCGAAAATTGGTATGCAGTGTCTTGGTCCAAGGCCCCATGTATGTCTATGAGGACATTGGCGTATCTCAAAAAACATGGCCGCCATCAACCAATTAAATTTGAGCACCTATAAGACAAGGTTAACGGAAGCCGATCGAACGAAACTCGATGGGCATGCTCGACTCATGGCCCTAGAGGTCTGTAAGAATTTTGAAAGAAATCGCCACTAGTTGGCGCTAACGAGTTTTATGGCTCTGTAATCACATGGTGTTGCACACATCCACAGAATATGCATATCATATGATAGATATCCTCATTCTGAACAACTTTGCCTCTAGAACTATTGTTGTCAATCAAATCGCTCATTGAATATTCGCGATTATGTTAAAAAGCTACTTTTATGAACTAGTCCCTGGTTTTTTGCCCGATCGAACCAAACCAGTCTAGGACAATTCTATGGACTCTTTAGATCAATAATTATCAAAAAAGTTGAACTTTTGCATTTGGATGGCTATAACAGAGTCATTTAAAAAGTGGTGTGGAAAATGCACTCAAAAGCCTATAAATCCTAAAGGGAAACTCAAAACTTCACTAAAATTGTTGGGTGTATGTGGCATAACATGCTGAAGAAGCATGCAAAGTTTTATGAAGATCAAACTATAGGTGGCGCTATAACTGTTAAAAAGCTTTAAAACCATGCATTTCCTATGGAAAATTGCCTGTATTAGCTGCAAATGGTATTTTCCATCAGTTGCAATATAATGTTTAAATCATTTGTTAGATCTGCTCATTCTGACTCTCTAGGTCAATAATTATATAGAAAAAATAACTTTTGCAATTGGATGGCTATAATAGTCATATCAATATGTGATTTTGACCAAATGTCCCCAAAAAGCCTTTAACTCCTCATTGAATGTTTAGATAATCTCAAAAGAGGGAAGTACGTGTGACACATGACTCTAAACAAGCATACAACATTTCATGGAGATCAGGCAATAGATGTCTCTATAAAAGTTAAAAAAGTGACAATGCTTATATTGGTGTATTAGATTAAATTGCCATAAAGCCACCAGAGGGCAGCATAAGACCACTTATTGGTTCATTCTGCTCACTAAGCATATATACACTTTATAAAATCATTATAATAACATTGCAAATCACATTTTGACAATGTTTATCAATTAATTTGTTCATTTGATGTGTTTTTCACAATATTACATTACAATTCAAAATAACACCTGAAAATATGTTTTAAAGAGGAAAAGATAGAATAAGTCATTTGCTATACCATTTATTAAATTCAAATATCTATATCTGCAACAAAATGTGTATGTGAGTTAGCATGTTTGAAAGCATTCACCCGGGAAAATGTGCCCATTAAATGGAAAACAGACATTTAAAATGAAAATGAGCTAATGAGTGGTTCTCTGCTGCCCCCTGCTGGTTTTAAAATCTCATTTTGTCATACTACTTGATTATATTGCTCTATAATTCATATTTAGACATTATAAAACCACTATTTTAACATTTACAATCACATTTTGACAAATTCGATCAATTCATTTTTATTTAAACAGTGGTATTGACAATTCTGCCAAACAATGATGGTATGATTAATGTGTAAAAATTACTACAAGACTAGGAGTAAGCATTGTGTTACTAATAATTTATTTAAAATATATACATTTAAACAGAAGTGTGTGTGTGTGTGTGTGTGTGTGTGTGTGTGTGTGTGTGTGTGTGTGTGTGTGTGTGTGTGTGTGTGTGTGTATCTGTCTGTCTGTCTGTCTGTCTTTCTGTCTGTCTCTCTCTCTCTGTATTTGTGTGTGTGTGTGTGTGTGGCCAATATCTACTCAAGAAATTTATTCAAATAAGCAGGTGACACATGACATTACATTTTGCAATGGTTTTGCTTTAAACTTAATATCTAGGCATTGTAAAATCATTATAATAACATTTAATATCCCATTTTGTCAATGTTTATCAATGCCATAGACTTGTGCTGGTTCAAATGCTAATGTTGTCCTATAGAGGGGGCTGCAGGATCAGAAATATACTTTCTTGTGTTTCTACAGGTTAAAATTAAATATATAGGCTAGAATCATGGTGAATCAAACCTCAATGGGGTAAATCATGGTAAATCACATTAGAATGTGGTAAATCATGGTGAACTAGGGTAAATAATGCTATAATCATGTTGAATCATACCACAATGTGGTAAATCATGGTAAATCATACTACAATGTGGTAAATCATATTAGAATGTGGCAACTCGTAGTAAATCATGGTAAATCATATTAGAATGTGGTAACTCATGGTAAAACATGGTAAACTATGGTAAATCAGGCTAGGATCATGGTAAATCATACTACAATGTGGTAAATCATATTAGAATTTGGAAACATGGTAAATCATGGTGAACTATGGTAAATAATGCTATAATCATGGTGAATCATACCACAATGTGGTAAATCATATTAGAATGTGGTAACTCATGGTAAAACATGGTAAACTATGGTAAATCAGGCTACGATCATGGTAAATCATACTACAATGTGGTAAATCATATTAGAATGTGGAAACATGGTAAATCATGGTAAACTATGGTAAATCAGGCTAGGATCATGGTAAATCATATTAGAATGTGGCAATTTGTGGTAAGTCATGGTAAATCATATTAGAATGTGGTAACTCGTGGTAAATCATGGTAAACTATGGTAAATCATGCCAGGATCATGGTAAATCATACTACAATGTGGTAAATCATATTAGAATTTGGAAACATGGTAAATCATGGTGAACTATGGTAAATAATGCTATAATCATGGAAAATCATATTAGAATATGGAAACATGGTAAATCATGGCGAACTATGGTAAATAATGCTATAATCATGGTGAATCATACCACAATGTGGTAAATCATATTAGAATGTGGTAACTCATGGTAAAACATGGTAAACTATGGTAAATCAGGCTACGATCATGGTAAATCATACTACAATGTGGTAAATCATATTAGAATGTGGAAACATGGTAAATCATGGTAAACTATGGTAAATCAGGCTAGGATCATGGTAAATCATATTAGAATGTGGCAATTTGTGGTAAGTCATGGTAAATCATATTAGAATGTGGTAACTCGTGGTAAATCATGGTAAACTATGGTAAATCATGCCAGGATCATGGTAAATCATACTACAATGTGGTAAATCATAGTAAATCATATTAGAATGTAGAAACATAAATTAGACCATAGGTGGCACTATAACTGACAAAAAGCTTTGAAAACCATTCATATCCTATATTAAATTGCCTTTATTGGCTGTAAATGGTCATTTTCATCTATTATGTCAGTGGTTAAATGCTTTCTAAATGAACCTTGGTGTCTTTTGATGCTTTTAGGCTTTAAGTCCTTAAAGGCCTTAAATGCTTGAACCCGCTAAATGCTGCTTGCAGCTTTATTATTATTATTATTATTATTATTCTCGGTAAAGCATCGTGCAGCCCAAACCGTAAGGGCTGGAGCGTTGAAACTTTGTCAGATGGTAGTCCTCAGCCTGGGACGAACCTGATAAGCTATGACCCCAATTGGCCTATAGGTGGCGCTACAGCAACCAAAAGCGCACAATGGCTCATAACTCCTAAACCGTTTGGTCCACACTCAAGTGTCTTATATCACTGGAAAGCTGAGTCCTTGCCAAACAAAACGTATATCTCCGATTTCATTTCCGGTATGCAAATTTTTCCGCCATTTTGAATTTTGTTGAAAACCTACTTTTGCGAACTAGTCCCTGGATTTTTGCCCGATCAGAACCAAACCAGTGCAGAAATGTTCTATGGAGTCTAAATATCAATAATTATTGAAAAAAAGTTGAAATTTCGATTTAAGGTCGTTAAGGGGCGTAAAAATGTTTGTCAAGGCGGAGCCAATTTTACTAAAATGGCTATAACTCAAAACCTAAATGAGATATATTCACCAAACTTGGTACACATCTGTAGGGGCTCAATTTGAGGTCACAGTAAAAAAATTGCGAAGATTGAGCTCTAGGTGGCGCTATAATGTGAAAAAAACATAAAAAAGACTATGACCACCTGACCGTTAGTCTGATTGACTTGAAAATTGGTATGCAGTGTCTTGGTCCAAGGCCCCATGTATGTCTATGAGGACATTGGCGTATCTCAAAAAACATGGCCGCCATCAACCAATTAAATTTGAGCACCTATAAGACAAGGTTAACGGAGGCCGATCGGAACGAAACTCGATGGGCATGCTCGACTCATGGCCCTAGAGGTCTGTAAGAATTTTGAAAGAAATCGGCCACTAGTTGGCGCTAACGAGTTTTATGGCTCTGTAATCACATGGTGTTGCACACATCCACAAAATATGCATATCATATGATAGATCTCCTCATGCTGAACAACTTTGCTTCTAGAACCATTGCTGTCAATCAAATCGTTCATTAAATATTTGCGATTATGTTAAAAGCTACTTTTGCAAACTAGTCCCTGGTTTTTTGCCCGATCGGAATCAAACCAGTCTAGGACAATTCTCTGGACTCTCTAGATCAATAATTATCAAAAAAAGTTGAACTTTTGCATTTGGATGGCTATAACAGAGTCATTTAAAAAAGAGATGTGGAAAAATGCACTCAAAAGCCTATAAATCCTAAAGGTAAACTCAAAACTTCACGAAAATTGTTGAGTATATGTGGCATAACATGCTGAAGAAGCATGCAAAGTTTTATGAAGATCAAACTATAGGTGGCGCTATAACTGTTAAAAAGCTTTAAAACCATGCATTTCCTATGGAAAATTGCCTGTATTAGCTGCAAATGGTATTTTCCATCTGTTGCAATATAATGTTTAAATCATTTGTTAGATCTGCTCATTCTGACTCTCTACGTCAATAATTATATAGAAAAAATAACTTTTACAATTGGATGGCTATAATAGTCATATCAATATGTGATTTTGACCAAATGTCCCCAAAAAGCCTTTAACTCCTCATTGAATGTTTAGATAATCTCAAAAAGAGGGAAGTACGTGTGACACATGACTCTAAACAAGCATACAACATTTCATGGAGATCAGGCAATAGATGCCTCCATAAAAGTTAAAAAGTGACAATGCTTATATTGGTGTATTACATTAAATTGCCATAAAGCCACCAGAGGGCAGCATAAGACCACTTATTGGTTCATTCTGCTCACTAAGCATATATAAACTTTATAAAATCATTATAATAACATTGCAAATCACATTTTGACAATGTTTATCAATTAATTTGTTCATTTGATGTGTTTTTCACAATATTACATTACAATTCAAAATAACACCTGAAAATATGTTTTAAAGGAGAAAACATATTTTATATACCCTTTATTAAATTCAAATATCTATATCTGCAACAAAATGTGTATGTGAGTTAGCACATTTGAAGGCATTCACCGGGAAAATGTGCCCATTAAATGGAAAACAGACATTTAAAATGAAAATGAGCTAATGAGTGGTTCTCTGCTGCCCCTGCTGGTTTTAAAATGTCATTTTGTCATACTACTTGATTATATTGCTCTATAATTCATATTTAGACATTATAAAAACACTATTATAACATTAACAATCACATTTGGACAAATTCGATCAATTCATTTTTATTTAAACAGTGGTATTGACAATTCTGCCAAACAATGATGGTATGATTAATGTGTAAAAATTACTACAAGACTAGGAGTAAGCATTGTGTTACTAATAATTTATTTAAAATATCTACATGTAAAACAGAAGTGTGTGTGTGTGTGTGTGTGTGTGTGTGTGTGTGTGTGTGTGTGTGTGTGTGTGTGTGTGTGTGTCTTTCTGTCTCTCTCTCTCTCTCTCTGTATGTGTGTGTGTGTGTGTGTGTGTGTGTGTGTGTGTGTGTGTGTGTGTGTGTGTGTGTGTGTGTGTGTGTGTGTGTGGCCAATATCTACTCAAGAAATGCTCAGACTTTATTCAAATAAGCAGGTGACACATGACATTACATTTGGCAATAGTTTTTTGCTTTAAAATTCATATCTAGGCATTGTAAAAATCATTATAATAACATTTCATATCCCATTTTGTCAATGTTTATCAATGCCATAGACTTATGCTGGTTCTAATGCTAATGTTGTCCTATAGAGGGCTGCAGGATCAGAAATATACTTTATTGTGTTTCCACAGGTTAAAATTAAATGTATAGGCTAGAATCATGGTGAATCAAACCTCAATGGGGTAAATCATGGTAAATCACATTAGAATGTGGTAAATCATGGTGAACTATGGTAAATAATGCTATAATCATGGTGAATCATACCACAATGTGGTAAATCATGGTAAATCATACTACAATGTGGTAAATCAAATTAGAATGTGGAAACATGGTAAATCATGGTAAACTATGGTAAATCAGGCTAGGATCATGGTAAATCATATTAGAATGTGGCAATTTGTGGTAAATCATGGTAAATCATATTAGAATGTGGCAATTTGTGGTAAATCATGGTAAATCATATTAGAATGTGGTAACTCGTGGTAAATCATGGTAAACTATGGTAAATCATGCCAGGATCATGGTAAATCATCCTACAATGTGGTAAATCATAGTAAATCATATTAGAATGTGGAAACATGGTAAATCATGGTAAATCATGGTAAACTATGGTAAATCAGGATAGGATCATGGTTAATCATACTACAATGTGGTAAATCGTGTAAATCATATTAGAATGTGGAAACATGGTAAATCGTAGTAAACTGTGGTAAATCAGGCTAGGATCATGGTAAATCAAACTGGAACATGGTAAATCACAGTAAATCATGCCAGGACATGCTAAATCAATGTAAGCTATGGTAATTCATGGTAAAATATGGCGAATCACAGTAAAGTATGTTAAATCACTAACACAGGGAATATCATGGTAAATCAGGCAAGAACATGGTAAATCAAGGTAAACTATGGTGAATCATGGTAAATCACACTAGAACATGGTAAATCATGGTAAACTATGCTAGTACATGGTAAATTAGACCATAGGTGGCGCTATAACTGACAAAAAGCTTTGAAAACCACACATCCTATATTAAATTGCATTTATTGGCTGTAAATGTTCATTTCATCTATTATGTCAGTGGTTAAATGCTTGCTAAATGAACCTTGGTGTCTTTTGATGCTTTTAGGCTTTAAGTCCTTAAAACCTTAAATGCTTGAACCCCGCTAAATGCTGCTTGCAGCTTTAATTGATTTGGATTTCAAATGATGAAGCACAAGGTCTAATAAATACTAACATTAGTGAAATGTGTATGTGGCCTGCCCTGTATGTAGCCTACATGGTTCTCTAAATAGATTTTATAGTTTGTGCTACTGTGACCAATACTGAAAACCTTATGGTGACTCCATTGAAGAATAATACAATAACTTTATGACCCTCTTGGCTCCACTCACTCACCCCCTCCCACACCTACAAACTCAGTCACACATTAACACATACCTCTGCTTTAACTAGAAGCTGCATTTGTTTAGTAGCCTACTGCAAAATATATATAGGGGAGAGCGGGGCACAACCTAACACTTTTTGACTGTCTCAGTTCGTGTAAATCCACTTGGGGTTCATCATAATGTTGATATGGCAACTAGTAAACACACTAAGTTTTGTCATCCTGGCATTTGTGGAAAGGTTTAAACCATCTGTCTTACAACTAACCCTGTGTTAGGTCTTGCCCCGCGCTCCCTTATTTGTAAAAACACCAAAAGTGTCAGAAATTATCTTTATTAAAGAACTGGTTTTCATTTTTTTTTTTTTACTCTATGATGGCATACTTTTAGTTAAAACATAGGCTAAAGCATGTTGTCAATTTACAATTAAGTACATTCAATTGAATAAACATTTAAATAAACTACAAATATAGTTGTAAATACACAAAATCAGGTGCTTAGAATATTATTTTATGAAATATATCAAATGTTACTTTTAAAAAGGAAAATATTTATAAATAAATGCTTAATATATATGAAAAGTTATGTTAAAAATATTTTAAAATAATAACGATTAAGTCCAATAACGATTTATAACAAAAATATTCAAATATAATAAATAAACACTCAATAAACAACAATTAACACAAAGTGATTTAATTTCATGTCATCTTTAAGATTTTATACACGTGTCTAGAGCAGTTTACAACACTCCACTGACCTTTATTACATGCTTTACAATTCTTTCACTCATCCCTGTCAGTCAAACACAAAATCAATCAAGATGATTGGCTAAAAAAGTCTCACAGTGAGGAGAGACAAACAGGCAGTGCTCAAGCTGTGGCTGTGTCTGATTGGCTGTGACAAGAGCAGCGTGACCCCCTGTGGTGGCTGTGAGTTCCTTATCCTGGGAACTTGTGATGAGTTTGATCGCACCTGTCAGGACCTGACCTCTAGTATTGTTTTCTGTCTTTTCCCTGTCTCAGCTGCTTACCACTCTCATTCATTCACCTTCGTCTTTCTCTCAGAGATTTTATCTCCACCTTTCCCTTTAAATACACACCCTAAAGAACACAGACTTTCTCAGCTGACATTCTGAAAGCGTTTGAAACCTAACACTACTTAAATTGTATCCACAGTACAACCTACCATTTTAACAGTTTATTTAATAAAGCTTTTATCAGCTTTAATCAACCCACATGGCTTTCTGCCCTGAAAAATAATTGATAAAAGTGGCCACATTTTACTGCATTTAAGACTCCATGCAAGACTTAACTTATCCATGTTTAAGACATCTGCAAGACAACCAACTTTACTGAATGTGCCATCGCATTTATCATTGTTCAGGAATTTTCATTAATAGAAAACCACATGATCGGAAATTGGTGTAAGAACAAACTATTTTGCGCACATATTTCATCATGGGTTCAATTTGGCCAAGTTGACTAACAGAAAGTTGCTTGGTTTAAAAGTGATGTCGCTATTGATAATAAAAAATAGGCCTTTTTTGCTTGAGCCAACAAATCTTTTCAATATGTTTTCTACAATTTATATAGGCCTATTTGATGCATTCAGTTGCAGCTATTTCTCAAGCAAAACTTATCTTTTCTGAGGTAAGAACCAGACTGGCTCTCTTTCCTGTCACTTACATGGTGTTGCCCCTTGATAAATAACACAAAGCCTACCTTGACCCCGGTGACCCTGCTGTGGTAGACCAGGCATGACTAACTCTGAGTGAGATAGGATTTGCCATCTCAATAGCGAGGTGAGTGATGTGACGAGCTGTCTGGGTTCTTGGGTTCATCTGTGGCTGAAGGCGAGAGTTAGGAGTTAGGCATTTGTGTTAGGAAGCATCTTTCAATCTTTTTTTAAAGCAAGTGAATTTGTATTTTGTGCAGTGGTGTGACATACTTAAACTAGTTTTTTTTTTTAATTGCTGTATGAAATATTTACTTTTAAAATAAAATTTGCCACTCAACTATTTAAAATGAACTAATCTAAGCATCTAAGCTAAACACTTAAGACTTTTTAAAGAATTGTCATGTAATTTCTTTGACATAACTCAAGTTGAGATATTTTGAAGGTATTTTCAACAGAATTATAATAAATGGGTTGAAGCTTTCAAGCTTCAGTCCGGATGCAAAATCTTATCTAAACCTTCATAAAAAGGTTCTATTTGTACTCTTGATGTTCAATGAGATTCCTAGCTCTCCTCGTTCATGAGAGAATTAAGTGCAAAGTCTGATTCCTAAATAAATTATTATTTTAAGTCAGATCTTTTGAAAGAATTTTCTGTTTCTCACACACAGTCTTGGTAGCATGAGTTTGACCACTTTTATGGTTGAGTCCTTTTTGGTGCTTTGAAGCTTCCTTGTGTGTTCTACAAATAAAAGAAAGTAATGCAGGTCGGAGAAATGTGTGAGTAGGCTAAGGACTTTCATTTCACTACTGATTTAAAGCATGAGAGAAACCCAGGTCTCCCAAATGTTTTGTTTCTAAAAATTAAAAATGTCCTTCACAAACTAGCAGACAGTTACAAGTAATCACAAGAGAAACAGTATGTCTCAAACACAAGTTAATTGGTCACTTTCTTAAGCGTGCCAAAGAATGCATTGTGAAATATGCATGGGAGTGATTTATGTGTGGGTATAAGTTAGGTTGTAGTGAAACCGTTATTTTCAGTTTCAAAGCAGACATCTGGAGGTGACAGGAAAGAGAAAAGATAAAGACTAATGTTTTTTGTTGAGCAGAAAGTGTGATAGGGATCACTGGCTACCTCTTTCACTTCTGATAAGGACTTTAAGCTTCCGTGGTACACTGGACAGTCAACTTCAATAATTTAACAAAAACATTAAAACATCACATGGTCTACCTTTGCTCTGTTTTCTCCTGTTCTCCTCTTTTTTTGTGATAAACTGACTTTTTTTTAAAACTATTGTTTTTAAATTAAATGATAGATTATATATAAAAAGATTATTAAAATGCTCTTCAAACTAATACTTTTTATTTTTATTTTAAGACCTGATCTTTGGGGAACCCAGAACAGGGGAGAGCAGGGACTTTCTCAGTTTGTGTAAATCCACTTGTGTAAATCCATTTATTTTTTCCCACATTAATAGCACACGTCTACAATTGTGCGGTTTTGCTTAAAATGTTATCTAATATAATAAAAAAAATAACCAAGACAAACTAAAATATTTTGTGAATAAATTAACTTTCAATTATTAACTTTTTCAAATAATATAACAGCATTTTTAATCATTACAAATAAACACATTTTTGAGTTTTACAACAAACACACCTCAAAACACAGTTATAAACATCATAGTTTGAAAAAGAATAATAATAAAGCATTTCCGAACATTGACTTTCAGTCTTTATTTACCTTTTTCTCATGGTTTCTCAATAAAAATCATAAAAGTATAGAGTAGAATAGCATAGCTCTAATAGGGGCTCATTGTAACGTAGTGTTACAACATGCCCCACGTGATTTAAACCCGGCTTCTGCTGGTTAGAACAGCGTTAAAGAACTATCTCAACTGTTAAATAACGCATATAAGATTAACATAATATCAGATTTGTCTTATTTAAAAAAATCAATAAAAAAAAACATATGAAAAATGTACTTAAGAAATGTATTTTCCTAGGGATAAATAAATGTTAAGTGATATATTCCAAAGATTTTTTAATTGACCATTTTTTTCTCTATATAATGTTGATATGGCAACTAGTAAACACACTAAGTTTCGTCATCCTGACATGTGTGGAAAGTCAAGTCAAGTCAAGTCAACTTTATTTATATAGCGCTTTTAACAATGCAGATTGTTTCAAAGCAGCTTCACAGAAAAATAATGCAACAGAATATATTTTGATTATCATACAGTGACAATGTGGGCTTTAGATCAGTAATTTGGTCTATATGGTTAATTTAGTTTAATAATTAGATTATTTTTGAAAAATATTTGAAAAATAGTTTTTCACCAACTGAGCCAAGCCAGAGGCGACAGTGGCAAGTAAACCAAAACCCCATCAGGAGACCTAATGGAGAAAAATAAACCTTGGGAGAAACCAGGCTCAGTCGGGGTGCCAGTTCTCCTCTGGCTAATTAACAAACACCGTATTATTATTATTCTGACAATTTTAAAGGTCAGAGGTCATAATAGATCTGAATATTCAAAAGATCTGAGGCAACACGCCGGAGACAGGTTTATTGAGGATGATGTATCAATTAAATAATTATTAAAAATAAATAATTTGAAATATCGGAGTCATTACGCCGGAGACAGGTTTTTATTGAGGATGCCTCATTGATTAAACAATTACTAAAGTGTAATATTCGAAAGATCGGTGGCAACACGCTGGAGACGGGTTGTTTTGAGGATGACATATCGATGTAAAGTATTATTTACTAGGACTATTCAAACAATCGGAGTCATCACGCCAGATACAGGTTTATTGAGGATGCCGTGTCGATGAGCCAGCTTAAGGGGGAGTCTAAATGACACGGTCTCTGCAGACACTTAAGGGTCATGTGTTGGTCACATCTGGGTGCAGGTCCACATTTTGCATTGAGAGCATGTGCCGTAATTTAGATACATTTTTAAGATGGTAGAATGCAGTTTTACAGATGCTAGAAACATGGCTTTCAAACGAAAGATTGGTATCAAAGAGCACACCCAGGTTCCTCACTGATGACGAGGACTTGACAGAGCAGCCATCAAGGGTTAGACAGTATTCTAGGTTACTACTTGTGGAGCTTTTTTGATTAAAAATTCTGTTTTTTCTGAATTAAGTTGCAGGAAATTACTGATCATCCAATTTTTATATCATCTTTACATTCCGTTAATCTTGTGAATTGGTAAGTTTCTTCAGGGTGTGAAGAAATATAGAGCTGAGTATCATCAGCATAACAATGAAATCTAACGCCATGCTTCCTAATAATAACTCCCAGTGGTAGCATGTACAGGGTGAAGAGCAATGGCCCTAGCACTGAGCCCTGCGGTACTCCATACTGAACTTGTGATCGGTGTGACATCTGTTCATTTACAGCTACAAATTGATAACGGTCAGATAGGTATGATTTAAACCATGCCAATGCAGGTCCACTAATTCCTACATAATTTTCGAGTCTATTCAAAAGAATGTTGTGGTCAATAGTGTCGAATGCAGCGCTAAGATCGAGTAACACTAAAAGAGAGATACAACCACGATCGGATGATAAGAGTAAATCATTTGTAACTCTGATGAGAGCAGTCTCAGTACTATGATACGGTCTAAATCCTGACTGAAAATCCTCACAGATACCATTTCTTTCTAAAAAAGGAACATAATTGTGAAGACACTGCCTTTTCAAGTATTTTTGAAAGAAAGGGTAGATTTGAGATTGGCCTGTAGTTGCGTTTTTTTAATAAGTGGTTTAATAATAGCCAACTTAAAAGTTTTCGGTACATATCCTAATGACAAAGATGAATTAATGATATTAAGAAGAAGATCCATGACCTCTATAGCATCTCTTTTAATAGCCTAGTCGGTATAGGGTCAAGCATACATGTTGTTGATTTAGATGAATTAAAGAGTTTAGCCAATTCTTCCTCTCCTATAGCAGTGAATGAGTGTAATTTTTCCTCAATGACTCTACGATGCTCTGTCTGATGTGATACTGTAGTAGACAGCTGCATGATTATAATTTTCTTCCTAATATTGTCAATCTTACACGTCAAGAAGTTCATAAAGTCATTACTGCTGTGCTGTTTACAAACATCAGAAGTTGAAGCTTTATTCTTGGTTAATTTAGCCACTGTATCGAATAAATACCTAGGGTTGTGTTTGTTTTCTTCTAAGAGAGTTGAGAAATAAGCAGATATAGCAGTTTCACGGCCTTTCTGTATGCGATCATACGTTCTTTCCACGAATTACTTAAGACCTCTAGTTTTGTTTTCTTCCAGCTGTGCTCCATTTTTCTGGCTGCTGTTTTAAGGGCCCGGGTGCTCGTTGTACCATGGCATTGGACTATTTTCTTTAATCTTCTTTAAGCGCAGGGAGCGACTGTTTCTAAAGTACTGGAAAAGAGAGAGTCAATAGTTTCTGTTGCAACATCGAGTTCCTCTAAGCTATCTGAAATGCTGAGGAGATGATACTGATTAGGAAGATTATTTAAAAAGCAATCTTTAGTTGCAGGCTCGCAGCGGTGATAGTCCTGCCATTTTTGAAACGGGTGGATGGCTTTGTAGCTTTAGCTAAATTAAGTATACATGATACTAGGTAATGATCTGAGATGTCGTCGCTCTGCTGCAGAATTTCAACAGTATCAACATTTATTCCATGTGACAATATTAGGTCTAAAGCATGATTATGGCAATAAGTAGGTCCTGACACGTGTTGCCTAACTCTAATTGAGTTTAGAATGTCTTTAAATGCCAATCCCAATGTTTCTTTTTCGATGTCTACATGAATATTAAAATCACCAACAATTAGTAATTTATCTACGGCCAGAACTAGCTCTGATAGAAAATCAGCAAATTCTTTGATAAAGTCTGTATTGTGCCCTGGTGGCCTATATACAGTAGCTAACACAAATGTTACACGGGATTTATCATTTGCACTACATAACGTTACATAAAGCACCAAAACTTCAAAGGAATTATATTTGAAACTAGACTTCTGAATAATACTGAAGATATTATTATAAATTACAGCAACCCCTCCTCTTTACCTTTCAGACGCTCGTGTTTATAACAATAGTCTTGTGGGGTGGACTCATTTAACGTAATGTAGTCGTCAGGTTTTAGCCAGGTTTCTGTCAAACACAGCACATCTATATTATTATCTGTAATGATATCACTAACAATGAGTGCTTTTGGGGAAAGGGATTGAATATTCAGCAACCCAAGCTTTATCATTTGATTATCCGTATTATATATATTGTTTATTTGTTGGACATCAATTAAATTATTACCGTTGAATGGTTTTGATGTTTTTTGTAATTACTTATTGGAACAGACACTCTCTATGTGATAATATTTAGGTAAAAGAGTGTCTTTGTGTTGGGATTTACCTGACTTCTGTAACGGGAGGCAGCTAGCAGGCGGTCGGGTAAGCCAGTACGTCTGCTTCCTGACCTGGGCCCTAGTGAGTCAAGGTTTAGCTCTAAGACTATATGCCAAATTACTAGAGAGAAGGGCGGCACCACTCCAAGAAGGATGGATGCTGCCGTGTTTTAACAGGCCAGGTCTCCCCCAAAAATTTTTCCAATTGTCTATGAACCCTATGTTATTTTGCGGACACCACTTAGACAACCAGCCATTGAGTGATGATAATCTGCTAACTATCTCATCACTCCTTTTAACGGGGAGCGGACCAGAACAAAAAACTGAACCTGCCATCGTACTAGCGAGTTCACACACCTCTTTAATGTTAATTTTGGTGATCTCCGACTGGCGAAGTCGAACATCATTAGTGCCGACGTGAATAATAATCTTAGAGAATTTACGATTAGCATTAGCCAGCACTTTTAAATTTGCTTTGATGTCAGGCGCTCTGGCTCCCGGTAAACATGTGACTATGGTGGCTGGTGTCTATTTTCACGCCCGTGTAATAGAATCACCAATAACTAGGGCACTTTCAACAGGATTCTCAGTGGGTGCATCACTGAGTGGGGAGAACCTGTTTGATATTCTAATCGAACGGAAGAGTGGTTTTGATCCGCGACTATGCCGCCTCACCGTTACCCAGTTTCCTGCTGCGGGGCCCTGCAGCCGGAACCGGAGAATGTACAGAGTTCACTAAGCTACTCGCATCCAAATCAGTGTCTAAAGCTGTAACATCCTCACTACTCTCAGATAAAGTCTGGATGCGTGTCTCTAATTCTGAAATCTTCTCCGTCAGCCTAATTATCTCTTTACATTTATCACATGTGAAGCCCTGTTCGCCAATGGAGAAGCCTATACTAAACATGCAGCAAGCAGTGCAAGTGACAATGACAGGAGAAGATGACATAGCTTACCGTGTTTGTTGATGAATCCAACTTACCACAGTGGTTTGTTGGAGACTATTTACTATTCCAACTCACCACAGTTTTTTAATGAACTCAGAAAACAGGAGACCCGGTTGCAGAGATGACAAGCTAACAGGCTAACGAAATGCTAATATGTGATGCTGATTTAGATTAAAAGCTAGTGATGTCAAATTTAACGTGATTGGCAATATTTAAACAATATATGGTGATGAGTAAGTTATATTTAGCAGTAGAACAAAGAAAATATATCAAATAGAGATTCAAAAGCAAGACTGTACAGAGCTACAAACACTAGCTGAGCAGGAGGCAGACAGTGTTAAACCAACTCCGCTCTCCCCTAGTTCATAACTGAAAACCCTTTTGGAACCTCTAGTGTAGTAACAAATGAAAGATGACATGATTCTTTCTCTCTTCTAAGGTTCTTTAGTTGAGAAGAATCTCTACTCATTGCACCTCCAACCAGAAACCAAACTTTAAGCTTAACCTCCAAATGGAACTGCAAAAATAATAATTATTTTCAAACAGGTTTCCTAGACTCTACCATTCGTCAGGAAAACAGGTAACCCTGCACCAAACTCAGTGTTTGGTGCAGAGAATGTTTTGATTGTGCCACAAGTGCTTCTTGGCAAAATTAACTAACAAAAGTCTTTCTTAAAGTAATAAGATGGGATATAAGTTCAATAGACAAAACAGTTAAAAAATATTGGTGGAGGAAAGAGAAGGGCTGGAGACAGAGTAAGAAAAGTAAAATACAAAATCCTGGTCTATTGTCATGAAAGAAGACTCACCTGTCCTGTCTGTCCTGCTTTGCCTTTAAACAAATTAGGCACACTGTTGTTACAACAAATAAAAGTGCGATTTAAAGGGATGGTCAAAAAGCTGTCTAAACTAACCCAGCTCTGTCATAAAGGTAAGGTTAACTTTTACCTATGTTTTTTTCTATATATTTTTCATAGGCTTTTCATTTTTCATTCTTTGTCTTGTGACTTGTCATCTTATGTTAAAGTGGTATTGTGTTATTTATTTCTCCTCAAGCTCCAATATAATTTATTTACATAAACTAGTTTTTATCATTAAAAAGCACCAGATTGGCTGCTGCCTTCCAAAGTGAAACGGAAAACATCACGTTTTGTGTGTCTGAATGCATGGTCGCGAATAGTGGACTAAATTGAGATTACAAACAGGATAGTCTTGCATTTGTGAAGCTTGTAAAGTGCATACTCTGTGGAACTGAATTGCGTCTTAAAGGGCACAAAACGAGCCACACGGCAGAACAAGTTCAATAGCCCCGCCATTTTAGGTGGTGAACAACCCCCTTTCCCGAAACTTTTTTCTTTTTTTGGCGCCATATCAACACACAGAGCGCACCGCGGCCGCCATTTCAGTGTCAACTTCTCACTGTTTGCTGTAGTTTTAAGTTAGAGAATTGTGATAGTTGGCCGATATCAATGTTAAACGAACGGTTTATTTACATTTAACAACAAAACGTAATCTCGCAAATAAAGTTAACTACCGTTAAAACGTATTTTATTTAACAATTACCTACAACCGTATGCGCGTGCCTGCCACGTGGCTTTCGTATTGTGACGTGTAATTTAACCGAATCGGAAATTACTGATAGTTCAGGCTAATAAGATTTAAAAAATAATAATAATCTTGCCCATAGAAGTCTCACAACTCCCTCTCGATAACTTTGCGCGTTACACTTTTTACATTATTTCGTTAATTTTAACGAAATAGTTATGGTTTAAACAACAGAACATAATGTGTAAAACAACTAATAGGCATATTTTTAACTTCGTTTTAAAGAGTCGTCGCTAATGGCTACATTAGAGTCGTGTCTATGGTTTCAATACAACAACTGACAGACGTTGTCCGTTCAGATTTACGTCACATCTGTATCCTGACGTTAAAATACATTTTTATACTGAAAAACAACACGCTATTTCGCACGTTTGAGAAATTTTAGCTAGCTATAGGGCAGTATAGTACCTCCCACTTTGGCTTCAACAGGCCAATCCTTGTCAGCACAATGCATATGTTGGGGGAAGGCACTGGGGTGGACTGGGAATTACCTTCTAGACTGGGGAGTAGCGAGGTCTCCGGGACAAGGTACAAATAAGGTAGGACATACTTGATTGTTTTAAAAAGCACGTTTCGATTTGTTAGATTTCGTGGAGCGTTGTGAGTCTGCTGTTATAAAAATCCATGTGTTATGGCCCATACAGTTACGTTACGCTTCATGTGAGCGACCATTACACAAAGACACACTGACAATGGCAACCGGTGTTAATACAATGAGAACGCGGATATGGTTTATTTAAAAAGATGTTTACTAAATTGCCGTTATTTGCAAACATATTTTGCACTGCATGTTAGCCGTTTACGTCTAGGTTAAAGCGACTTGCAAAGTTAAAATCGCACAAATTAACATTTGTCTCGATAGCGTTAATCCAGTTGTTTTGAAACGGTTCACAAAGACAAAGATAATTTAACAAAAAAATAATATGCTATAACGTTAAATCACTACAATTTGATCATCATTCCACAAATAAATCAACCGCTAAACATCTACATGCATGCTACTGGATTTGTTTAAAATACCACGTGTTTATTTCGAACTTTCATTTAGATTTCTTGCGCTCATTGTTTACGGTTAACTGTGTTTCAAGTTGTCACCGCCGGTTAAAAGCTGTAAAAGTGAAAGCTACTTTATAAGCGCGCTGCATTCGCGGCAAAAATGACCCCGCGAGATTTTCGTAAAGTGGGGAGGAGTTTTACTCAACACACCGACGCATGTCTTTTGCTACTAAAACTTTAAGTAAGCATTTTAGATTAACCTCACAAGTTTTATATCCCATCCAAAAGAGAGCAACTTAACTCTATGCATCTCATGTGTCTGAAAGTAATTTTGCATGATTTCTAATGCATTCCAATCTCTTTCTCTCTCTTTGTCTTTTCCACACACACACACAAATACTATATAAGTGGTCTGAAGGAACTTTATTATACTGGTTTACTGTCATACCTTATTCCCTCTGGTCTAAAAGTACAATACATAAAACTACAAACACTTCTCCTTGATTGCAAATGTACAATGAAATTAACTTTGGTTATGATTTATTGCTTCTGAATGTTGTCTCACGTTCTGTTTTGTAAGAAAAATATTTTTATTTTGCATTATGAAAGCATAAGATGGCTACAAATGTTAGTCTGGACCCTAATAACCCTGATGACAAGTGCAGTCGCTATGAAGTTTTGTGCTGGATCAACGAAACCCTACAAACTAACTTTACTCAAGTGGAGCAATGTCGTTCAGGTACTGTTTTTATGTATTTATTTTTTATAATGTCTACTTATTGACAACAGCTTTAATCTGCATTACATGAATCTTCTTTACTTTTTTTAGGTGCATGTTTTTGCCAGCTTATAGACTTGCTCTTCCCAGGGTCCATTGACATGAGCAAAGTAAAATTTGAGTCCCAAAAGAGGTCTGATTTCATGCAGAACTACAGTTTTTGCAGACAGCTTTCGGAAATTAGGCATCACAGAGGTCAGATTCACCTCAATGTGTCCTATTAATCCCATTAATACTCCTGCATATACAATTTTGAATGTTGAAGGAATTATGTGCTGGATATGTAAATAAGCGTAATCTGAGAAGTATGTTGTCTGTCAAGCTTTTTACAGTACATTGATTTTCTCCATTTTGATTTTCTCAGTCAATCCCAGTGAAGGAGCTTCTTACAGGAAAGTTTAGACCCAATTTCACCTTTATGAAGTGGTTCAAGAAATTTTCATTGCCAATGAGAGGAAAGGGAGGGAGTACAACGCAGTTGAAGCTCGTAATGGTCAAGATATTGTACAGGTAGATGATGCTGTTAAGTCTCCAAAATCTGGGAAAAGTCCACATGAATCTGGTAAGCCTCCATTATTGTCAGTTCAGTTTTGTATTTTAATTATTTTATTTATTTGTTATTATTATTTGTTTTAAGTATGATGACTTTGAATTAATTTATTAAATCATTTTTCCCTCAGTCATGGAAAAATATAATATTTGCCTCAGTATCTATAATACAATCAATAGGACTGGGAAATCAGCTCATCATTGAAATACATACACTATTACAGAACATTGATGTAGCTTGTTTTTCATTTTATACAGGCAGAGTAAGAGACGAGTCTGACAAAGATATGGATTTGAATGGAAGGAGGCGACCTGTGACTTACGATCCTAAATGGCAAATAACCTTTAAATGGCTCAAAGCTAGTCAACTAGGAGACAACTCTGCTTACTGCACTTTGTGTGACAATAATTTTGTCCTACACGCAGGTTTTTATGACCTGAAGCGACACCAGCAAACTCAAAAGCATATGAAATGTGAGAGGGGTAGAAAGCAGATTGCAGACTCCATTTCCTGTAGTGAAACCATGCTGCTTTTCATTCAAAACCATTGCCTCTCCAGTCTAGCCTCAAGGATCAACAAGGTCTCCCAACGTACTGCAAAATACATCCTCGGCCTAGAGTATCCAAAGGACATTGTTTCTGCTTGTAAGCTGAACCCGTTCTGTATCTACATATATGGGCAGGTTCCACTTGATGCAGAGAGTGGAGAAAAGACCTCCTGCCATGTGGTCCTCGTGGGCTTTTGAGGAAAAGCAAGCAAGGTACTGTATCCGTCTCCTTGATGTCTTTCAGGCTGAAGACTCCGGTTCTGGGTGTTTACCCAATGTCCTCCAAAAGTTTGAGCTTCCTGCTAGCAACATGGTAGCTTTCTATGTAAATGGTCGGAACAGACCTCAGAAAGTTTTTTATTGCAAATTCGGGAGCTCAACCCACAAGTGATTGATCTTGGTGGACTTTACAGGATACCTGACTCTGCCTGCAATGCTGGCCTAAAGGCTTGCTCCAGTCAGGTTCACGAACTTATTGTCAACATCTATGCACATTTCTCGACTTGCTCCACCAGCAATGACAACCTCAAGATGCTGTTTGCAGGGATTGATGGACTAAAAGACAGCAGTGCTCCCTTTTCACACAGTTGTGAGGAGTTTTGTGTGCTCGTTCAAAGGATGCTTGGAATGTGGAGCGATTTGGTATCATACTTCACTTCCTGTGATGAAAATAATGATAAAGCTAAGCTTATTTGTTCGCAGTTGGAGAACCCTAAAATTAGGGTCACCTTGATGTTTCTGGATCACGCTCTTGGACCACTCCGTGCCTTCGGGCAGCATCTGCAACAAAGCAAAGGCTTTGTTCGTGCTGATCTTGTCCAGATCCTTCGAGAAGCAAGTGGGCTCCTACGTTCATACGCCTCCAGCTTTCTTCGTCCTCAAGCGGTCATACGTTATCTGAAGGAACGAGACCCAACCATCCTGGAAAACTCAACTTTCTGCCTTCCTGCTACTGAGCTCAGTCTGGGTGGGGTGGTAGAGGACTTCATCTCTGCCAGAGAAGAGGAACTGGCAGATTCTCTGAACGCGTTTCATGATGAGTCTTTAAAGTTCTTCAAAACTCTTACGACCTCCATTGCTGACAGTCTCCCTCTGAGCGATAGTGTCTTAAGGGGCATTTCACAGCTCCTCAGCCCAGCGGAAGGTTAAAGGTCACAGGAAAAAATATAGTTGAACTTGCTGTACAATTTGGCATCTGCTCCAAACCTGAGGACTCTGCTAAACTCACTGATGAGTTCTTGGAGTACCAGCTTGTTGAGGATGAAGAAGACACATCTACAACTCTTTCTCTGGAGCGATACTGGTGTTTTGTGCTCAAGACTTTTCCACCACCATCCTTTTTCAAAAGACTTGTCCTCTGTCTTTTGGTTTTGCCCTGTCCATCTCTTGAAGCAGAAAAGATCTTTGCTCAGGTATAGAATACAAGTTTTTATATCAATCTTTCGCTCTCTAATGATCGTTCTATCGGTCTCAATTAATTTTGTCCTGTGTTTAAACTGGTTTTACAGGCTGTTAAAAATGGCGATGCTCATCACTGGAATGATAGTTCAGGTGAAAGTGACACCGATATAACAAAGGAGCTGGATTCCAATGATGACTCCTCTGTAGAGCAAACTGAAGGCAAGGTTTCACCCATCAGAAATGGGAGGAAGAAAAAAGCCAGAGACAGCACATCAGGCAAGTTATCCTAAAGTGATTTTTTTGTGTGTGTTGTTTTTTTAAGGCAAAGCATAGACAATAACTGGTGAAAAATTTGCACCAAAACAATTCACAGGGATAATGATGTATAAATTCTCAGCCTTCAACAATAGTTGGCATACCTGGGGGAAAAAAAATCAACCTACACACCAGAAAACCACAGCAAAAATTTACACAGATTGTCTAATAAAAATGTAGCCTTTTGAAATTTGAGTGCAGTTTTTTTATTTATTTTTTTATAATCCATCTGCATAAAATTGTGCTAGCAAGGTTAGGGGTACTATGATAGCAATGGCTACCACTTCTGAGGAAAAACGTTAAAAAAAAGTTTTGGAAAAAAGTGCATCAGATCAGATTGGATCAGCAAAGTCAGATGAGGCTGACAATGGGTTTTCCCTTTTTGTATTGTGAGAAACAGCTCTGTGGTCACCGCCAAGAGCACAATAGTCTGCTGACAACATTTTCACATTTTCTAACTCTATTGATGGTATGTAACAAACTGAACCCAGCCTTAAAGGAACACTCCACTTTTTTGAAAATAGGCTAATTTTCCAAGTCCCCTAGAGTTAAATAGTTGAGTTTTACCGTTTTTGAATCCATTCAGCCGATCTTTGTATCTGGTGGTAGCACTTTTAGCATAGCTTAGCATACATCATTGATTCTAATCAGTCCATTAGCATCTCATTCAAAAAATGACCAAAGACACTTTCAATATTTTTCCTATCTTCTACTTCTACAGTTACATCGTGTGCTAAAACCAACTGAAAATGAAAAGTTGCGATTTTCTACACCTATATGGCTAGGAACTACTTTCTCATTCCTGCGTAATAGTCGCGGATCTTCGCTGCAGTGGCGCAATGATTCGTTGGTATTCTGTGAAACATGGTGGTATTATGCACCTTCAACTTATGTCACAGCCCTTTACAACACACAGAACCATGGCTAATCACACAGGTAAATCCACAACACAATTTGTCGGCTGCAAGCCTGAAACTTTCTCTGCAACTACGAACTTAGTGCTAGTCACATTGAAAGTTACCTAGCTGGGGGAGCTACTTTCAGCGCTGCGTAATATCATTGCGCTGCTGCAGCCATGGTGTCGACAAGATCCGAGACTATTACGCAGGAATGAGAAAGTAGTTCCTAGCCATATAGGTGTAGAAAATCGCAACTTTTCATTTTCAGTTGATCTTAGCACGATGTAACTGTAGAAGAGTCAAGTTTTAAATAGGAAAATATTGAAAGTGTCTTTGGTCATTTTTTGAATGAGATGCTAATGGACTGATTAGAATCAATGATGTATGCTAAGCTATGCAGTGCTACCGCCAGATACAAAGATCGCTAAATGGATTCAAAATGGTAAAACTCAACTATTTACCTCCAGGGGACTTGGAAAATGAGCCTATTTTCACAGTGTTTCTTTAAAGGGTTAGTTAAGCGATTAGCATTAAGCTTTGTGTCAGTAGAAACCGGGAGTATATTTAAATTATCGCATTTTCCCCTTGAGACAAGAGAATTATATATTTTATTTCTGGAAAAATCCTCAGATGACGCAAATTGTCCGTCATCTGTGGATTTTTTGGCCAGAGGCAAAGTGAGTGTTTCAACATTTAAAATTAATTCCTATGAAAGTTAAGCTGCCAAAGACATGAACTGAAAATGCGCCAGACTGATCACGTGCTGTGAATGCGGCTGCAGCCGTGAATCCCGCGATTACCTCAGCTCATATGATGAATGTAATCCGATCCTGCTGCGTTTGTGCCGTGACACTCAATCGGCTCACTCACATTATATTGAACAGACACGATTTTATGAAAATGAACGCAGTGGGCAAGTGATCAAGTAAACCAGTAGCCGTGCCTAGTGTAGGGCAGTGAAGTGCATTCTGGGAATTGTTGTCTTTAATCCCCATGAGACAGAAATACATTTTCTGTTTTCTCAGTCTAGAAGGCACCAAATTCAAAAATAATTTCACATTTCTACAACATTAATGACCCAGTTTAAATACAGATTCATCTTCCCAGCGCTGAAGACCTTTTAGCCAACGATCAAAGGTCTAGCTCTGTAAGACTAATGTCTGGATCTGCATTGTCAAAGTCATTAATGCAGGTGAAGCTGTAGAAAAATCTTCTGGCTTGCATGTAATGTAATCAACACCAGTGCTTTGTTTTGTTACCAAATGGTGCTCCTCAGATTACATTACTTTCCCAATGAATTGTCATGGATTAATTTAGTATTATCAAATAATTTACATAGTAAGTACAATAAAATTATCAAATTGTAATTTATATTAATGTTTGTATAGTGCAGCAAAGTTTTTCTCCAGTTAGACCCAGCAAAGGCTGGTTAGATTGATGGAAACAATGTGCTGTTTTCCAGAGACGGTTCAACACTCAAATGCAGTGAAGCCGTGTGTGGTGCGACTGGAGAAGATCACCAGAGGTGTGAATGAAATGCTTAAGACCAGTTTAAGAGGTTCTAGAGCAGCTATAGAATAATGCTTTACTATCTCAATCACTTCTCCTGGTGGTGAACAACTGTTGGTCTGAACTTTCTTCCTTTGTCTCCGTTTCACCATAAATGCTCCAGAAAGTTGCTCCATTGCTTTGAAATTACAAATGTACACGCCCTATTTGTCTGTGCTGAAAGTAATGTTAATTGTTGTTATTAGTGTTATTTGTTTAGGCATCTCAAAATAGACAAATTCATACCTGACTGTTAGACATACCTTATCGATTTAACTGTTACATTTTATTTTCCTACAGAAATGGATTTGAAAGATGGAGCCGATGATGACGTTTTACAGGAGGTAATATTAGCTGGAAAGCAACTGTGGCTGAGAAACGACTATTAAGTGTTTTCAGATTTGTCTTAAACCAAGGAATTAATTCCTGAGTGTCTTTTCATCATTGATTCAAGCTCATTATTGAATATGCTCATTGAATTCTTGAGATGATGAAGCAAACCAAGACTGATTAGGTTAGCTTTAGTTATCAAAGGGGAAAAAAAACACTGGTACACACAAACATATCAACCATATCATCACACTAACCTCTCTTAATTTAACTTCTTTCTTTCCTTTTCTACAAATCTGTATTTTAGGGCCCTCACAATGATTACTTTACTTTAGGAGTCATGTGATCTGAGTGATAGTGTGTGTAATTTGTATGCATATGTATGGGGTCTATAGGGCTCTGTTAGAGGAATATACGGTTGGGAGAGCAGCTACGGCAGAAACCACAGGCACGTACAGTCTTTCAGGCCGGTGCTGGCACCTGGAGCAAACCAGTGAACGCAGACAAGGACAGCAAGCCAGAGGTGGTATGTACCTGCCCAGGTCAAGATTCAGTGCTCTGTCTGACTTATCCCGGGTGTAGTACCGCCTCTCAGTTTCGTCCCATTCATGCTCTCTGTATTACATTGAGCTGTTTTCATAAGCAATAGATGCTGCTTCATGAATGTGTGCATGAGTCCTGTGGTTTCTTTTCTGGCTGGTAGATTAGTTTTTGGAGTCTTTGTCTTATGTTCCTTCTGTAGCTATGTGTCTTTTGTCTGTTTTTTTCCTCTGCAATAACATTCATAACATCTCCATGGTGTTTATATGGTTTCTTGTTTATTTTCATTATGCTGCATTGGAACAATATGTATTGTGAAAAAGTGCTTTACAAATAAATTTAAGGGGATAGCTCACCCAAAAATTTAAATTACCCCATGATTTACACACCTTCAAGCCATCCTAGGTGTACATGATATTCTTCTTTCAGACAAATACAGTTGGAGTTGTATTAAAAAAAAAAAAATCATTATAATGGCAGTAAATGGCAGCCCAAAATTTGAGGCCCAAAAAAGTCGATCCATCCGGCGGGTTAGTAAAGTCCTTCTGAAGTGAATGAATGGGTTTTTGTAAGAAAGATATCCATATTCAACACGTTACAAATTAAAATATTAAAATGAAAATAAATATGTCTTGCATAACCGGCGCTACAATGACATAGCGTAAGTGTTTGGGTGAGTAAATTATGGAAAAATCATTCATTTTGGAGTGAACTATCCCTTTAAATTCATTGTGTGCAGTTTTATGCATGCTGAACTTATACACTAACATACATAAGAGAGACAGAAATTCTTGTGTATGATGAATACACATCTTTTTATGGGGTTACATTTACCAATGATTATAAAGTAAATTAACAAGCTTCAACACGACTTTTAGCATTGTGCAAGCTTACAGATCAGCAGGAGGCTTCATGTTTACTGTCTAATTGGACTCACTTTAGATTATGAATGCTTGCTTTGTGTCTTACTAATGTAACTGTGGTATTAATTGTAGGTGAAGAACAATGCTCGTTCTTCTGCATCAAATTCAACACCGAGCCCCAGATCAGGAAAGAGAGAACAAGCGTACCAAGTAAATCTTCTATTTCTTTAATATCGTAACACACATGTCCTATATTAAATAATTTCAGATGCATGTTTCACATGATCTGCATTGATTCATTAACAGATGTTTTTATCTGAAGTAAATGATCTGGGTCACTGCATACATTCTGTGAAGTCTTTTGATTACTTCAGGATGTGGTCTGAATGATGCAATCAAAAACGTGTTAAACTTTTATGCTGGATTTGGCTCTGTCTGTTTTTGGCTGTGGAGCATCTGAAATAGAATACCGGTGTAAAGACTTATTTTATGCATGTTTATTTACATGCATGTTATGAGTGTAGTTTTGACTCTTTGTTTCAATGTGCAGGATGGGAAGGGTTTTGCCATTGGAGAGCTGGTATGGGGAAAAGTGAAGGGCTTCTCTTGGTGGCCTGGTCTGGTGGTGGCCTGGAAAGGCAGGGTGCTTCCTGTGTCTATGAGGCGAGTAGAGTGGTTTGGAGATGGCATGTTTTCAGAGGTTAGGAGTTTTTACTTTTTCTTTCTCTTTATTCTCATCTGAGAAATATTTTTTTCCCTGCATTCTTCAAAAGCATGCTTCTCTTGTTAATCTTAGATTCATACAGAGGGACTTTTGCCCTTTTCTACATTTGCCATAAGTGCTTTTGTAGTAAATCCTATGAAGGTCTACCTACCTACAAGAATGCCATCTACCAAATCCTGGAGGTACAGTGGAAAGATACTTATTTAACCATTCTCAACTAGGTTTGGGAGGGAATAGAGTACCAGTTCTTATTTTATTCTTAGTGCAATATTGCATTATATTGTTGTTCATTTGTAGTTGGCAGGTGAGCGCTGTGGGAAAACTTTTCCCCCCACTGAGAAAAAAGGGGAAGAAGTGAAATCCATGTTAGATTGGGCATTTGGAGGCTTCCAGCCTATGGGTCCTGATGGCTTTTCGCCTCTTGTAGGTATGTACAAAATCTAAAACATCTGTAATTGGGGGAAAAAAAACAACTGGTGATTGACAGCAATTTTGAAAGTTCAAAAGGGGTCATGCTGAAGAGATACTCAGCTACTCATATCTGCCTATAACATGTCATATAGACTATAACACATTGTCACATGTTTATTTTTTAACATTTTGGGAGGAAGAAATTGCAATAATTTACAAACCTGTCGTCTGGATCGATTAAGAACACTTCCCTCTGCTTTTATATTTCACAGACAGTTCTACCAGTAATAAAACTGAGTCGGATTCCTCTATTTCTGATTATCAACCTCCAGCCAAGAGGAAATATGTCTCTAAGAACAGACAGTCAACTCAGTCAACTCAGGTGTACACCAGAGGTGAGTTGTATCAATCTGGATAGAGGCCAGAACCTAAATTATCAGGTTTCTAAATCAGGTTTCTATCTCAAAACATTGAACTGCAGATTACTGACATGTTTTTAGGTAGGAAAACATAACCCTTGTTTATCCCTTTTCTTCTCAGATCAAATGGTCCATGAGGTAACTGGTAAAGGCAGAAAAATTGAAGGTGAACCACTTCTGTAATTTTATTTCTATTATATTCATAAATTGAGTGTCAATTCATTGGTCATAATTTTATTTTTAGTAACTTATTTTTGTCTTTGTGATTACTCTTATTGCTCAGTTCTTGTGTTTTTTTTATTTATTATTAAATACAAGATAATTATACAGAATGTCTGTTCTCGTGGCTCTTTCCCCAGATTTCTGTCTGTCCTGTGGATCTGCTGACGTCGAAATTTTCCATCCTCTCTTCAAAGGAAGCCTTTGTTCCAAGTGCAAGGTATGATTCAAATCTTGTGTCTTATCTTTTAAGCTATTTGCTGGATGAATGTAATTTTCCATGCGATTCTGTATTTGTTTAGGAGAACTTTACAGAGACTCTGTACAGGTATGATGATGATGGCTATCAGTCATACTGCACTGTGTGCTGTGCTGGACAAGAGGTCATTCTCTGTGGAAATGCCAGTTGCTGCAGGTTTGAACTCAAACTTATGCAAACTTAAACCTTAATGTCATGTTAATCATCAAAATGGTTGTTTTACTGTCTTTCTCTTTTTTTCACTCTATTCAGATGTTTCTGCAAAGACTGTCTGAATGTGTTGGTGGGACCGGGGACATTTGATAAGCTGAAGGATGTTGACCCATGGAGCTGTTACATTTGCCTTCCCTCAAAGTGCTATGGTGTGCTCAAGCTCAGGCCTGACTGGAGTATACGTGTCCAGGAGTTTTTTGCCAATAACAGTGCCTTTGAATTTGTGAGTGTCCAAATTCTTCTTCTTGTGTTATATATCCAAGTAGTCCAATTCGTATTTTGCGATTTTTATACTTTTATACCATTTTTAATGTACCATTCACAAGTTGGTAAGATTTTTTAAAAAGCCTCTAATGATCACGAATGCTGCATTTATTTTTTTTTATCAATAATACAAAACCAAAATACAGTAAGAACACTAATATTGTGAAATACTGTTAGAGTTTTAAATAACTTTATAATTTTACTATCTTTTAAAATTCCTGTGATGGCAAAGCTGAACTTTCAGCATCATTCCTCCAGTCTTCAGTGTCACATGATCCTTCAGAAATCATTCTAATATGCTGATTTTGTGCTCAATAAACATCTTATTATTATAACAGTTGTGCAACTTGATATTCTTGAGATATTCTGGTTGTTTTTTTGGAAAATACTTTACTGTCTCTTTTTCAATTTAATGCATCCCAGATTATTAAAATAATGAATTTCTTTCAAAAGAAAAAAAAAACGTAGTGACCCCAAACTTTTGAATGGTTGTGTTCATTTGGGGAACATTTTGAAAAATATATTAATACTAAGAAAATTGTTTTTGTCCTTGGTTTAGGAGCCACACCGAGTGTATCCATCTATTCCAGCTCATCAGCGTCGTCCAATCAGAGTCCTCTCCCTGTTTGATGGGATTGCAACAGGTCTGCTAATTTAATATTAATGGAATACTTCCAGCCAAAAATTAAAAATCTGTCATAATGTCAAGATAATTCTTCAACAATTCTTCTTTTGTGTTTTGCAAAAGGAAAGAAAGTGTTGGTACAACATGGGGAGTACATAATGACAGAATTTTCAGTTTTGTGTGCAATAGCAATGCATTGTGGGAGTTGGAAGACAAAAACAAGGGAGGTTTTTCATACTTGCATCTTGTTTTTCGCAGGCTATCTGGTTTTAAAAGACCTGGGCTTTAAGTTGGACCGCTACATTGCCTCTGAGATCTGTGAAGACTCTATTGCTGTCGGGATGATCAAACATGAGGGTATGGTTGAATATGTGAAGGATGTGCGCACCATCACAAGGAAGCATGTACGTACAGAGCATTATCCCATGAACTATGAACTACTTCACATTCTTCATATACATTCAACTAGTATAAGGAATTTGACACTTTGCTAGATGTTAATGGCTAAACATTGCTATTTCAAAGACACTCTTCCTCATATCTGCAATAATGAAGGCTGTCACTGTGTCAAGATCCCTTTTAAAGTTCCCTGTTGTCACCATTTTGTAGCTAGCCGAGTGGGGGCCATTTGATCTCCTGATCGGTGGAAGTCCGTGTAATGACCTGTCCATGGTGAATCCAGCCAGAAAAGGTCTTTTTGGTAAGATATACTTTATGCTACCTATTTAACAGAATTGTGAAGTTTTATGTAGATTCGAGTTTGGTCTTTAGCATCAGAAGACATTCCAACTCCATTATGAAAAAGTAATATTTTATGTTATTTCTCTTGTCTTCTTTTAGAAGGCACAGGTCGGCTGTTCTTCGAATATTACCGCATGTTAACCATGATGAGGCCAAGAGAGGATGACGATCGCCCATTTTTCTGGCTCTTTGAGAATGTAGTAGCGATGAGTGCCCACGACAAGGCTGATATCTGCCGTTTTTTGGAGGTATAAACGTTTTTTTTTTGTTTTTGTTTCGTACGGTGCGATCACATTAGCTAAAAATAGGCAAATTTTCATGGGCAAAAAAAGGGCCATTGTCAATATTGTAGCGACGTATGAAGCTCATCTCGCACACAAGTCACTTTCAAATCAAGCAGCTCTCTGTTTGAACTTAAACTCAATGTAAAATTTGTTTGGAAAACTTTCGCCCTCACAAGATATTCAACAAACAATAGTAAATGTTACCGTACCTTTTTACAAACTGTTGAGGCAGACTTCCATCTCACTGATAAGAGCATGTTACTATTTTTGATTATGGATTCTCATGCGTTTCCAGTGTAATCCTGTGATGATTGATGCTGTGAAAGTAAGCCCAGCCCACAGGGCCCGTTACTTTTGGGGAAATTTACCTGGAATGAACCGGTATAAATGCACATACACAATCATACTTGTAAACCATAAGAATATATTTTCTAAGAATGGAAATGTGTATGTGTTCAATAATCGATGGATGCATTCACAGATTAATGTGACTGTGTTTGTGTTTTTAGACCACTTGCTACTTCACTCACTGATAACGTAAATCTGCAGGACTGCCTGGAGGTCGGACGAACTGCAATGGTAAACGGATTTATCTTCTAGCAGAAAAGTTAATGTTTTGCACATGAATCGAAAGAAGTGCACAAATACAAATGTTCATTTGTAGTTCCTACTTGCGTTAGTCGTAGAAAATGCTGTGAATTTAGGCACAACTTAGTAAGATGTTACAATGTCAAAACCAGTTAAAATT
This sequence comes from Gobiocypris rarus, assembly GCA_023029165.1. Lineage (NCBI taxonomy): Eukaryota > Metazoa > Chordata > Actinopteri > Cypriniformes > Gobionidae > Gobiocypris > Gobiocypris rarus. The sequence continues at coordinate 15,053,643 of CM040928.1, read as the reverse complement.
TATTTCTTTCTTTTTAACAAAACTGATTTAATAAAATGCCTTTTAACTATCATCAGTTCAACAAAGTTCGCACTATTACCACCAAGTCCAACTCCATCAAACAAGGAAGATGGGACCTCTACCAGTGACCATGAATGGAAAAGAGGACTACCTTTGGTGCACTGAAATGGAGAGGTCAGATATTTATATAACTTGAATTTTACTTCAATTTTTCAGTTCAAGTTTGCAAACAGTAAATCATTGGGTTTGTTTAAAAAGCTGCATACATGTTGCTTTTGACAAAATGACTGACATTTTATTCCTGTCTGCACTTCCAGAATATTTGGGTTTCCAAAACATTACACAGATGTGAACAATATGGGGCGGGGACAGAGGCAGAAAGTCCTTGGGCGGTCCTGGAGTGTTCCGTGATCCGCACCTCTTTGCCCCTGAAAGATTACTTTGCGAGTAAAGCCATCTTCTGGCACTGGAGGTCCAAATCATGTCATAAATTAATTCGATTTTTTTTTTTTTTTGCAGATTCTGTCCTCAGAATATATTGTTAATTTTTTATGTAGAATTTTTTTCTAAATATTCTGCGTTTTAAAAAGTGTTTTATCCCGAAAAGTGATCCTTGGAATGCACAGACACTTTTGGATCGGATTTCGAACATCATAAGTACTGTCATTTTTAACTTGCGTGCTTTTAAAGCGATTTAATGCTGAAGAGAGCCACACAATAATCCACCCACTACCTCAGTTCTGTGATTGGTTCATTGGCTGGAGGAATGCCTATTTATAATTTAATGAATAAGTTAATATTAGTCCTGTTTAGTTTATCTAAACCGTTTTTAACATTTATATCAACTTTTATATCACATTTTTACATCTGAACTTTTCCTTGTTTAGGAACAATCGTGTCCTGTTGTTAAATATTGCATTTTTTTTTTTTAATCATTGGCAGTGTTGTCATTCCATGGTGCTGTTTTATAATATAGAATGTTTGGCTACTTGACAACTGTCTACACGTGTTTTCCTATTTGGCATCATTTATTTAATTCAAAAGAATGTTCAATCAAACTGTAGATTACTTGGGTTTCATGATTTGCATTTTGATTATAGGAATGCATGCAACCCACACACCATGTATTCAGAAGCACACGTTGTCTTCGCGATTATAGTTTAGTGAACGTCTTGGGCTGTTGTTAGATTTGAGTTGACAATAGCGGTAACACTAAATTTGCAGTGCGATCCTACAGTTTTAGGACTACTTTTTTGCTTTGAGCTAGCATTTTAGACCATACTATCACATCATTTTACAATAAACAGGTCATCAATCCTTAGAATTAAGGTTCCAACACATCATTTCTGCTTGCCATTTTTACCCCATTTGTTACCTGTATGCACTTCCGATTTAAAACCGTTGGCCTTGAGCTTGTGGTCTAAAACTGTGGTCACTGCATCATTATTTGAGAGTTTGTCACTGTGTTAACTGAGGTCTTTTTGTAGAACATGACGCAATGTGACCAAGGGCTTTAAGAATAAGTGCCTACAAGTAGATAGGCTACATGTTTTTATTTTTTATTTGTTTTATTGCTTTTACTGGCATGCCTTCAGATTACATTTAAAGGGAATAATAATTTTGGACACTTTGCATTTGTCTAGTGCAAGTGTCTAAATTGTATCTTACCCTTTGAAAAGTCTGGTCATTGAAAACAGTCAGTGAAATCAGGGGCTTCAGAATGTGTTTTTTTTTTTTTTTTGTTTTTTTTTTACTAATTGTTTAGCATGTGTTTTCAGCATTAAGCAGATAGTGGTTCTGACTTTGTCACTGGTCAAAGCTGATGTTTAGCTTTTGATAGTTTTCTAAAACATGATACCAACTGACTCAAATTTAAGATAGATTAAATTTGAGTAAGGCATGGCCCAGTATGTGTGCTCTTTGGTGAAAGATCAATAACTGGATTACATACGTCTTGATGCCTTTTGGATGTCTGTCTTGTAGCAAAGCTTTAGATATCCTAGCAAGTACTGTGTTGTTGATGTGTTACATGTAATAGTTGTGAAATGATGGTCTGTGTGTAGTTTCGAGGTGCAGTATTGTCTCATTAGAAATAACTCCCTCAGGTCTTCTCATCACCAGCAGGCCTCATAGGACCATGATCTGTAATGTCACACTGATTATTTTTAATCAATACTTTGTGAACAGAATATACTATATATTTGTACCACTGTAATTGCCCTTAATACCTCTCTTTTTCTGTTGAATGGGTCTTTCAAAACCCATGTCTTCTGGTGCTAAATGAAATGCTAATTATGTCTAGATCTAGGATGTTTTTCTTGAACTGATGATTGACAAGTTTTGTTTTAATACTTTTGATATTTGCTATAGTCTGCTTGCCTAACTTTAATATTCTATGCTTGTACTAACATCAGTGATGGAAAATAAATTGCACCAACCCTTTTTATCTGTCTTTCTTTTCAGTTGATATGTTAATTTACGTGTTTTATCAAACCACAAAACTAAACATTCAGTCCTCCGGATTAAATGGGATTTCTGCTTGCTTTGATTTAATATTTGTCTATTAGGTTGCCGGTTTAGTAATGTGCTTAGAAGCGAGAAATGAAATATTAAAAAAAATATTTACATTTTAGTTTAATAAAAATGGAATTTAATAGATAAGTTAATAGAACAGAAAACATGAAGTTAATAGAAGTATAACAACATTAGAAAAAAAAAACATTGTCATGGAAAAACCTGGAAATATTAGGGAATTTTTAAATTATAAGATCTGGGCTTGGGAAAGTCACGAGAATTAGTCTGTAGTCACTAGTATATATATACATTTTGCTCAGCTAATAAAATATTTAATTGACTATATGTTACTCTAAAACTTGCCTCCAAGTGAGTGATTAAATTGATTGTCTAATTGGAAACGTTGATAAAATATGCGTAAATATATTAATTCAAAAGATTGGTTAAAAATATTTATAAAAATAGGCAACATACATATACCTTAAATTTGCATATTTTTACGTTAATACATTTACCAAAAGTATTTTGTTGAGTACTTTTATTTTGACAGATAGCTGTATTTAGGTTTTTTTTTTTTGCAAACAGGATTTAGTATGTTTGTTACGTATTGCGGGCGATGACTTTTATTTTGACATCTGTGATTAGCTAGTAAGCTTCTGCTGTGGTTGCAAGCGCCTTGCATCCCTTTTTCCTGTCTGCAGCAGAAGCGGCACTTTACGAACGACACGCCGGTGAAACTGCAGCCCGGTTCACTCACATCCCAACATAATTCGGACTTTCAGAACCAAATGTAAGATAAAGGCGTTGATTTAATATTTGACACAGAAAAACTTTACTTTATGGTAGTTTTGCTCACTTAGGACGATACTTGCCTTTTAATAATGTTGTGATTTAAATGTTCGACAGTTAAAAAGACAACGGTTATTAACTTTCAAGAGTAACAACTGTTTAACGTTATATGAATAATAAACGATTAATTATTCTGACAGATTAATTTACAACTTTTACATGAAAGCAGCGCGTTCAATGGGCATCTTAACGTTACACAAAAGACAAACAAGTATCCAGTTTTTATTCCATATGTAATGTCTTTCAGACCTGAAACTCTTAGATGGATATAAATATACCAGCCACGCATTGAAGTGACATCAAGTAGGAAGTAAAGAAGATGTAGATGGGCCAAAGGGTGTGAATGTGTGTTTAAGGAAATGAGCCTGAACTCTTAACTCGACCTCTTTTTCTAGCAACAAAGTGTCTCCGTCAGCTTTAAATAACTGGGTTTGTCTGAGCCATGGCTGTGAACGTGTTCTCGACATCAGTGACAAGTGAAAACCTCAGCCGCCATGACATGCTCACATGGATAAACGAGTCTTTACAGATGAACCATGCCAAGATCGAGCAACTGTGCTCAGGTCAGTGACCAACTGTCTGGCCCCCTCACTTCATACTCCCAATTTGAGCATCACTAAATTCAAGTCTCTGAGATAAACATAAAGCCTAGCGTGTATTTTGACCATAACGATTATATATTATAATTGTGGTAGTTATCAGAGAATGAGGTGTTACCTGCATGCTAAGTTTATCTGTCAATAGCTGGGTCACTTTAGTTAGGGAATGAACAAAGAGTACGGAGGAGGGGGGATAAGAGAGTTTTTGTTTAGGTTGGGACCTGCCTGACTTTTTTATATTATTGTTTCTTATTTGCTGACTGTCATAATAATGTGTTTTAAGGTTCTGCTTACTGTCAATTCATGGACATGCTGTTCCCATCGTGTATTCCACTGAAGAAAGTCAAATTCCAGGCCAAACTTGAGCATGAATACATCCACAACTTTAAACTTCTTCAAGCTAGCTTTAAAAAGATGGGTGTTAGCAAAGTATGTCAACCAGTTGCATTTATGAGCACACAAATTGTGTTTTGCCACACAAAATATATTCATGATTTACAATGTGTAAAGCGTAACTAATTTTTTGCTCATTTTGACATCCCTGTGTAGATTATTCCTGTTGACAAGCTTGTGAAAAGCAAGTTCCAGGACAACTTTGAGTTTGTTCAGTGGTTTAAGAAGTTCTTTGATGCAAACTATGATGGGAAGGAATATGATCCGGTGGCAGCTCGACAGGGACAAGAAATGGCAGCCAATCAGAGTCCAGCAGCAGCAGCCGGCACGGCTAACAAGCCAAGGAAGCCTAGCGCAGGTAAGGAGGGAGAACAGACAGACGCTGCGTCCAAAATCAAATACTTCTCTACTAGTTAGTATGCGAAACAGTGTGAAATGTCCAAACACGTAGTATTTGAAAGACAAAAACAGTAGGCGAAAAGTCCCCGGATGACCTACTACTTCCGACGAGATTCTGAAGAGCGCATTCAATGGACACTTCACTATCCCATGAGGCCACGGGAGAGGATTTATGAATGGAGGTGAAGGGACGTAACTGACGCTGGTAGGTCACATGATAATGGCAACATGGTGGATGTAGTACGTCCGGATTACATTCATACTATATAGAACATACTTTTAACAGTCGCAAAGTAAGTTCAAATTCAAATGTAGTACCTACTCAGTACGCAATTTTGGACGCGGCGAGGAAGTTCTCAATACCAATTACAGCCTTTTTAGGCATATCCTTATGGGGAAAATAGCATGCATAAATCTCCTAATAATATTTAAAAGATAGTAATCTTTTTTTTTCTGAACAATTATCAACATCAGTCTTTTTGGGTTCGTATAGTCCTCTTAGAAGTATGTGGGACCAGCTTTATTGTCGGAAGCTAGCTGTCCTAATGATAACAGGTGCATGGCAGCTGCAGCTGTTATGGATTATAACCCCAGAATATGTGGGTGTGACCCAGTCATGCACCAGTGGGCCAGTCGTACATGCTTTAGCTGTTTTTACATGTGTGAGAATAGTTGGAGCCTTACGTTGCCTGTGCATGGATTTTTCTGTTTACTTCAGACACGGGCATCTCACCTGGAGTCAAGCCAATGGCCCCTGTTGGTAAGATGTTGAGAACTACCAGTTAGTGTAGTTTAACCACATTGCCTGTTCACCTATCTAGTAGGTTGCTTCACTTGTGGGTATTTTCTTATTCACATTATGGTGATTCCTACATTTCCAAGTATTGCACATTTCAAAACAACAGTCATGCAGTTCTCTGTTGGGGCTACAGCACTTATTGATGGAATATTCTAGAAATATATTCTTCTTCAAGTTTTTATTTTTATATTTATTATTTCAGCTTTAATATGGGAAATACAACCATTTTAAGAATTCATCCATTGACAAGTAAATTTGAGGCTGGAATTGACCCTTATCCTCAAGTCAGATTGACATGTATAACAAGGTGATGGATGTCCTATTGATGTTCAGCTCCACAGCGTTCAGCCACAGCTCCTAAATCTGCACCAAAGACGGCTCCAGCTGCAATGCGAGGTGTAGGAACAGGCTGTGGTGATGAAGAGAAAGGTGCACTTACTCAGACGGTAAGACTTTACAAGAAACAATAAATGAAGACTTAAGCATTATATTTTCACTTTGTTCAGATGTTAATAATTTCATAATTTCAGATAAATGACCTGAAGTCCACCATTGCTGACATGGAAAAGGAAAGGGATTTCTATTTTGGCAAGCTGAGAAATATTGAGCTCATCTGCCAAGAGAAAGAGGGTGAGGTGATCCTACACTGCAAAGAATTGTGGATATTCTTTATGCCACAGACGTAAGTGTATATCACCCTGTTTAAAGATAGTTTGAGATGTAACATTTTACAGCCCTCTTAGTGGTGTGATTATAATTTTTTTCTTCTTCTTTTCTTTCCTGTCTTTCAACAGGACGGTTTTGTAATTCCAGAGAATGAGGCGGGCGAACCAGAAGAGTTTTGATCAGGGGTGACCGTTTTAAAAAATGACCCCGTTGGGACACTCAAATGCACATACTGGCTGATTCCTACTGTTCTGCTGCACTTGCCTTTGGTCCATCATTTTGGACTTGGACTTTTGAATGTCTTTTATTCAGGAAGTTCTATACCTTGAATCTTCAGCTTTTTTTTATTGACCATCAAAACAAAATTATTTTTGTGAATGAAAAATAAAGTACTTATCAAAGGCTGTTTGTATAAAGCAGTCCACTGAGGTCTGAATTGCAATGAGTAAACATAACCATGTATTGTACCATGATCCATTCATTCTTTAGTTCCACCAGAGTATTGGGATACTCAAGAACCTTTGCTGTTATCTAGTTTCTGATATGTACATTTGACTGCTTGTTAACCAGTTGTGAGTGAAGAGTACTTCCTCTAATAAGCAGGATGTGTGTTAACCTTTTGCAAGCACATGAAGCAATGAGGAACCACTTTACAGTCATGAGAGGCTTTGGTTTTGAGTCGGGTGATATAGCCCTCATTTAATCGTAAATGGCCAAACCTGGTAAGCTGCAAGTACCACCATCATCAGGCATTTTTATTATGCTAAATTTGACAAAGTTAGGCCATTTCTTAAACCATGATTTTTTTTTTTACATCCATGCATGTGCCATGAATTAAAGTAATATATTGCAAAGCAGACAAAGTTTTAACTACGTTTGCATATACGCAAAATGTGCTGTAAACCAGTCCATATTTTATCATTAGGAAACATGAGTCATTTTTCCCATGGTTTTGACTTTCTGGGCATCTGAGAAACCGTGGGCTGTTCATGACAAGGTTTGATCTCCAGCTTTTGGAGTCCAGGAACCTCCTCCCCTGCTTGAATCATGCGGAACACCTCTGGGAAAGAGAGACTGCGGCTCCGTGATCGCCTCCGCTGCACCGGACTCCCTCTCACGAAACATCTCCCCATCATTCTGCTTCTCCATCGGCTTATTTACTGACTGCCACAGCTGTTAAAAACAATTCAAACCAATTCTTTTCTCGGACTTCACTGTGATTTAGTGATCAAATGTGATGCTTTGTAACTTTCTTTATTGCAATTTTAACAAACATAAGATAAAATAACAAAAACAATCTTTCAGGCAATAAACGAATTATGGCTCAATAGTCAACTAGGGAAATTATATAAAGAGGCCTAATCCGAAAAGAAAAGGGGGAGGGCACAAAAATAAAGCATATTACGAAATAATATTAAACATAGCACAAATTGTGTAATGCACTGTAACATCTCCGACGTACCTGTTATTAACGGAAACTTTCAAATTTCAGTAAATTGTTCTTGCAAACCAGTTTTGCTTTCAATGTCACAAGAATAAACCATTTATACGCGGCGTTTTCAAATTATTAGCACTTATATATGTATTAAATGTAAGCGTTATTAATATAAAATGCTCAGTTTTAGGCGTCCTGCCTTTATGTTTACTAAGTGCGTCTATCGTTTGACTTCCGGATTCCTTTCTAATCACGGATCTTAAAATAAAAGTCCCTCACTCAAACGCACCACAGGTCGCATCCCGATAAAACATATATCTTTCCCCGCCAACACAAGCATTATTATCATTTTAACAATACTTTTATTGCCCCCAGAATATTTTGTTGTATGAATATCTGAACATGCAATATATCAATATATTAAAAGAAAGAACAGAGCCTCTGCTATTAAACAAAATAAATAAATACTTCCCAGTTTATTCTAGCTTCACGCATGCATTCTTTTTTTTCAACACGCAAAAAAGCGCGTTTTTCTGCCCTTTTTTCTCTCTCTCTCTACTTTCTCTACTTTTTCAATAGTTGTGTAATAGTGTCCCCTACCGTATAACAGTGGAAACACGGAAAGCCGGAAAATGTCGTCAATGCACTTAAAGGGATAGTTAATTCTGTCATCATTTACTCACCCTCAAGTTTTTTCAAACCTGTATTCATGTATTTCTTCTGCTGAATTAAATGTAAGTGTTATTAATATGAAATGCTAATTTTTAAGCCATCCTGCGTTAATGTTAGTTACCTGCTAAAAACCAAAAGAAGATATTTGGAAGAATATGGGTAACCAAACCATTGATGGACCACATTAATTTCCATAATATGGAAAAAACAAAACAAAAATGCTATGAATAGAGACAGTCATACAGTTTTGGGACAACTTGAGGGTGAGTAAAGAATGACATAATTTTTCCTTTTGTTCCCTTTAAAGCAAAATTTTGTTTGTTTCGATTCTCTAACTCCAAAATAATATCATGAATCAATTGGTCAACTTTAAGTACAATTCATATTAACTTATTTTTAATCAAGTCGGCTCTATTTCTTAAAAACATCTAGGCCTAGTAATCAGTAACCAGCCAAGTTTTTTTTCTGTGTAACATTAAATATGACCAATGTCTGAAATGATAGGCCTAATTTAAAGTAAATTATAAAAATGTAAAATTATTTCACCAGTCCTTCAAATATAGTTATATTGGTTATGAACTGTTTTAAAATGTTTATACATTTCTGTATTTCCAAACATAAATAAATGCAAGGTTGTCTGAGACTTGTGGGAAGATGGACTTGGCCCTGTACCTGCGCCCTACCTGTGTTTAAGTCAATCATTAATAAGTGAGCTCAGAAAGACACCCCGTAGGCAATAAGAAGCCACCTTGGTATAGATTTGGCATAACTATTTACACACAATTGCCTATTTATCTAAATCGTTCACTATTTTTGTAGCACATGGTTTTGCACCTTAATTGATAACAAATAAGCATTTATTTAGGCTACTTAATTATTTGGCTCCCAAATCTAAATTCTTGTGTTTCATCAATCTTTCAGATTTCACTGAACAATGAGGAGGGTGGACAACTGCACGTTCATGGGAGGTGGGATCCCTTTGTCATCTGAGTTCTTTAAAGGTAAGAGGTTTGACACATGAACATGACGTATTGAACCAAGCTCTGCTGTTTGCTGCTTATAATCCGTGTTACAATGTTAAATGTAATTTTCCCTGGATAATGACAATATGCTGCAATGTAACACATGGATATGGTTATATGATTGAAAAAGACAACACACATGAAACTGCTCATCAGTCAACAATGTTTACAGAGCTATTTAAGGCAGCTAGCATTGTTTCCCCATTTACTGTCGTCATTTTCACTTGTTTCAGGAGTACTCTCAAAGCTGCCAAAAGTGTGCCTCTGAGCTTGGGGGACTATAGATGTCCCCCCTAGACACATGAATGGGTACCAGGATGGGAAATTATGTCTCTTTGAGTCTCAAAAATAAAGGTTATTTATTAGCATCCTTGGTTCCATGAAGAACCCTTTACATTCATGAAACCGTTCCATTTCACTAAAGGATTTTTGTTGTGGAAAAAGCTAGTAAAAGACGGTTCTTTTAAGAACTATTTGCTAAAATCTCCTGTTGTAAGCTTTATTTTTTAAGAATGTGGTTTTGTTTGTTCTGCTTATAGCAATCAAGAACGATCTCTGGCTGTTCCTCCTTCCTGCTGTGTTTGCCGTGCTGCTGCTTGCTCTTTTCTTGGAGGAGATCGGCTTTTTTCTGCGTCATGTCCCGTCTCAGCGGCGAAGACATCTCAGCCTGTGGATCCTGGGAATATATCCAGTTAAGCAGCACTCAATTACTAATTAATCGATTTAATACCGCCCTTTAGTTCACTTTTGGTAATATTTTGTTTCTTTGACAGGTCTTTGGGATGACGTCTATCATTGCGCTATATGTTCCTCGCTCCTCATCTTTGTGCAATTTCATTGCATCTCTGTGAGTGACTTTGACTTCAGATATTGGTTTGCAAGTTTTGTAATCGAATTGCACAATAGTGATCCAAATGGCCAGTCATATCTGTATGGAATGTTTTCCATTTCTTTGCAGATATCACTCCATTACACTCTTGAAGTTCATGGGTCTTATCAAAGACTTCTTCGGTGGAAAGACCCGCATGCTGGAGGTATTAGCAGGGGAGCAGGTGTCTCCAAACCCCTTCCCCTGTTGCTGCTGCTGCTGTCTTCCTCTCTTTGACATCAACAAGTACTTAATCACACATACACCTGCATAGATGTTTAACTTGAAGTACATTCATTTATAATAACTGGTCTGTTCATCACAATGGTGGAATCTTAACCTTTTTTTTCTCCATTAGGACCAGTGTGGGGTGGATGATGGCTGCTGTTCTTCAGCTCTCTGTGGTCAGAACAATCCTGTTCTTCCTCACTCTTGTCCTCTGGACAGATGAACAATATGACTACGGTGATGTAAGTACAATACGCCATTGCTTTGAGCTCACTATAGTGTAATATAGTGCTATATACTTCCTGCTTTGCTACTGTTCGGACGCTCTTGCTTACTGCTCCAGCGCTTTGCTCTATCGCTTCTATATTTTATCTCGTAATTTCGTAATTTCAACTTCTGTAAATCAGCACAGTGCTCAAACAACAAAGCTTGACTTCAATGATAAAATTTGAAACTCTGGTGACTGGATTACTACAAAAAAGCGGAATATTTCATCCAACCAGCCTCCCACTGCCATCAGCTTACATTCGGAGAAGGGAAAACACAGCTGCCTACATTCAAAAGGATAAGAAAATGCCTCCTCTAGAATCTACTTGCTGCACAAACTGCCACAGACTTTTACAGAGGATTGCAGTTCTTGAAACAAAGTTATTTGCGGAACCACCGAACCAGGCAGATCACACAGAGCTTCAAAATGAACGCCCTCAGCACACTGCCGGTGAGTCCCATAAACATAGTGCTACCCAACAGGGGAAACAAATAACTGATCAACACACTAATCGATGGCACAAACAGGAGCAAGACCCAAAGGGACCGAGACATCAGATTGTCACGGCGTCACATACTGCAACATTAGCATGCTCTACCCCAGACACAAGGATTGCAAATGCTGATTTCCTACCACCAACTATACAACTTGAAAACAGATTTGAAGTATTAATGAATGTGGGTGATGAATCCCCAAATGTGATGAATGCGAACACAGATCGTATCAGCCGCAGCTAACACTGATACCAACAGGCGCTCAAGGTCGAGCAGACAGCGGCACTCAGCTCAGAGCGCAGCCGAGCCCAGGACTCTGATAGTGGGGACTCCACAGTCAGAAACATTAGCAGCAGGGATACAACTACATGCTGCCTTCCACTACAGTTTCTGGCGTAAACAGGAAATTCAGAACATTCTGATGAAACATAAGACTGCAAATCGACTTGTCATTCATGTGGGAAAATCGATATTCAGAGAGCAGTCAGAACTCATTAAGAGGATTTCAATGTACTTTTTGAAACACTTAGAAAACTAAAAGTTCAACCGTTCATCAGTGGACCACTTCCAGCAAGAGGAACAAATAGGTTTTCACGGTTACTTGGGCTTAATACATGGCTGCAAAAACCTGCAACATAAAGGGAGTGAACTTCATCGACAACTTTAATCTATTCTGGAGCCAGAGACAATTGTTTACATCAAATGGCCTTCACCCAAACAAACTTGGTGCAAGAGTGCTAAAGGACAATATTCACTTTTCCCTACACCATCCCTCAGCTGTGTGTGCTAACTCACTCGACCTGAATGGCACACACACACCTGAACAGACTATGGACGACTACAGGACTTCATTTCAGCATCTGAATGGACATGCAGCTGACACACTCCACAAGGACACTGATAACATCACGCAGCCACAACAGCCACTGCTCACGGACACACTCCCATCTGAGTCCCGCCCACAGTGCTCACCACAGACAGACTGTGACATATTAGAACTAACACAGATTGAGGACTGAACAGTAACATCTCTGCCCATACTGTGGAGGTGCACGAAAGGGTGGGCTCTAAGGGGGTCAGACTAGTGAACTGTTACGCTTTATGACTAGTCTGAACAGGAAACTGCATGAAATGTCTAAGTCACTCCATGAAATGGATGATAACATAATTCAGCCTCCGATAACACCAGAACAACAGCCACCCTCACCAGACATGTTATCCCTCTCACCAGCATCCCGCTTCTGAGCTTCTCAGAGAGAATGGAGCAAATGGTCTATGCTGGAACCAGACTATCACACTCGATTTCTGCGAGCCCCAGATATCAACCAAAGAGCGTCGAGCCCCACAACCATCAAAGCCTGTGGGCCCAGCTCGCTCTCAGCCTCCTCCTGTGAGATTTCTTGGTCACAACGCCAGGGCCAACACCCTCCTCCATCTGTTGTAGGTGAACCCAAAACAACTGATACCAGCTCTCAGTGATGTGTGTTGGGTCCCGCCATGATAACAGTAACTTTATCAAATGTTTACAGAACGAGCGGGAACCCAGTGTGCCTGTCTCTTTCTCTATTTCAGTTCTGTTACGTGATAGAAAGTGTAAGACCTTCTCAGACCGTATAGCAAACCCATCTAATCTGCTGCCTATTACATGTCAAACTAAGATTACTGTGGGGAAAAAATTAATACTGTTAAGTTAGCACTTTTAAATATCCGTTCACTTAAGAACAAATCATTTCTAGTCAATGACTTAATAACCACAAACAACCTAGATTTTTGCTTCTAAATGAAACTTGGCTTGAAGAAAACTGCAGTGCAACAGTCCTCAATGAAACAGCTCCTCCTAACTTTACTTTTATGAGTATGTCCAGAGCGTTTAGAAGAGGTGGGGTATTGCTGCTCTTTTAAAGATGTCTATCAATGTAAGCAAGTGTCATTTGGTGACTATCTGTCTTTTGAATATCTGGGTATTGTGTTAAAAGGTGCTCCACGCATCCTGCTTATCATTGTTTACAGGCCTCCAAAATACTCTCCATCCTTTACTGAGGACTTTACAGAGCTGTTATCAATAATCTCCTCAGAGTTTGATTGTTTTGCCATTGCTGGGGATTTTAACGTTCACATAGACAATGCTGAATCCAGTACAACAAAAGAGCTCATGACTGTTCTTAACACTTTTGATTTGACACAGCATGTACATGGTCCCACACACAATCGTGGACACACTCTAGACTTACTTATCAGCAAGGGTCTAAACATTTCATCAATTGTTGTTAAAGATGTAGCATTGTCTGATCATTTCTGTATTTTCTTTGATATTTCAATCTCTCCTGCCATTGAAGCTAGATCTGTCGCTGTCAAAAGAGAAGCTTAAATGAGAACACTAGTGAGCTATTTATGAAGGCTATATCTCTAACACCAAGCATATCTGCAGACTCTGTTGATTCTCTCCTTGACTCCTTTAACTCAAAAGTTAAGAGTGTAATTGATAATATTGCTCCTGAGAAAGTCAAGAAAAGAGTGGAAGACAGAAAGCACCTTGGAGAAACTCAGCGGCAGTGCAAATAATGAAAAGACAATGCAGGAAATCTGAGCATGTGGCGGAAGACAAAACTTATAATCCTATAACATCTATAAAGACAGCCTTCATGATTTCAATGTGGAACTAGGCAAGGCTAGACAGACCTTCTTCTCAAATATTATAAACAGAAACATAAACAACACGCACTCTTTTTGCTACTGTAGAGACTGACAAACCCCGAGTCACATTCCCAGTGAAATGCTCTCTGACAGCAAATGCCGTGAGTTTGCTTCCTTCTTCTCAGAGAAAATAAATAATATCAGGAAGGCGATCAGCACATCCGTGAGTTGCTTTGGGTCAGTCAGATCAGACCACAACCTCGGAAAGTTACTATGTCTGATTTTGAAGCAATTGATTATAAAATTTTAGAAGAAAGCGGTGCAGCACCTTAAAACATCAACCTGCCTCCTTGACACACTCCCCACTTCTTTTTCAAAAGTGTGTTTAACTGTTTAGAAGCAGATCTGCTAGAAGTGGTAAACTCATCACTTCTCAATGGGAATTTTCCAAACTCCTTAAAACCGCAGTAGTTAAGCCTCTTCTGAAAAAGAGAAATCTGGATAACTCCATATTGAACAACTACCGACCAATCTCAAATCTCCCTTCATAGGCAAGATCATTGAAAAAGTTGTCTTCAGTCAGCTGAACAAATTCTTAAGCTCAAGCGGATACTTTGACAATTTTCAATCTGGTTTCCGACCACATCACAGCACAGAAACAGCGCTCATAAAGATCATAAATGATATTCGCCTCAATACAGATACAGGCAAAACATCAATTCTGGTGCTACTCGACCTCAGTGCCGCATTTGACACTGTTGACCATAACATACTTCTTGACAGGCTGGAAAACTGGGTCGGACTTTCTGGGATGGTCCTTAAATGGTTCAGGTCGTACTTAGAAGGAAGAGGTTATTATGTGAGTATAGGTGACCATAAGTCTGACTGGACATCCATGACTTGCGAGTCCCACAAGGGTCAATTCTAGCACCACTCCTATTCAACCTGTACATGCTGCCACTGAGCCAAATAATGAGAGAGAACCAAATGGCTTACCACAGCTATGCTGACACCCAGATCTACTTAGCACTATCACCTAATGACTATAGCCCCATTGACTCCTGTGCAAATGCATTGATGAAATTAACAGTTGGATGAGCCAAAACTATCTCCAGTTAAACAAAAACAAAACTGAAATCATTACATTTGGAAACGAAGATGAAATTCTCAAGGTGAGCATATCTTGAGACAAAAGGTCTAATAACAAAAAATCAAGTCAGGAATCTTGGTGTGATTTTGGAGTCAGACCTGAGTTTCAATAGTCATGTCAAAGCAATAACTAAATCAGCTTACTATCATCTGAAAAATATTGCAAGAATTAGATGCTTTGTTTCCAGGCAAGACTTAGAGAAACTTCGTTCACGCTTTCATCACCAGCAGGGTGGACTATTGTAATGGTCTTCTAACCGGCCTTCCCAAAAGACCATTAGACAGCTGCAGCTCATACAGAACGCTGCGGCCAGGATTCTGAGCAGAACAAGAAAATATGACCATATCACGCCAGTCCTCAGGTCGTTACACTGGCTTCCAGTTACATTTAGGATCAATTTTAAAGTATTATTACTTGTTTATAAATCACTCAATGACCTAGGACCTCAATACATTGCAGATATGCTGATTAAATACAAACCCAACAGATCACTCAGATCATCAGGATCAAGTCAGCTAGAAATACCAAGAGTTCACTCAAAGAAAGGAGAGTCGCGTTCAGCTATTGTGCCAGCCGTAGCTGGAACCAGCTTCTTCAGAAGAGATCAGATGTGCTCCAACAGTAGCCACATTCAAATCTAGACTCAAAACACATCTGTTCAGCTGTGCCTTTACTGAATGAGCACTGTGCCACTGTACGTCCGACTGATTGCACCTATTCTAATCTATGCATCATCTTAATTTTTATTTTTATTTTATTTTTATCTATATATACACTGTAATAATTTTATTCTTTTTAAATATCTTTACAACTATATATTTCTATTGTCTTCTTATTTTAAAAATTCTCTTTACAACTGTTTTTAATTATCCTGTTTTATTTTTAAGTCTTACACGTGGTATTCTTAATTCTTATCACTATTTTAATTTCATTTTCATGTAAAGCACTTTGAATTGCCATTGTGTATGAAATGTGCTATATAAATAAACTTGCCTTGCCTTGCCTTGCCTAATATTTTATGATAGGCCTATGGAGAGAGAAGCTTTCATTTAACGAATTAAAGGGTTATTATTTACTCACCCTCATGTCGTTCCAATCCTGTAAGACCTTCGTTCATCTTTGGAACATAAATTAAGATATTTTTGATGAAATCCGCAAGGTTAAATCATTATGTCAGTAACGTCATTGCACCCCACACACACACACATACAGCATAACCAGTAATTTATTCATGTGAAGGCAAAGCTAAATTTTCAGCAGTCACATGATCATTCAGAAATCTTTCTAATATGCTGATTTGGTGCTCAAGAAAGTATTAGTATTTGTTTCACTATTGTTGGTTTAGTAGACTTTGTAATATTTTTTTCTTTCTCAGGTGAATTCGGTTAATCTCAACATGTATGTCAATGCCATCATTGCCGTATCCACGTTTCTGTCCTTCTATGGCTACTTACTGTTTTATAAAGCTTCAAAAAGGGCATTGCCTGGATACAGTGTTCGAGCCAAGTTTATTTGCATCATTGTTGTCCTGGTCCTCTGTGGACTACAGAGTGGAATTCTGGAGACCATGGGTGCGCTGAATGTCATCCCCTGCACTCCTCCCTTCTCTGACCTGTTTCGTTCTCAGTGTAAGAAATATAAAACATTTCTTTTGATTTTCCAAAGGTTTTGGGATCTGGAAACTGGAATACATCTGCTTTAATTTGTTACAATAATGATTTTCTCTCATTTTGTCTTTCTACCAGTAATCTACCACTATTCTGTAATTGTGGAGATGTTCTGCATCAGCCTCTTTGCACATCACACATTCCGGAAAGTTGAACCCTCTCATGATGAGGGTGAAGAAATGGAGATTGATGTCATAAGAGTTCTCAATGAAAAGGCAATTCAGACAGAAGACGAGCTGCCAATTGCTGTGCAGCTCTCTTCTCAAGAGGACGAGCTATGTCATTCTAACCTTGGATACAACAGCTACAGTGAAGACACCCTCTGTAAAATTGAACACGCACCACTGGACCGCTTCCCTTTTCCCTTACAGCACAGAATACAAAATACAGCAAACGTGGAGACTACACCACCTGAGGACTCCATGAGTGTGGAGAAGCCGACAATTACTGTCAGTGCTGAAATTAACCATGTTGACAGTGGTGATGTTACTGTTGTATAGAAGAAAAGAGAAAATGTACAAATTTTTATTCCACTGTATATGTCTATGACTCCATGGGGCCCAGGAAACTAAACAAAGAACAAATGCAATTTGAATTGTAAACTCACCAGCAAGTTTTTTTCTTTTGTAATCTCTAATATAGCACCTGCAGTTTAAAATACACAATGAATTATTACTGATTCCCAACAAATTATTAGGCTAAAGACTTGTTAACTAAAGACTAGTTTTTACATTTGAACCAGAAGCTGTAATGCCTTAGGTGTGACGTCAAAACTCGTTCTTACATTCTAAAAAATGCTGGGTTAAAAGCAACCCAAGTTGGGTTGAAAATGGACAAACCCAGCAATTGGGTTGTTTTAACCCAGTGTTGGTTAAAAAATACTGTATTGCTTGCTTAAAATTAACCCAAAGGATGTGGGATTAATATGTTTAGTAAATTAACATTATTAATAAGTTTAATGAATAATTATTAAACAAACATTTATTAAATTGCTTATTAATAAATGTTCATCTTTTGATTATTATTGCTCCAATTATGTGTCTGATTTTTAATTTGGTTTTGTTTTGTTCATTTTGGTTCATTTTAATCCAGCCATACAGTACTTTTTAAACAATATTTGGGTTAAATAAAACTGCTGCAGCACACCAAACTGCCAGGTTAAAACAACCAACTCGCTGGGTTTGCCAATTCTAAAGATTTCATCATGATACTATGCTACAACAAATGCTAACCACCAAACCTACCCTACACCCTAACCTTAACCAGTCAAATTGACTGCAGGACCATTTTAAGAAAATGCCATTTTAGGATTTTGCGATATATGATCTCAGAGCCAGACAATGGAATCTTTTTATTTGCACTCATCGTCACTACCCCGTTCAACTATGCGAATCTCGAGCCCAGGACACTGGTTTCTTAGAACACAGCAATAGAGAACGTTCCCATGTGCTGCAGGCTGCTCTCTCACGGAGCATATTTATAGGATTTTTTATTTATATAGCATATTTTATAGCTTTTCTTTTAATTTTTTAGATAAACTAGAAACAATGTTTAATTTAGGATCTTTTATTTTAAAATGTAAGTCAATTGGCTGAAGCCAGAGCCAATGGTGAAAGTCTTTGCGCTTGGACCTTGCCCACTTTTGGAGGTTCTGCCCACTTATTGTAGTTCACGCCCAATGTACAACTTTGCTTTCATTGCAAATATGGAACCTTGAATAAGAATAGTTTCCTGATTTCTTTTCTATGCAAACTAACCCACGATATGTTTATTTAAACAAGCGAAAATAGCTTTCAGTAAGGATTGAGATAATCTTTTTTTTTTTTTTTTTTACAATTATAGCTCTATTCTGTTCTGAATCTTCTGAATAAAATAAAATATCAAATATATAATAAAATAATAATTAAAAAAAGTAATAATGATGTGTAAACATGATTACAAATTGGGATTTTCAGTTGTTGACATCTTTGACATATAAAATACATTATATCTAAGTTTGACCGACATGTTACGTGCGGTCAAAGGGATTGACCAATGAACTTAAGGTATCTTTCTCCTACAACGCGACCAAACGCGAATGCGTGTCGTGTTTTTTCCGGTTTTGGGAAATCAGCCTGCAGGTGAGGTGATTCAGGCGAACATGGCAAAATACTTGAAAGTTAGTATTTCTTTTTCTTTCTTCAAATAGTGAATAACATTGCAGTTAAGATGCACGTTTCACAAAAAGTATTGAATAAATGTGCGCAATGACTAAACAACATAGCTTAAATATAGGCCTATAAGTGCATGACATGACCCTAACATGTGGTTGCAGTTTCTTAAGGAATACATTATATAGCCCTTACTTATGATTTAATATTGCAGGGTGTCTTGTAAACTTTCATGGGAGGATCTCCAGGCTCTGTGCCGCAGAAAAGAGTTTGAAAACAGCTGAGTGTGACAAAGAACAACTTTAATGACTATGAAGTGGAGTATTTGTTTAACTACAAAAAACAAAAGGTGAGTTATTAATTATGCAGTGCATGTACAACTGTGATCTAACCATTTGTGGTTCCAACTGCTTCTCCTGCTTATCCATATTTTATATTTCCAATTTACATGATTCATGTAATTGCCTGTTCAGGGTCGAGAGTTCTTCCTGGCGAAGTGGAAGGGCTATGCAGAGTCAGAAAACACATGGGAGCCTCTCAAAAACCTTAAATGCCCAATACTCTTGCACCGGTTCAGAGAAGACATGAAGGCAGCTCTGCTTCAGACCAATTCCTCCAGAAGGCCAAGCAACGAATGAAGCTTAAAAAATGGGAAGACCTCATGAACCCATGTTTGTAATGAGGTCGACCTGGACGGATCTGTGAATGTTGATTATGCTGTCAGTTGTGTATTGCATCAGATTATCACCAGAGAGGAAGCAGAGAGGAGAAGAGTGGTTTACGATAAGCAAGGCGCCACCTTCTTGTTTGATCTGGACTTTGTAGAGGGCGTCTACACAATCGATGCAGCTTATTATGGAAACATCTCTCACTTTATCAACCACAGCATGAACACTAACTAGCTGTACACATCATCTGGGCTGCTGAAAATCCTGAAATGCTGGAAGTATTAAAAAAAGTTGTAGTGTCAAATCACAAACCTAACTCTCAATCTCTCCCATACCAGACAGGGCTACCCCGAATTTAGTGATTCATGATTTTTATTTCTTATGCATGGTACTTTTATTTCAAATGCATATGATTGTGATTTTTGTGATCATCTTAATACCTTTTCTATGTAAAGAACTTTGAATTACCATTGTCTATGAAATGTGCTATATAAATAAACTTGCCTTGCCTTAAAATGTATGTATTAAAACAGTGCTTTGCTCATTTTTGTTTTAGCAAATCTATCGCAGTGTGCTTCCAAATGAACATTATAACACTAACTTCACAAAGCATGCAATTAATCAATCTTTATCATTGTTTCTCCAGTGTGATCCAAACTTGCAGGTGTTTCATGTTTTTATTGACAACTTAGATGAGCGACTGCCCAGAATAGCATTCTTTGCCAAACAAGGAATCAAAGTGGGAGAAGAGCTTACTTTTGACTACAAAATGATCAGTGGGATTTTAAATTTTTATTTGGCCTTTCATAACATCTTTATCTGTTAACATAAATTGAAGAAAAAATGATATAATGTACTTTTGTAAATAGCTAATGTATACTTCTAATTTTTGCTGCAGTTGATCCAGTAGATGCAGAGAGTGAAAAATGGACTCCAAATTCAGTCGGGCTTGAATTGAAGGATCACCCAACAAGCGGAGTGTGGAGTGAAGAAATGCCGGAAATATCTGTTTTAATCCAGCTCACAAAAGCATGGATACTATGACAGGCATCAGTATACGCCAAGATTCTTAACACATTTTATGAAATTAGTTTTTTGTGTATGTTTATTTTTTTGATTTGTGTGTATATGCACTCACCTAAAGGATTATTAGGAACACCTGTTCAATTTCTCATTAATGCAATTATCTAATCAACCAATCACATGGCAGTTGCTGCAATGCATTTAGGGGTGTGGTCCTGGTCAAGACAATCTCCTGAACTCCAAACTGAATGTCAGAATGGGAATGGGATCAATTTTGATCGTGGCATGGTTGTTGGTGCCAGACGGGCTGGACTGAGTATTTCACAATCTGCTCAGTTACTGGGATTTTCACGCACAACCATTTCTAGGGTTTAAAAAGAATGGTGTGAAAAGGGAAAAACATCCAGTATGCGGCAGTCCTGTGGGTGAAAATGCCTTGTTGATGCTAGAGGTCAGAGGAGAATGGGCCGACTGATTCAAGCTGATAGAAGAGCAACTTTTACTAAAATAACCACTCGTTACAACCGAGGTATGCAGCAAAGCATTTGTGAAGCCACAACACGCACACCCTTGAGGAGGATGGGCTACAACAGCAGAAGACCCCACTCGGTACCATACCACTCATCTCCACTACAAATAGGAAAAAGAGACTACAATACTCACCAAAATTGGACAGTTGAAGACTGGAAAAATGTTGCCTGGTCTGATGAATCTCGATTTCTGTTGAGACATTCAGATGGTAGAGTCAGAATTAGGCGTAAAAAGAATGAGAACATGGGTCCACCATGCCTTGTTACCACTTTGCAGGCTGGTGGTGGTGGTGTAATGGTGTGGGGGGTGTTTTCTTGGCACACTTTAGGCCCCTTAGTGCCAATTGGGTATTGTTTAAATGCCAAGGCCTACCTGAGCATTGTTTCTGACCATGTCCATCCCTTTATGACAACCATGTATCCATCCTCTGATGGCTACTTCCAGCAGGAAAATGCACCATGTCACAAAGCTCAAATCATTTCAAATTGGTTTCTTGAACATGACAATGAGTTCACTGTACTAAAATGAGCCCCACAGTCACCAGATGTCAACCCAATAGAGCATCTTTGGGATGTGGTGGAAAGGGAGCTTCATGCCCTGGATGTGCTTCCCACAAATCTCCTTCAACTGCAAGATGCTTTCCTATCAATATGGGCCAACATTTCTAAAGAATGCTTTCAGGACCTTGTTGAATCAATTCCACATAGAATTAAGGCAGTTCTGAAGGTGAAAGAGGGTCAAACACAGTATTAGTATGGTGTTCCTAATAATCCTTTAGGTGAGTGTATACTTATTACTAATATAATAGATTTTAACTTTATGCATTTGTTAGTGACCAGTGTGATGTATTACTTTTATTAATTCAATTAAATAATATTTTTATCCACAATGAATATGCATGTTTTTGTTATTTTATTAAATTAATAAAACATTTCTCATTCTGTAAAGAATATTTTGCACACACGCACGCACACGCACACACATTTACCACCAGATGGTGCTATTGTATTTATAACACCATTGGTTCAGTGTGATGCAAAATTTACAGATGAAAAGGCAACAAGGGAGATGTACGCTCAATAAAAATCCTAAAAATGTCAAAAATGTGAAAAAATTACTATGTTTGTGAATAAAGAAATCACGCTCGCTGTGTGACTCTGGCTTTTTTTTTTAAAATTGGGTGTAAACTTTCATTAGTTGATGGTATTTTGAGTTAGGTTGTTCCACAAATGTAAACCCATAGAAACACAAGGCTGTTTTTCTGAACACATGTAATGTAATATAACTAAACAAGATAAATAGCAATAAATAACACATCTGTGCAGTGAATATGCTGCAGTAGAATCCCACTCATCTGGCCTTGCTTGATCTGTGGCCCGAATCCTCCACTTGGGCCAGACAAAAAGTCAGCTCTGCTCAGCTTTAACCTGCCATGAGGAGGTGAGATTCCTCCAGGCCAGCACCTTTCTTCATTCCTCTCCATCTGCTGAAATCTTCATTCCTTCCCATTCTGTTCATTTATATATCCATATCTTTTGTACATCTATCTTCTCTTTGATAGAACATAAATACACTATATACATACCACCCCGATATGCTCCTCCTCTCAGTCCCCCATGAGTCTGAGGGTGAGTGGTTGCCTTTATTGGATTTGCTGGATTTGCTGTGGATCAAACCTCACTAAGCGCAGACTGGCAAACATTAATCAGTTGACCTCACACATATGGTCTGAGCATCTAACCATGGCCAATCTCACGCCGGGTGGACTAATGTTCATCCACCGCATGCTGCCGAGCACTTCACTGTTGAATTCCGATGGAACCTCTCTGTCAATTTTAGATTGCAATATCTGAAGTGGCTGCAGATACACCCTGGTACAATCTGATGTTATTAAATGCTCATGTAAATATTCACCATTCTTGCAAATGACCATAATCGGAAAGAAGGAACAGAGCAAGAACCTGAAGAACATATTTGTTTTCTCATGGCAATCTGTTTAGAAATTAAAATTGACATGAAATGGAAGTTGCAATCGTCTTTTCTTCCCTATTGTGTCGTATATCCAAGTGAAACACTCAAGAAAAGAAAAAAATATAGGATGGACTTGATTTTGTCCATGGGTAAACACGTCATTAGAAAAGAAAAGAGAAGAGAGGAAAGGGAAGTTATTTTGATTAAAGGGCACATGAATTAAACAATAAATAAATAATGATGTGCACATATAAATCATTTATAACAAATGATGCAATATTCCATTTTAAATCAGCTGACTAAAATAATCACATCAAAATTATTGGTCAATGAAATGGATAGGCTCATCCTATATAGTTCAGTGTTTCTCCAACACATTTTAGCTGACTCACTCTGGCCCTCCTGCAGTGCAGAGCATCAGCCATACGTATCAAGATTTAAGGCCTCGATAGACTTCAAGCTAAATTGAAGAATGACCTGATGTGACGTCATTTAGAACAAAATCAAGCCAAAACGAACTCCGGAAAAGTTTGCTACGGCTGGTAAACACCTTTGTACAACCATTGGTCCATGGCGATTACGTAATAGGTAGGTGTGTGCAGAGACTCCACCTTTTTTATGTGGAAATATTTTCCAGTTAATTTCTTCTGTTCAGTCCGTCGTGAAAACATGGACACACTGGAGAGCTGCTTTATAGAAGATGATGAAGTTGTACTTCTGATTAAACGAGACACTCACTATTTTTATATGGTAAAGCTATCGCTGATAATTTACTCACCCCCATTTCATCCAAGATGTCCATGTCTTTCTTTCTTCGGTCGAACAGAAATTAGGGTTTTTGATGAAAACATTCCAGGATTTTTCTCCATATAATGGATTTCAGTGGGCACCAAACGGTTCAAGGTCCAAATGACAGTTTCAGTGCAGCTTCAAAGGGCTTTAAACGATAAAACGTATAAACATTGTAAACGATAAACTGATACAAATACATTTGAATATGTGGTCCTCCTTCCGCACATTTGTAAACATTGATTTGGTGCTTCCGCCTACGACAAGCGTGACGTTTTCAACTTAACTGCGTATTGCGTGACGTCACGAACATGCATCACAGAACAGAGAAAGGCGAGCATTTGTGCTTATAAAACTTACTTTTTTATTTTTTAAAGAGCACCTATTATGGAATTTAAAATGTTCCAAATATAAGTCCCCAACAACAGTTTTGCATGCATGCAATGACAAAAAAGACTTTAGTTTTCTTATAATATGCATTTATTTTTACCTGTTTTGACAGCGATTCTCAAATGATTCGTTTAGTG
Source organism: Gobiocypris rarus (assembly GCA_023029165.1). NCBI lineage: Eukaryota > Metazoa > Chordata > Actinopteri > Cypriniformes > Gobionidae > Gobiocypris > Gobiocypris rarus. The sequence continues at coordinate 15,029,327 of CM040928.1, read as the reverse complement.
ATTCACTTTTCAAAACTCCACCTTTACGTGATGCTAATCTGCGGTGATTGGTCCGATGACCCAGTCAGTTGTGATTGGTATAGTCTGTGCAGATATTTTCGGAAACGGAACACCCATCACCATAAATGTTTTTTGGTTTAACAAGTTTAAACGCGTATAAAGTGTATGAACAAACATGGCATCAATTTTACCCTATCAATTTGAGCCTGAATATGAAGGGGAAACGTCTGGAGATGCGAATGATCAACAAACTCAATCGCAAACACCACGGCTGGAGCAGGATATTTCTCAATGGTAAGCATCACTGTAACGTTAGTTGGCACTTCAGGCCAATGGGCGTTAACTCGATGCATAAACATAAAGTTTTTACCAAAAAATAAATTAAAATGCAGTAACGCTACGTTACTACGAGGAGTCTATTCTTAAAGAAAACTCCGAAGACAACAACAAACAATTCACATGTCTCAATACAATTGTCATTGAAGACCTAGACGCTAAACGGTGCTTACACAGCAAACCAAACAATTATTAAGCATGCTACATAAAACATAAAAGCAACAATTAATAATAACACTAACAGTTTGTGATACGGAGGAGGAAGCTGATGCAAATACACTTGAAACTGACCCTTCCTTCAATATTAGGCGGCTCGTGAATCCAAGTTTAATTGCATTTAAGTTGGTAAAGCAATTACCTTCAAAATGGCGTGAACAAAGCACAAGGCTCATACTATACTCCTGTGGTACAGTTGTATAAATGAATTGTAGCCACTTAGTCTTCAAAATGCTCAGATGAAAAAAGTTTGCTTTTGAGTCGCACTTCAGAACACAGCGTCTCGTCGCCATGATGTTTTCTAGTTTTCACTGGTGTGCGCAATAATTGGCCGTATCGTATTCAAATAACTTGACAAGTTGACCTCATCTAGTCAGAGAAAAAGCTTCGGTCTTCTAACGATTCATAAAAATGACTCAGAGTCAACTCTTACTTTTGAAAGGCAATAACTTTATATACGGTGCACTGTCATATTTCAAACTTTGCAGGATGTTTTTGTTCACTTAGATCTATGTTACACACTACATGAAAGGTAAATTTCAAAATTCCATGATAGGTGCTCTTTAAATGATCGATCGTTTCGCTAGATAAGACCCTTATTCATCGTCTGGTATCGTTTAAAGCCCTTTGAAGCTGCACTGAAACTGTAATTTGGAACTTGAACCGTTTGGTGTTCGGTGAAGTCCATAATATGAAGAAAAATCCTTGAATGTTTTCATCAAAAACCTTAATTTTAGGGATGCACCGAAATCAAAATTCTTGGCCGAAACCGAAAAAGAGGAAACCAAGGCCGAAAGCCGAAAACCGAAAGAAATGATGCCAATTATTAGTACCATTGCATTTATGGCTATGACAGTGTAACTTTACTAAAAATCATGGCATTACTATTGCATAAATTAATATTAAAGTTTCAAATAATAAATCAAATACAAATTATGCAAATATTTATTTAGCACATTGCAACAATGAACAGTATAAAATAAAATTCAAACTAAACAAACAATTTTAACTTGACCACACTCATGTGTTGGCTACTACATTAAATAATAATGTGAGGTACAGAAAGGTACAGAAATGTAATCAAAAAGTAATCAAACGTAAAATAACTGCATATTTAACTGTTTAAATTAAAGATTAATCCTTATTAAACGAACAAAAACTATTCAATCAAGAGCAGTGAGTGATGTCCTTGTCTTTTGTTTGAGATTAAACAGACCGCAGTAAAGGCTACTGCCCCTTTAAGACCTAATGCAGGGAGATATGCGTCGTATTTCTCACTGTATACAGTTCACTTAAGGATTATATAGACTATGTCTGCATGGACACTCATCAAGATGGACATGTTGACATACTTACGTGTGAGTTTGTCCGTTTAAGTGCAAGATTTGAAAGATAACTCAATATTTGCGCGCTGTGAGACGAGTGCGCGCATTCGGATGAGTGCACAGATACAAATCTTCTCCTTCGTGCGTGAGTTCTCATTCGCGTCTTCTGGCACTAGTGGCACTAGTGACTAGGTGATGACGGCGAAAACGACTGGTCATATTCGAACATACGGCAGCATTGCATTGAACAAAGTTTACAACGAGAGACCGTTTTGTCCACGTTTTTCTTTTATTATCGCTGTTGTTGGAGTGTATCACTGAGGAGCCAGCACCATCAGCAGAAACATAAACAAAGCATTATTTTCAAGTTACAACCCATATTATAGATGCGTCATCAGATGTGAGAAGAACCACGCGTCCACACTGCAGACATGTTGCTTGTTTAGACCGTTTAGACAAGCACGTGCAGGTCGTGGGTTTTCTTTGCCTCATCACAACATTTCGGCGGTATTGTTTCGGCCGAAAACCGAAAATGCCCTGTTGGGCCATTTTCGCCCGAAAATATCCGGTGGCCGAATATTCGGTGCATCCCTACTTAATTTTTTTTCGACTGAAGAAAGAAAGACATGGATATCTTGGATGACATGGGGGTGAGTAAATTATCAGCAAAGGTTTTTTCAAAAGTGATCTAATCCTTTAAGCAATCTATTGTATAAAATGATATATTAAATAAACATGACTTTACTAAGAGTGCCGAATTGCAGAGCTTGTGCAAACATATCCACAATATGATCCTTTTTTTATGCTTTTTTTTTTTTTTTTTTTAAAGCTTGATGTTTCCTCAATTTTGTTGTGTGTTTATCTTGTTATTGAAAGGACAGCATGCAGCACATATTCATATAAATGCCGCTCTCAGCAGTGTAAACGGAGTCGGACGTTCACTAACAGTATATTGCTGAACTCCGTTTTACCCCTTAACGATGAACGAAAAAGAACTTTGCCGCGAGTGTATCGGGGCCTTAAGGTCAAAGGTCAACTCATAATCAGTGTGAACCTAATGAGTTGGCAAACTTCACTGTCAAAGAGGTGACAGATATTATGAAAAAATAATAAAGACTTCAAAAATCAAACAAGAATATTGCTAACTCAATCCTGCACTTACTGCATCGAGTAAAAGCCACACCACATTAAGAGTCAAAAATGCAACAAAAGTAAACTTTTATTGTCATGTTGGAAAAAAAATCCTGTTGATTTACAGATCAAGATATCTGAAAGCTCACATTTCTTTTCTTTTTTTTCTTCAGTTTTTCCATTACCCCCTTCATTCGTCATGCATTCACAAATAAACAACTCCCGAGTTGCTCTACTAAAATTTCAATCCCGTGAATGTTTGAGGTGATAGGTGCTGTCTATTGCTCTTTTAATTGTTAGTTGTTCAGTAGTTTACTAATAGTAGTTAGTTCAGAGCTGTCATGATGAAATCACATACTCATTCATGTTCATATAATTTGGCAATTATTAGCGATCAATCAGAAATAAGTGTTTGATCAACTCAGGCACAATCAATAATTAATATGAAAGGCAAATAAAATTAAGACATAGGTATGTTAACTAAAACTTTCTGAACCCTAAATAAATTATGTAACAGTTTTTCTTGCAAAATCATTGCATTGTTTAGAATCAATCTCTCTGTTATAGCTTTTCAAAATGGATGTCATGGTTTCACCGGTGTTCTTTCCTTTATGCAGTTTAATTCCTTTTTTGTTTACCCAAACATGTGCAATTGTTGATGAACAGAATTTGATAAATTATAAAATAATTGTAATGCTGAAATGGCCAAAAAATAACTTTTCCATCGGTATATGTCTGTTTTAATGTCAGTGTCAAGGTGTTTGTTATGATCCATGTTTCACTTTTGATTCTAAGAACCATTTAGTCTTATTTAAGGCTCAGCTCTCTGTAATCTTTGCAGTTGAAAAATTAAGCAATGAAAATGTGAAGATTTAGTGGATCAACTACAGGAGTTGTTTCTATCAAACAGTGTATCTCTGACCTTTCACCTTTGCTTTGCCCCATGAGTACCCAGTTACATCCACACACTCATACTCAGCATAAACACTCACACACACATGCGTGGTAAAAAGATGACGATCAAGGGTCGTAACCCCACCCTTCACTCCGCCCCCCACTTGAAGTTAGTGCATTGTCCATATAATACACATGAAATTACACAGAGGTTCACAGTTATTTTACAAAAGATAAGATGCCTGAAGCAACTAAAAATGTTCTACCAGGCATTTTTGCTTGTTACAAAATCACATCCGGTTCACCCAACCCCCAACACTGACCCAAGCGATTTCCTATTCACAGGTGAATACAACAATAGCCCAAACCGTCATTCACATACTGTCCCCCCACCCCAAAGACGAGAAGAAGAAAAAAAGTCTCAAAGAAATCCTTACGAATCCAAGAAGTTCCTTTTAATTCCACGGAAAATCAACTTGTGTCTCTCTGTGTTGTTTTGTTTTCGTAAATTCAAGTCTCTCCAGAGAACTGAGCAAAATTGTACACTCCCACATGTCGTAGTTCGCAAAATTTGTTATTAATAACGCAGCCGATGCAGGTGTCTTCTTACCCGCAACCCACAGGCTTGTTAAGAGCAGCGAGACATGTCCTCTGATAATCCACAAATACACAGTGTTGTGTTTTCCCCCAGCATATGTTTTAGTATGATTTATAGGTGTCTATTGAAGCATACAGCTTTCAGATCATTCTTGCATTGGTAACATTAAACCTTGGTAATGGAGTAAGGCATAAAATGCAGATAACAGAAAGAATTATTCCTCTTTTTCTGTTCATCATAGATGTTTTTCTGCTGTTTTTCTGCTGTTTTTCTGTGTTCTTGCAATGACAGGTTTCAGAAAAGAAAGTCGGATCACTCCTACCAATCCCATGCCTACCCTACAGAGAGATCTCATTGAACATTCACGAAAAAATTACAATCTGTCCTGTCTGCATTGGTCAGCATTCTGATTCAAGTCAATATATGCCAGAGAAATCATGTGGCTGATCAATGATTTCTTGAGTTGTGTGCAAAATATTAAGGGAAATTCATTTGACACGGAACCCATTTCGGAATTTAGTTTGCCCACTAATAGCTCCCAATGAAATGGAATACTTCAAAAATAAATCTAAACATTCCACTAACACCTTAAATGTTTTGTTTTTTTCCTAGCCTCAAACACATTCATATTTTAAATACAAGATTAAAAATCTGATTTTTGTTTTCTGGTCAACAGGAGGCCCAATTACACTGTCAGACTTCAATCCAGCACAAACATTTAACTTTTGGTTCCTGACCAACAACTTCTTTCCAATAATCTATTTATCCTGTGTTAGTCTGTAAAACACAGTAAATGCAAAGTAAATAATGCAACCTACCTGTCACTTACATATGATTGAAAATGTAAAGGCTGAAATGATTACCTTCCAAGATACATGTATGAAAATCACATATTAAAAACCTTTTGTATCCGACAGGCTAGCAAACCTTCATTCAAGTAATTCAAAAGCCAAAAGACTAAGTAACTTCTCCTCTACAGCATCTTCTGTGCAAGCGTTCGGAAAGATAAATTATCGGTTAGTTTAACGAAATACATCATTAACAGATCAGTATACAATGCTGAACCGTCTCTTCACAAAATGAGACCACTTACAGTGAAATACGTCACCTTTTCTGGTTTCAATATCATAAGATGGTCATATATTCAGATTCATTATGGAAATTATAAAGGCATGAGTTCTTTTGTGCAACGATATGAAATATTTTATAAATTAAGTAAATAGAGCTGAGAGAAAAAGACAAATAAAAAAAACAGAATAAATTACATTAAAAACTCAGGGAAAGCGCCTACAACCCTGATTAGGTCATATTTCACAAAGATTCATATTTTCAGTCAGCTCCTTTTGTCTACAATCCCTTTGAATCAACATTATTTGTTCTGGAAGTTGCTTTTTTTATACACACTGTTTTTTATGAGCATCTTAATTCCTGCCTGATGGAGCCACAGGAAGGATTCAGCCCAACCAATTAGCATAAATTGTAGGAACTTGTCTTTTTTTGTTAGCCTCATTCATTCCTAGAGGCTTATGCTTGGCACTCATTCTTAAACATAGTTTAATCTCAAGTTTGTTTCCCCTTAAAGATAAGGTAATACACATGCATGTTGAGTATTTTTTGAATCACTAGTTCAAATAATATAAATGACTCTGCCAGGAGTGCAGCTGTTCACAAGGCATGAATAGGAATATTTTTGCAAATCTTTGATTCGAGGCCCTCAGGATCCTGGTAAAGGGATACAAATACTGAGCCAAATCAAATGGTAATGTTTGTTGAGATCGATCATAAGAAGCCATTTGATATAGCCTTCATACATTCACCATAAAATAGACCATCAGTTTAGTTGATTTGTGAATTTGTACCACCCTAACGTGAAACATACAGTTCTTTAAACCTGTTCAGAGTTGATTTACCAAACCACACATTAGCGTAGAGCCCATTTTGCCCTTAAAATCATTAAGGTGACAGTAGATGCTTATTCCATGACATCCACCCTTTTAAAGCATCTTAAACTGAATCAAAGGCCACAACAGCTCTTAAAGTTTGTCCATGTCTCCATCATTACAGACCTCTTATTCCCTCCCCCTGGCTGTCCACTTTCTGACCATCCAGAAGAGAAAGTACACACACACACACACACACACACACAAAAAAGAACATTATGAATGAACACTCATCTTCACATGACACAGTAAGGCTCACGGGGCAGTTGAGGTGGAGTTCTACAACAGGGAGGCAGGTGGGCCAGCAGGCCCTTCTTCAGGTCCTTGTTGAGGAAAAAGCAGATGATGGGGTTCACGCCCGCCTGGGCGAAACTCATCCACACGGTAGTAGACAGATACCGGTGCGGTATGGTGCATGCCTTCACAAAGACCCGCCAGTAACAGGCCACAATGTACGGGGACCAAAGCACCAGAAAAAACAAGGTGATGACATAGAACATCCTGCCAAGCTGCTTCTCAGCTTTAAACTCCTCCATGCCTAGCAGGCGTCTGTTCTGGTTGTGCAAGTTCTGCCTGATGCCCAATAAAGTGGGAGGCATCGGGCCACGGCCAAAACCTGCTATCCAGTTTGCGGCCGCCTGGCCTGTGGCTCCAGGTCCGTGAAAGGTCCAGTTTTGGCTGATGGCTGGAACCATTTGGACTGGCTTCATCTTTCGGTGCTTGTATTCGAACAGCAGAAGCTTCATGTACACCACGTGAGTGGCCAAGATTAGCACAGCCAGCATCAGCATGAAACCTAATGTGTCGTTGGCCTTGAAGTAGCGATGTTCGAAGATGCACTGGTCCTCTTCGCGGATAAACTTGTAGGTGCCGACGTCAAAGACGGGCGGGAATGCCATGGCGACCGACAGCGTCCAGACCATACATACCACCGCCACACATGTCCAGAAGGTCATTCGTTTGGAGTAGAACCGGTGGTGGGCAATGGCCATGTAGCGTGTGACGCTGATGCAGAACAGCATGAAGGCAGCATGGAAGCAAAAAAGGACAGCCATGAAGGCCACCACCTTGCAGCTGAGCACACTGTAAGTCCAGGCCGAGCCGTTCTTGATGGACACCAGCACGAAGGAAAGCAGACCGCCCGAGCGGATGGTGTCGGCGAGGCAGAGGTCCAGAAGAAAGTAGTAGGGTGCCTTGTGTAGGGCTCTGTCCCTTAGCACCAGCAGGGATACCACTAAGTTGCCCACCAGGCTGATGCAGATGATCAGCCCCAGAAGGACGAGTTTCACATAGGTAGACACGGCTGAAGAAGGTGCTCCACCCATCATGCCACCTGTTGTGGACACCACAGCCGCCAAGGGGTTCCCAGGCCCATCACTGCTTGCGTTTCCGTTGGCCATCCCTTTGCTGCTCAAAATGCACACCTCCTCCTTCAACTCCTCCTTTACCCCCACGTCCTCCACTCCCTCCTCCACCTCCGCCACCTCCAGCTGAGCTGTCGTTCGTCCTCGTGGTTGCCTTTCGTTGTTGTCTCAAATGGAAGGAGAGAAGCTTGATATACATTGCCCCATTTTGCACAGTTCTCTTTGGACCGTCCTTCAAAAGTGCCACCTCTTTTGGCCTCCACACCTGTGAAAAAAGAACAAAACATTTTTTACAAACAAATGCTGGTCTTTAAAGGCCACAAATGCTACTGACTTTTGAGGAGAAAGATTTTTAGGTCAAGAAGGGTACAAATGACATGGCAATTCATAAATAACGTGAAAAGTTACCTAAAAACATTCAGATAAATAGATTTCAAAATAAATAAAGAACATTTGTAGTGATTTGCCATGTGTGGAAACATACTGGCGATAAAATGTACTGGACTTTTTTTCTGTGGAAAAACTGTTACTCACATGAACATTTAGCTATTTATCAGAAAAGTTCAGGTTTCAAACTTAACTAATGATGCTCACCATTATTCCCAAAGAAAATAACAAGACAAAATAACGTAATTATGGTAGCACTTTATTTTACTTGCACTTTGTCTTGTTTCGCATATTATGCACTTATTAATGACACAAACTGGGTAAGGTACTAACCCTTTACCTACCCTTAACCATACTCAGTAATTTCATGGGTAAGTATGCTACACTGTAAGTACACTGAAAGTGCCCATACTATATAATAATGCTTTTGCCATTTTTTGTTCATTATGTATTCAAAATGGCAGCATATAGACAACATTTCTGCCGAGCCGCTCCCTACTTTTTTGTTTTGTTTACATGCACTTTAAAGATCTGTATTCCAGTCAGACTGAAATAATAATGGGGTTGTTCACAAAGAAAGCGGAATGGAAAATTACGCAGGGTCTGGAGACGTGTTTTTAAAAGTTGAACGTCTTTTAAGTTGGCATAGCATCTTAAAAATACGCAAATGAGTGAGATGCTGAAAAAGAAGCAGCACACTTGTCTAAAGACTTCCCTTTCGGGTGTTTATATGGAAAAACACTATTCCAACGCAAGCATGTTGATTCAGTTAAACTGAAAATAAAGACGGTCTCTCAGCTATGCAGCTATGCAGATGCAGCAAAAAACTGCTGCATCTGTATTGTAACTGTGCATGTTAATATCGTATAGACAGTGTTGGGTATAGTTCTGATTACATGTAATCTGAGTCGTGATCAGAATCCAAAAATGTTGTACTTGTCATTACATTATATTACATTTTAAAATGTTCAGTCAGATTACAGTTACTTTTTTATGGATTACATGAATACATATTATTTATACAGTGGCAGTAAATTATTCATAATTTATTGATTCTCCCTCATTTTTCTTTTTAGTCTTTTAAAATGTCCTATTGTGTGTCATACCATTACGCTTTGACAATATATTTACAATATAGAATAACCATGTAAATGTCAAGTAAAAAAAAAAAAGTGATGTTTGTTTGTAAATTTTGGGACAAAAGCACCTCTCAATTACAGTGTATGAGATAAATAATTATGTAATTACACTGTACTAAGTTAAACACTGCTGATATATATCTGTGAAACACTATGCCTTGATTCTATTCAGTAACTTTGACTAATTACTGATCTAGAAAAAAGTCTGGGAAAAAATATTTAAAACCTGGAAAGCTTCATTTGAAAGTGTAATGTAATTTTTTTTTTTTTTTGTCAGACAAACCTCTTTGAACTAAAATATTTAACGTTACTTGGAGACCTTTAAGATTTTATATAAATTTCTTAATAATTAAACAACAACAAATTAACATGTTCACAGTTCTCTGGTGTCAGGTAAACAAATCAAATATTAATATTTTTGTGTTCAATCGTTTTGTTTTTATTTGCAAATAATTACATTTAAATCGACATTTTTATGATTTAATTAACCATTAGCTTTTTATGAACACCATTAACCCCTGCTTTGGAAACCCTGGCATGTGTAATACTTAAGGGATAGTTCACTTGAAATGAAATTAAAGCCATCTTTTAATCACCCTACTGTTGAGTCAATGCCCTATGTCCTTCTATCCCTTTCGGACCTCAAAAGCAGAAATTTTAAAAATAGTCCTGCACGCGCTCCTTCCTATAATGGCAGTGGATAGCCACTAGGTTAAAACATTACAAAAATATACAAAAGTATCACGCAATGATACAATGAGATGCGCGCCATGTATGGAAAGTGTCCAGGAGGCATACTATAGTATTTTGACTGAATAATAGTTTATTTCTCGCAAAACTTTATAGTATGCCTCCTGGACACTTTCTATATATGGCGCGCGTCTCACTGTATCATTGGGTGATACTTTTGTATATTTTTGTAATGTTTTAGCCTGGTCACTATCCACTGCCATTATAGGAAATGCCATTTAAATGTAAGCTTTTGAGGTCCGAAAGGGATAGAAGGACATAGGGCATTGATTTAACAGCAGGGTTAGTAAAAGATGGCTTTAATTTCATTTCAGGGTGAACTATCCCTTTGATGTTTTCATGTTTTTGTTGATAAAGAATGGAACAAAATATATATCTTATGACCAGCAGCCATATCACCCTGTAGACTGGTTGCCCACTTAAGCTGAGCAGGGTTGAGCCTGGTCAGTACCTGGATGGGAGACCTCCTGGGAAAACTAGGTTGCTGCTGAGAGAGGTGTTGTGGTCTGTGTGGGTCTTAATCAGTACAGTGATGAGGACATAAAAAATCCCAGGATGTCCTTCAAAAAAGACTAGGGGTTTAACCCTGGCACCCTAGCCAAATTTACCCATTGGCCCATCGCAATACACACAATCACCCCGAAATTCAAGAGGAGCTTGTAAAACGAGTGAGTGAGGGGAGGCGGGTTTGAAAACAAGTATTGGAAGCGTTTCAGATATTTTTGTATCAACATTTTTGACAACACAACATTGCAGTTAGTTTATTATTTCAGATTCCTTTTTAAAAGACTGCAACTGAAAAATGTTTATACACTATATAGCCAAAACTTTTGAGACGTCTGCCTTTATATGCACACAGTGCCGCCGCTCCCAACACGCGCTGCGCGTAGGGCACCAAGTGCTGCAAGGGGGGGCACCACAAGAAAATTCTCTCAGCACTGTGTGCCTCAGAATGCGCTGACCCCGTTCGGTGATTTTACGTGGCCTACCACTTTGTGGCTGAGTAGCTGTTGTCCTAATTGTTTCCATTTTGTTATAATACCACTAACAGTTGACCGTGGAATATTTAGTAGTGAGGAAATTTCACGAATGGACTTATTGCACAGGTGGCAACCTATCACGGTACCACACTTGAATTCACTGAGCTCCAATTCTTTCACAAATGATTGTAGAAGCAGTCTGCATGCCTAGGTGTTTGATTTTATATACATGTGGCCATGGAAGTGATTGGTACACCTGAATTCAATGATTTGGAGGTTCTGTCCCAATACTTTTGGCAATATAGTGTATTATATATTAAATCCAACCTACCAAAGTGGCTAGTAGGAGTGACTGCTGAAAACCACCTGAAATTGGCGGGTTTGTGGGTGTTGACACAGTACATCCCATTTAAATCTAAGTGATAAACTCAAAGGAAATCTAAAAGTAATCAAAAAGTAGACAGAATACATTACCTTAAATAAGTAATCTAGATTACATTACTAACTACAATTTTCATCATGGTATTTGTAATCAGTAACAGACTACAGTTTGAAGCACTGCGTATAGAGGCAGATGTAATTTCTCAAGACACCTATTGAACTGGGTACTGGGGACATTTTATGTTTGGTAAGTAATGATTCAATAATCAAGTTAATTAATTTACCACTCTAAGTGGATTGTGCATGAAACATTAATTTCCAATAATGAATTATATATATTATAGTCCTTCTAAAAGGCAATTCAGAGATTTGTTTCTAAACACATTATACATTTTAGAAATGTATTGTTGAAAGACATACAAAGACTGTGAACTGTGTAGTACTGAATTCAGAAGTTAGACCGTTAAAAAGTTAAAAAGTGTTCCGGAGTTTTTGGGCGGGGATAAAACGGTGGCTCGATGACGCACTGGAGACACAGAGCATATGGCCCCTCCCCCATAACTAGAGCACATTCGCAATTTCACAGTAGTTTACCCGCTAGATTGCGAGTTACTGTCAGTAACGTTAGTTACTAGATCCGACAACTAACAAAACAGCCAACAAAATAAAAAAAAAGGATATCAAGAAGAGGTGCATTAATTTTGTGAACAGCTACCTTGATGGAGTGCTGAGGATCACCACCAACACCTGCCTCTGCAGTGTCTTTACACCGGATAGTTTTACAAACTTCGACCAAATCGGCGACAGCTGGGATTCACTGATAATACACTGCAGAATGGGGCCAAACCGACTATCTCCCGCCCCGGCCTTCATCCTCCCGTCCCGCCGACATCTGGTGCCGTCGTGACTACGTGAGTGTTGTGTTGTGTGCTTACAGCAGCTTTTCCGCGAGTGGGCGTGGTTTCGACGTCGACAGCGGACACATGTTTAATTTTGACTTTACGGAAAAAACCCTATATATCTTAGTGCATACATCAAATATGAACTACTATAGAAAGAGCACCTGATGCCACAAAAGGTATTTTATTTGTGTTCACCATCAGTAAACCCAGATCAATCAATAATTTGCTGAATGGGATAAGCCAGCTCCTGTAAGCATCTGCTGTAACATGCTGAGGGACATCTTCTGCTTCTCCCTTAGTGCCGAACAGATCAGCTGTTTCCACCACACGCTACATGGCATGCCAGCAACTAGTCTTTCATGGTAATTACCTCATTGTTGCTAGGCTACAACACATCACTTTTATGTGTTGAGTATAGGCATGTGGACCAGGATGCGGGGCAAGGGGTGTGGGGAAGGGGGAATGAAGGAGTTAAGGGATGGAAAATCTTTTTAATCTACATTAAAGGCTATAGCAGCACTTTAAAACAAAGCTTTTAAAATATATACTGATATTATTCTAAAAAACAGCAAAAACACTTGAAGAGTATAATGGCATGAATAATTTTGGCCACTTTTCACCAAATGTTTCTGGAAGTTCCACCTAACCCAGGGTTTCTAGTTTACACCCACATACCGAAAAGGCAGACTCCGCCCCTGGTTGACGGTATTTACATGAGGGCATATATACTTGCCAAACAGACATGTGCCCTGCTGTGGTGTAGAACAGTAGAACTGACTCTCAGTGCAAAAGAGCACTGATCCATGAATTCAGGCATATACGTTCACCTGCTGAGGTGATATTGGCAGCATTTAAAGTGCCATTTGTGCCAGTCATCACTGGCTAACATCCTCTGGTACAGAGAAAGCTATAAGTAGACGCCAGCTGATGACAAAGTCACTGAGTACCTTAGTCCAACAGGAGATAGAACTGCGCCGACCCATTGTTTTAGAGCAGAAACACTAATTCACTTGTGTCACAGCAATTACAGCTGCTTGTTGCTAGGCTACAGGGTCCTTCTGCCTTGTGCGGTGTATGTGTCTTTGTAAGCCTGAATGCAACTCAGAATTGTATGCGTTGATCAGCCAGAATGGAGATTAAAGTGAATGTTTCTGTCATAGAGAAGATCGGGACGTTACAACCTTACTGTGACAACCTGTTGCAACCAGTTTACAAAATGTACAGCTTTATATCAGTTAAAGGTGTTATTGGAATAAGCACTTCCACTCGGATTAAATTTCAGAAATTGAGTCTTAAGTATTGTTATTGTTAAGAATATGTTTCCAATTGTAGAAACCTTTAGGTAGAAACAGACTAATGATGACAATTTTATAAATACCCTATTAGGTGCTATAACGTACTGTATGCAAACGTTGAACTTTACCTTTATGCAAAAAAGATAAAAGGTAAAAATATGAAAGGAATACCAGTTTTCCCACTGCTTAATGTCACATCTTTCTCTTGAAAAAAAAAAAAAGGGTTTAGTGACCTGGTATGGAGGGATTATTAAAATTGTTATGGTCCAAAGATGAAACTTTTCAATATGCAGATTTTGTCGATTTGCGTGCAAATAGTTTCCACAGTAAATGCTAATGTGTTCATGTTTTGGTCTGTGACATAAAGAGCTGAAAAAATATGTGCCTTATTTGGATGTGTCAGAGCTGGTACTGTCATTCATGTCACCTACATAAGTGAAAGTGTTCACCTCTCACAATTTTCACAGATCGACTCGTGGGCATGCACGCATTCCAAAAAGGTCGGCTGAGAAGTTTCATTTGTTCAATGAAACAGAATTTACCCTCCTCCACTGAACACTTTAATAAGTCCTTTGATAAATGGTCCCCAAGATATTCAGTATTTAACATAGGCTATATGTCTTGAAGACAAACTGGTTTGTTGGCCTTATTAGTTAGTACTGTACTGTTTTCTTACTATACAGCAACACAGTCCTTTCCTAAACACCTGTTTATCACTATGCACTGCAAAATTATTCTAGCCAAACAGGTCATCATGTGCAATGCCAGAAGGTTGGATTTGATTATTGAAATAATTTTTTTAATGTTGCTATTATCACATACATTTTCAGACAAAGTACTTTTTCATAATTATCAAATAGAATAATATATAGCCTAATGAAGGTGGTAGAGCTAAAAGTTCCCAGTGGAAAAACCCACAATGTGGACAAAAACCTCCAAAAATGAATACACTTTTTACAACTGAGACAACATTTGTTAATTTACAAGATTTTAAATCAAAATAGACTTGTTGGGAACAAACCACTGGTCATTATATAATGAATATGTGCATTCTTGAATATGTGGTTAACAGGGACTCTCCATAGGCGTAATGGTTTTTATACGGTTCAAAGTGCATATTCTATCCCCTTACATTAACCTTACCCCAAAACCTACCTGTGGCATTTTTTTATTTAAAAAAAAAAACACTGTTTAGTATCATTTTTAAAGTCACAAGAAATCCTTATAAACCAGGTTTGTGTTGTAATACCTGTCATTATACACATTTGAGTCTTCATTAACCATATATACCAGTACACACACTTTCTGTAAGGGAGGCCTTCAGCTTCATTGTACCCAAATAGTTTTTATACTGTATAGAACTGTTTATTCTATAGGCCTACCCTAACCCTACCCTTAAACCCATCACGAAAACGTTCTGCATTTTTACATTTTCATAAAACATAATTTAGTATGTTTATTAATTAATTTCTTTCGTGGGGACTGCTGGCTGGCTGGCTGGCTGGCTGGCTGGCTGGCACACACACACACACACACATTTTCCGTAAAGCCTTAAGCTCCATTGTACCCATTACAGTTGTCATCCCTTGGGTTATCATTATGTTATATTAATTATTCTGACTCTTTAATATTTCCTCCAGAGATTGAGTGTGTTCTTATCTTGCATTAATAGCGAGAAGGCCTTCGATGTCGTTGGGAGGAGTCAGATGTAAAGGGAGTTGGTTGGAGGTAGAAGGCTGGATAGCAACAGCAGTGAATATCACTACCGTGGTCTCGGTGGGAGGAGGCGACGCAGAATTCACCAACCAAACGAGCCTAAATCATTTCGACTCTCCCACACCTATGGTTTTGATACGATAAAAGGAACAATGTGATCCCGTCGTTCGTGGGTTGCTTTTATAAAATGTTTTCTCCGTATCTCCATCATCTTCTTTTGCTATGGGCTATCGCTGCGCTTGGTGATGCGCCACACTGATATACATAAATCGTTGACTAAACTAGAGCCTGTTAACAGCGAGTGCGTTGTCGATAATTTTCTGTAAAACACATGACAAAACAAAACAAACAAACAAACATGAAAATATTGTAGGCTATTTGCTTAGAACTAATGACGTGACTCTCACATCCAATACGCAAAAGTGCAAATGACCCGTATGGACTCTGTCAGGGAGCATATAGGCTACGACAGTCCCAGACAGTTACACTGATATTTCATTATCTAACTCTGGGTGCCATTCACATCTTAGAGCATTGTGACCCGCATTGTTATCATTAGATATCATGAATAACTACGGCGTCTCTCCCTCTGTGTGTCTCTGTATGTGTGTGTGTGTGTGTGTGTGTGTGTGTGTGTGTGTGTGTGTAAGATGTGTGTGTGTGCAACTGCGCGCATGCATGAGGGACAATGAAATAACAAATGCATAAAACAGGCCTGCATTTCACTTCAGTACATATTATGCGTCATGCCGAGAGTCATGGGTGGTTTTTTTTATTATTATTATTGACTATTTGTTATTATTTTAATGCTTGAGCACTTGTACCCCCCATTTTATAAGGCTAGTTAATTATAAAACATCAAATAGGAAAGTCATAAAGTGATGAATCTCTTACTTGTAATTATCGTCTTCCTCCAGACAATGAATCTTGTCTCGATGGTAGGCCTTAACGGGAGCTTGTTGCAAATATTAAAAAAATAAAAATAAATAAAAAATTAACACACACAAAAAGGTGCAAATACGTTTTTTCGACCCGAGACAATGCGTTCAATGAATCGCACATGAATCCAAATTGTAATCCAAGATGAACCTCGACGTCCTTTATGAAGAGAGAATGAAAAAAATATATCATTAATTAATTAATTAATACACGGAATGGTCACGTCTGAAAAACAGAAACAAGACCTGTTTCACTGGAAAGTCTTTTGCTGAACAGGTTAATCAATATTATGCCAAAAGCTGGAATATTACATACATACGGGTTTTAAAAAACAAAAAATATCGTTTCCTCTTTTTTCGTGTGCATGTCATGTCTTCGGGTTTTCCATAAAGCTAGGCCAAGCCTTAGCAGTATATTCCCATCACACGGTGACTAAATCAAGCAGATTTTAATAGCACAATTACTCGATTTCTGCAATGTTTTTGTGGTTTTGTTTAATCCTGAGACACAGCGTCAGTATCATTATCTTGTGCGCAGATTTATATGTGTAAATAACGACTGGCTCTCGGTACTGGGCTACAGGACAAGACGCTTCTTCCCATCTTCATTTTCTTGCTGGAGCCAAAGACATTTTCTCCCACGCCACACCGATTCACATCTTATCTTCGACGGGAATAAATCCGCTTTATCAAGCATCGTCCTTCGGTATATCCATTGGAATCAGCGTTGTTCTCTCACATAGTGTAGTCATTCTATGTGGAGACATGTACACAGTACATGTAAGCGCCCTATATATTTAAAATGCATAAGCCTGGTACGGTCTGTGATGCAAGGCGCAAAAAGATGGATCACACATGGCAGTCAAACCCGAGTCTATGCTCGGGAATTCGCCATCAATGTCAGTATCCCGGTGCCATCGCTGAACTAAGAATGTTAATGAAAACTGAACGAAATTAAACGGGTTCTTCTGCGATGGAGAAGTGGAAACAGCGGCTCCCGTTTCTGCGCTCTACCTCAGTTTTCTCTGGATCGGATCCCTTCGGAAACGCCTCGGGATTTTTCGGCAGCCTCACTGACGTTGTTCTCCTCACTCTGGTGCACCGAAATCATAGACGACCAACATTTTTAAATGGCCAGTGTTTTATATTATATGGCGTAGGCAATATTTGATCGTTTTGAATTAATATTTCTTATTTGTTTTTTTTTTGGCATTGCTCTAAAAAAGTAGAAAGTGTTTTCAAAAACATAAAAGTATCATTTTACCAAAATAAAAACAAAAGGCCTATATTAGCCTACAAAAATATAGTAGGCTATTAGGCTATACTTATAACATTCTTCAACATTTCAAAACCTAAACAAAAACAAAAAATGAAAACAATAAAGATGTATTGATATATCTTTCTGTATAGTCGGTAAAAATAGGGGCCAATACTAATATCACAATGTGAAAATTAACAGAAAACCTATCGCTTACCAGAAAGCATATTGAAAGCCTGTAGCTTGTTTTAATTCATGCACCAAATATAGGCTAAAACAACCTTTTATTTAGGCCTACTTCACACTACACTGTAAAAAAATGATATGATCAGTAAGTTATGAAAACATTTTTTTTTACATTGCTTTATAGTCAAAATAAGTTAAGCAATTTTCAACTTTTTTAATAAGTTATACAAGATTCAACTCAGATTCAAGTCAGTTTAATGTATTTATGTCGTTTTACAGTGTATTTTAAGCTGTTTGTGGATAAGAAATTACTTTTTATATACTACTTTATTTTGAAACAAAATAAGTAGGAATATATCAAAGTTTAAACAGAATGTATTTACACTCCCAGGTCTCATCTATGGCTTTTGGGTCTTTGGCACATTTTTGATTGAAGAGAGGAATGTTGTAAGCCAGCTCACTCAGTAGGCCCTTGGTGTGTGAGCATTTAATCTACCTGTAACTTCCTGGTAAAAGGTGTTTTGTCTCTGCGTGACACAACTATCCGCTGCGTGCCCTCATGCCTGGCCAAACAGCTGCCAGAACCGCTGGAAGCCGCAGGAACAGATGGCCTTACCCGACAAAAAGAAAACCGACCTGAGGACATGCAATCAGTCACCTGAAAGGAATGAAAGTCTACAAAACAGACAATGTTTTTAAAGTTGTTATAATTTATAGGCAGAACAAAATGGTGGATTTACCCTACCCTTTCTATTTGCTAAACGAAGCTTATGTGATGCTTATAACACTACACTGATTTGCTGCTGCAACATCATCTGCTGTTGTATAGGCCTAAATATTAGTGCAGCCATGGTTACTGGTAAAAAGTTTAAAATTACTTCACAGGGCAAGTTTAAAAGTCCCCTGAACTTTGTTGTAGCCTACTCTGGTATAGGCTATCATCATCACCATCTTTCATTGTAATTATTAAAAACCTTTTATATCATAAAAAAAAAAAAAAATCATGTCTGTTGTAACACTCATTTGCTTTGCTGAATAAGGGCACTCTGTGTTCAGTAGCGCCCTCTAGTAGAAAGCGTTATAGATCGCCACAGTGCATAGTCCATCTTATTTTAAAGTATAGAAATAATTCATTTGGCCATATACTGTGTTCTTAATCACAGTAAATACATTTTTAAAATACTATTTAAATGATCACTTGATAATTTATATATATATATAGATACGCTATACATATTTGTTCCTAAAATATACATTTCTATAAAAACAAATTTCATAGCAATTTCATTATCATTGAATACAATTACTTTTTATGATCTTTATATATATATATATACATATATACATATATATATATATATATATATATATATATATATATATATATATATATATATATATATATATATATATATATATATATATGGGGCCTCCATTGTCACATGCCTGTCCTGTCTTGTGTGCACATGTGGGTTTTGTTAGTGTTGGCCATGTGCTTCTGTCATTGTTAGATCCCACCCCCTTGTTATCTCGTTATTGGTTTCATTTGCCCCACCTGTGTTCCCTCATTCCCAGCTTGATTTCTCCCCTTTATATACTCCTTGTGTTTGTCAGTCTTTGTCGGATCGTTGTATTGTCTACATCTCCCGTTTCCTGTTCCCCAATTGGTATGTTGAGTTTATGTATTAATTGTTTAGGTATTACTAGTTTAGGTTTTTCCCCCTCGTGGGTTTTGTGTTGTGTTTATGTTTTATTTTTCTGTAAATAAATTCACCCTTTTCTGCACTTGAGTCCTCGCACTAGTTTTCCTTGATTGTAACGTGACAGAACGATCCGACCATGTTGAGGACTCAGCAGAAAGAGGACTCGATTCCGGAGTCTCTAACCACCTGCCCTCAGTATGAGAGGATTCTCCGGTTTCGAGTCCTCCAACTTCTCCACCAAGAAGGGAGAGATCAGGAGTTTTGCCGGTAGATTCCAGAAGACCGCCAAGGGGCTCAAACTGGGGGACTCTGCCCTCAAGGACCTTTTTAATTATGCCCTCGATGAGCCCATGGACTGGCTGCTCAGGAGGGCATATGGCAATTGCACCTTTGAGGTGATGGGGGAGGGTATCGCTCGCCAGCAGGAGAGAACTGCCAGGGAGATGTTCCCTGCTCTGGTGGTCCCTGCTTGGGTGGTCTCCGCTCCAGTGGTCCCAACTCCGGTGGATCCGGTTCCGATGGACTCTGTTCCCATGGTCCTTAAGCGGAGGAAGCGAAGGAAGGCGCGATCCGTGGCGGATCCGTTGGACGCTGTTCCGGTGGACTCTGTTGACTCGGTTCCGGTTGACTCCGTTCCGGTTGACTCCGTTCCAATGGACTCCGTTGACCCCGTTCTAATGGACTCCGTTGACCCAGTTCCGGTGGATCGTGTTCCGGTGGTCCCAGTTCCGGTGGTCCCAGTTCCGGTGGATCGTGTTCCGGTGGATCGTGTTTTCTAGTGATCCCAGTTCCGCTGGATCGTGTCCCGGTGGTCCCAGTTCCGGTGGATTGTGTTCCGGTGATCCCAGTTCTGGTGGATCGTGTTCTGGTGCATCGTGTTCTGGTGGATCATGTTCCGGGGGTCCCAGTTCCCCGTGGATCGTGTTCCTGTGGATCGTGTTCCGTTGGTCCCAGTTCCAGTCAATCGTGTTGCGGTGGTCCCAGTTCCGGTGGATCGTTTTCCGGTGGTCCCAGTTATGGTGGATCGTTTTCCGGTGGTCCCAGTTCCGGTGGACTCAGTTCCGGTGGATCGTGTGCCGGTGGTCCTAGTTCCGGTGGACTCTGCGGCGCTGGTCCCAGGTCCGTGGACTCTGCGCCGGTGGACTCTGCGCCGGTGGACTCTGCGCCGGTGGACTCTGTTCCGGTGGACTCTGTGCCGGTGGACTCTGTGCCGGCTGAACTCTGCTGGCCACCATGGCCTCCTGAACTATTTGTTTCCCCCGTCCCTCCCTTGTTTTCCCCTTCCTTGTCTGTTCCACTCTTGGCTGTCCCTCCCGTCCCGCCCTGGTCTGTCCCTCCCTGGTATGTCCCTCCCGTCCCTAGTGGACCGTCTGTTAGCCGCTCCTTAAGGAGGGGGTTATGTCACATGCCTGTCCTGTCTTGTGTGCACATGTGGGTTTTGTTAGTGTTGGCCATGTGCTTTTGTCATTGTTAGATCCCACCCCCTTGTTATCTCGTTATTGGTTTCATTTGCCCCACCTGTGTTCCCTCATTCCCAGCTTGATTTCTCCCCTTTATATACTCCTTGTGTTTGTCAGTCTTTGTCGGATCGTTGTATTGTCTACGTCTCCCGTTTCCTGTTCCCCAGTTGGTATGTTGAGTTTATGTTTTAATAGTAGTGGTGGGCCGTTATCGCCGTTAACGTGCTGCGTTAACATGAGAAAAATATCGCTGTTAATCTATTCTCAAAGTTGGGTTGGGAGCTGAGTCCATACAACGCAAGCTATGATGACTTTCCCTTGATATTTTTGCGCCGGATGTACCAAGCCGAATTGCCCTGTAGGGAGCGAGAACGAGCCTTTGAACCTGCGTGTATGCCTACGGTGAAATTACCACATCAAGCGTGAATGCTGGCTTCTGAACTCGGGTGCGCAACCGCAAACCGTACTTGAGTCCTGATGAGCGTGACTTTACATACTGTAAGCAGAGAGCTGTAAATCTCATTTCTGCTCGTCCAGCGTTCTTTAGAGGATTTGCAGAACATTCGCGGCAGATAGACGCAAGTGCCGATATCTTTGGTAACAAAACTAACTGTTCAAAAACTAAAATATAAAAGTGAGGTGAACAACGCTATTAATTTTGACATCTTCTCGCTCGACGTCGTTACCAAGTAAAGGGGTAAACAGCTGCTGCTTTGATGACACAAACGCACCGGGCTCGGACACAAATAATATCATATGAACGGTGAACCTGAAAGCAAGTACAACGTGTTCCTGGATCAACATTCCAACCAACCAATCAGATTTGATGGACAAGTTTATGTCAAGTTTATGTCAAGTTTCTTCTTACCAGGGTTAGGTGCTTCTACATCAGTGTTATTCACCTATTATTTTCCTCAGATTTTTTAGGGATAAGTTATGGGTAGGTTTAGGGGTAAGGATATAGTTAGGACTACATTTTCAGACAGGAATGTTGCTCCAGGATCAACAAAATATGTTGACCCAGGACCATGTCTTACTTGGCAAAATCATGCCGTGCTCATATGAACACGGTCCAGCAATCTAACTCGGCTTCGGTCCTGGCAATCGAACCAAGTGTGAAAGCACCTGTCATTATTTGGGTAGCACACATATTCTGAATGCCTTCGGCAGAATTCAAATGAGCCATTTTAATCTAGATTAATCTAGATTAATTACAAAATCACAGTGAGATTAATCTAGATAAAAAAAATTAATCTATCACCACCACTAATTAATAGTTTAGGTTTTTCCCCCTCGTGGGATTTGTTTTGTGTTTATGTTTTATTTTTCTGTAAATAAATTCACCCTTTTCTGCACTTGAGTCCTCGCACTAGTTTTCCTTGATTGTAACGTGACATCCATAGATCGGACTTGTTTGCTCAGCACATCAGATGCTCGATTGGATTGAGTTCTGGGGAATTTGGTTAGAAATTTGATCAAGTCAACACCTCAAAGTCACAGCCACCAGGGAATACCGTTTACAAGAAAGGGTGTACATGGTCTGCAACAATGCTTAGGTAGGTGGTACGTGTCAAAGTAACATCCACATGGATGGCAGGACACAAGGTTTCCCAGCGAGCATTGCCCAAAGCATCACACTGCATCTGCCGGCTTGCCTTCTTCCCATAGTGCATCCTAATGCCATGTATTCCCCAGGTAAGCAATGCACACCGGGCCATCAACGTGATGTAAAAGAAAACGTGATTTATCAGACCATTTATTCTGACACCTTTCTATCAGAACCAGCATTAACTTAAGCAATTTGAGCTACAGTAGCTTGTCTGTTTGATCGGACAACACGGTCCAGCCTTCGCTCCCCACGTGCATCAATGAGCCTCGGCCGCCCATGACCCTGTTGCTGGTTCACCTCTTTTCCTTCCTTGGACCACTTTTGATACTGTTCACTTCAGACCGGGAACACCCCACAAGAGCTGCAGTTTTGGAGATGCTTTGACCCAGTAATTTGGCCCTTGTCATACTCGCTCAAATCCTTACGCTTGGCCTTTTTCCTGCTTCTTTGCACATCACACATCAACTTTGAGGACAAAATGTTCACTTGCTGCCTAATATATCCCACCCATAATATAATATAACCCTAATATAGCTCAACAGGTGCAGTGATGTATGAGATCATTATCTGTCTGTCAGCACAGATGGATGCTATCCATACTTTTCTATGCAAATCAATTCTTCACCCTGACTGGTACTTCAAAGGCCAGTTCAAGGGAAAACTGACTTAAAACCGTTTTGTTTTAGGTCTGTTTCATAGTCTATGGCTCAAAATAAGGCTTATAACGAATTAACATCCGCTTTGGCAGCATCTGCATCCATCCCTCACCCATAATGCAATTCAGCTGTTTAATGCAGAGCCTTGCCCAAATATCAGAATTTTTTATAATAGGCTGTAATGACTGATATAGACCAATAATATATGTAAGTGCAGCATGGAATTTGTTCATTCATTCTAAAGAGATTTAATTGTGATAAGTGAGAGCTCATTTTTTGTAATTAGTAAGAGCTTTGTCGCTCGTTCCAGTAAAAGTGTTTATCTGTGCATATTTGATGGCATGTAATCGTGTGACTGTCGACGATCAGTGACGGGCTTTCAAAGGAAATCAGAAAGCAGCTTATCAGAAATCAGAACATGACATGTGTGACATTTGCCAACCACAAAAATAAGAATTCTCATCAAAACAAACTTCGTCGTTTGCTCTTGTGAGGACAGTCCCATTTATGTAAATTGAAATGTTGTGTGTGTTCCTGTGTGATTGCAGCAGCAGTTTTAGTTGTTGTTTGCTTAAAATGACACCGACTTTAAGTTTAGTCATTTTGAAATGGACGCACTAATTCAGATTTTGTTATAATTAAACAGGCATAAAATGGTAATATTTAAATGATCACATATGAAAAAACAAAATATGTTCAGCACTAAATGTGTTGTCCATAAAACCAACTGCATAATAATAAAAAAACTTTTTGAAGAGGTCATCTGACATGATGATAATTAATGTTTATTACAGTGGACACTATGATAAGCTAAGTTTTTGCAATACAGCAGTTTTGTTGGTGAATACATGGCAAAAGGTCAAGTTCACATGTATAACACAACAATGTAAGAGAGAGACCCAGTTTTCAAAATCCCAGCCAGTTTCACATTTCAACAACAGCCTATGCACTTTGGTCAGACACTGGTTGGCACTTTGTGATAATTCTCTCATGAATATTGAGGTCATGTCGCTTTAGTAACTACACTACAATGTAAAATCCGTATTTTACGCCTACAAACGGATCTGAATCAGCTGAATCAGAGAACACCTACAATAAGAAATACTGAGTCATACTAAAAACACATTTGACTTACATTTGTGTAAAAAAGATATCTACAGAGATATCCAGAAACATACAGATGCCACGAAAATGTCATACTTCAGAAATAGCAGACATACTGCTGATGTCAAAGTCGTCAGCTCTGGCCCTCGCAGCTTAAAGATTTTAAAGGTTAGGAAAGCTGCCAAGTGAGTCAGTGCACTTTCTTAGTTGATCTTCCCTAAGGATTTGTCCCCCAGCTTGATTTATTCAGTGCAACAGATCTCACTTAGAATATTTTAAACTGTGATATATTACAATATGAAAAAAAGAACATCTACAAATACAAACAGTACAAGACATTAAAGGAAAAGTCTCTCATTGTTTACTCACCACCAGCTCGTTCCAAACCTGAGAGACTTTCTTTCCTCTGTTGAATGCAAAAGATATTTTGAAAAATGTTGGTGTTCAAACAACATTTGACCCTATTGCTTTTACTTTGTATGGACAAAAAGGTCATACTTTATAGATGGTAAATCTTTATTTTACAGTGTCCTTGTTACATGCATTTACCAGTAATAACAGAAATGTATGCATAATTACATGCAGCTAACCCTCAACCAAATCCTAACCCTACCGTAACCCAATACTAAGTACATGTAGTTTATTATTATTACTCTGAACTTAAATATGTAATTGCAACAATAACACCTAGGTAACATAGTTACATTGTACTTACTCAAAGAAGTACTGAGTAATATTAATTAACTACATGTACTTACTATAGAGTTACAGTTGTTTGGTTTAGGTTAGTTAGGCTACTTGTAATTACACATAATTTACTGTTATTACTATAGTAAGTAAAACGTGTAACAATACTTCACTTTAAAATAATCTCTTTTTCACTTTTAATTTATCAAAATATATGCTGTTGTGTTCTGCAGAAGAATAGAAAGTCAGGTTTGAAACGACATGAGAGTGAACATTTGTAACTGTCGTTATACCACGGTAGGAGAGAAATGACAATAAAGCAACTTTCATTTGATGTACAGCGGTAGGAAATCGTTAACACATACTTTTCTTCATATGACAGATAATGATTTCTCCTTCACACTTTTCTCTTATTTAGCAATTGTTATTTTCTGGTTACATTGTTTAGTACCGAAAAGAAAACTGTAGGGGGAAAAGATTCACCATCAAAATGATCATGAGACTTTATGATTTGTAAAAATTATTAAATTGATTGAAAAATCATTGTTGATGTTATTGCTGTTTTTGTAATGAAACAGATTAATTAATAATGACTTGCAGCCACAGGAAAACATTTGATCTCCCTCAAACAACAGATCATATTAATGAATAATTGAAAATGATGCACAAAAGATGCTCCCAGGAAACTTAAATGTCAGCGATGAAATGATGTGTATAACTGTATGAATTTTAATTCTTTATTAATTAGGCTTTTGACATACAGGATTCACCGGTTGACACCAAATAAACACTTTTCGCTGGAGTATTTCTGTCAAACTCAAGAGCTGTTTATGAATACCATATTTTTTGTCGAAAGTTTCCTTTGTGATGACACTGAGTATTTGCTGAGTATTTGCTGAGTATAAATAAGTGCTGGATACTGACTACAGGCAATGACACATTCTATGTGGGAAGGAGGCAACTTCAGGTGAGTCTTAAAATGCACTTCAGCTCTGTGGAAACTATTCCGTAAAAACTGAGCAATTTACTAAAGCAAAAATGAGATTAACTTTCCTACAACTTAAAAGATGTGTTGCACGATAAAATTATTGCTGATCTTTTGGAAACCTTTTTTTTTCTTTACATTTGCATTTACTAATCTCTGTCTCTGAGAACCATAGACCAGTTAATAATATATAGTATTTAAAAAATATATAATATATGACGAATAATTATGATTAATCGCATCCAAAATAAAAGTTTGTATTTACATAATATATGTGTAGTACTGTGTATAATTATGTATATTTGACTACACACACATGCATGTACATATTTAGGAAATATTTGCACGTGTATACTGAATATATTTATATAATATCAATATTAATATTATATATATAAGTATAACATATTTTTCTTAAATATATACATGCATGTCGTTTGACAGCAGTAATACATATATATATATATATATATATATATATATATATATATATATATATATATATATATATATATATATATATACATGCATAAAAATGGAAATACAGTACCTGTATTTGCTCACACATTACAAGAAAAAACTCAATATTATATTTATAATTATTTTTAAATTATAATTATACAAATGATAGTATAAAAGTTATGCAAATTAATTGTACTATAATCTATATAATATTATAGAATAATTATACTTCAAGATCAACTGACAGAAATTAGACATATTACTAAAATATGCCATAGGTTACAACTTTTGAATTTGTTATCATTTGTTTTTCATATGTAAAAAAAACATAATCTTTAAATAATAAATAATCTTTGTCTCTAAATCTCAAGATAAACTAAAAATGTACAAGAACAGCCTTTTCCATTCAATATTATGCTTAACTTTCTCAGAGAGACACTTTAACATATCGTATGAATTTGCTTAAGAGTACCATGAATTGTCTTTAATCTTACACAAGAAAACTTGTGCTCAACCCCTGCAGACTGAGGTGTTAGATGGTCTCCGGTGTGTCCTTAGCCATTCATAGAAGAATTACATTACCTCATGTCATGATCTATGACCTTTGATATAAATTGAAGAATCTAACATTGCATTTACTCCTTTGATATGAGATTTTATCTCTCGCTCTTTTTTTTTCCTTCAGATTATCTTTTTTATACTATAAAGATCCTTTCACTCTCGTTTTTAACCAGAACAGCACAGGAAGACAACGTCTGACTCCAAAGGCGCGAGGTAAAGAAAGCTGGTGAATATTTACTTGCTTGTTCCTGATGATTTAATAGTGCCTGTCATTTAATGACAACTTTGGTGACAGAGTATTGCATGCAGCCCTTAGATGAGACAGCTTTGGATTATAATACTCAAATCTGCATTTATATTATCTGCATGCATGTAATACGATTATGTTGGGGTTTTGAAAATTGTAATTAAAATATTTACAATGCATGCACATTTGCAGAGAAAACTTTTATTTTATTTTTATTTGAAACGATAAATATTTTAATCATGTTAACCAAGCAAATTGTGATACAGTATGATACAATGCATGTCGCACATGAAATATTTGCTTAAATTATTTGGAACTGTTTATGTTTACTGCATGTACACCTTCAAACATTCAAACAATGGAAATATGAGTGTGGGAGGATAAAAGAGATAAAGTTATGGTCACTGTGAGTCATTTTGTTTTGTTTTGTTTTTTCTAAAAAAAAATTTGGATAACATCCTGATTTTACAAAGACAAACTAAGTTCAGTTTTTAAACTTGTTTCATGTGGTAGAGATGGAAAGGAAAGTAGCTGACAAATATTGATTCCTATATGTAGTTTCACTTAGATTTTATCTTGTGAGGCAAGTTCAAAAACTACACTTATGTGAAAAGAGGAAAAAGAATCAAGCGAGATGAGTGAGTAATATTCCATCGCTTAACTGTGTGAACCTGAAAGCAAAATTACATATGCGATAAACGCTCCATTGTCTAGAAAAGCGACTGACTAGGAATAATAATGCAAGCATGAAATTATTGTTATTTTGTTATTTTAAGGTGTCATTGTTGCAGTGAAATTATATGAGTAATATTTAGTAACTACGTGTACTTACTATAGTGTCAGGGTTTGGTTGAGGGTTAGTTGCATGTAATAAGGCATCATTTACTGTTATTACTATGGTAAATACATTTAACGTGCAACTATGACACGTTAAAGTGTTACCATTATTTTTATTCTTAATAGATGAAATCCAAATGATTACATTTTTCATTTAGTTTGCTTGCATTTGAAGTTTGTTTAAAGTGCAGTGGTGTGCATGAAAACAAATCATTGTATTGTTATAGACACTCTGATCTGAACTCAGGCTCAATAACATCATCAACCGCATTGTATTGCTCTTATATCCCTTATCCTGTTCCTGGGTTGCTTCTTTTGTGCATGTTTTTGCAAAATGCAAAGTGTGTTTGTGTGGTTTCCTGAGGTTGGAGAGGTGTGTGTCTTGTATGACAGACAGATGTCACGCACATTTTTGGTTCGCATTCAAGCAACTCTCGTGTTTATGTTTTTCTGGAGACTTTAACCTTAAAAGAAATGATAGCTAGAGGTTAGAGATTTGTCAGAAATTGTTATGGTTTTGTGGCTGCTGTAAATTATAGTCTGTCCACACATAGTCACATTGAGTTACCAACCCCCCCAAGGCTTACAGGGAAAGTACTACCATAAGAAGGTCTGTGTTCCTGGGATTCACATTCCTTACATGCATGCCGTACTTTCCTTTCAAAAGCAATTGCATGTAATCATATCAGCACCTTCTTATTTTCCATCTAGGTTTTCTGTGAATGCAAATAATATTTCTTTCACCATTTCTATACATTTTTAAGGCTTGCTATTTTTGTATGCATTTACAACCTATTTAAAAGGTTAGTTCACCCAGAAATTACAATTCTGTCATCATTTACTCATCCTCGTTGTTCCAAACCTGTAAGACTTTCTGTCCCTCCATTGACAGTCCACGCAACTACCGCTCAAAAAGTTCTTGATGGGATTAAAAAACAAACCCATCTGAATTGATTCTGAAGGGACACGGTTGCTTTATAGGATGAACTGATTGAATTTAGGCTTTTATTCACATATAATCATTCATCAATGCACATCAGTTGTGGTAAATGGAAGCTCAAGCATGTTTGCTTGACGTCGGAGAAGGAGGTTCATTCTCATGTTATGCACGTTTGAGCTTCTGCAGGAACCAATGAGGTTCATTCTCGTGTTACGCAGCACGTTTGAGCTTCTGTAAGAACCAATGAGGTTCATTCTGATGTTACGTAGCACGTTTGAGCTTCTGCAAGAACCAATGAGGTTCATTCTGATGTTACGCAGCACGTTCGAGCTTCTGCAAGAACCAATGAGGTTCATTCTCATGTTACGCAGCACATTTGAGATTCCACAAGAACCAATGAGGTTAAATCTTGTGTTACGCAGTTAAAGCTGCCTGCCTGATTTATACAGAATTAAAAATAATTTAAAAAACTGATGGAGTTGATGCAAAATGAGGACACAACTTTTATAGCTAATTTTTAATGGAAATATAATTCAATATTTACTTTTTGTATTGTTTGATATCTTAAAGGTCTCCACCTTTTATTTTTTATTTGTCGAATTTTTAAACACTTTGTTTGCCAGATTGGGGAGTGATTTTAAAATAAAGAAATTATTTAAAAGCAATGAATGTCCTGAGTATACAAATTTCCTTTAGATGTAACTTTTAAGTCTTTTAGTGTGTTGATGTTTTTACTTTTTAACATAAAAAGGCTTTTGTGTTTGGCACATGTTTTGTCCCTTATCTCACGAATCAGTGATTTTGATATTTGTTTTGACGATTAACGTAAGTCTTATGGGTTTGGAATGACATGAATGTGAGTAATTGATGACAAAAAAAACAAAAACAAATCCCAGCACTTACACAATGAAAACATTATAAATAAATAAATACATACATGCATACTTGCATACATGCATATTGTAAGCATGACAATACAATACAATACAAAAGGAATTGTAAATTAAAGCAATTATTCCAGATAGTCTGATACAGAAAAATACAGTCAATCTTAACAAAAGATACAGTTAAAGTTAAGTTTCAGTTAATTATTAATTATTAACTAATTGCTTCATTCTCTTTTCCACATTATGGTGTGAAATGTAAGTATATGACAGTATATGACGCTGTATCAACTCTTGAATTCAGGAATGCCTCAGTCTGAGAGAGAAAGTGACAAGAGGGTGAGTGGGAGAGAAAATGAACGACAGCCACAACTGAAAAAAGAGCGCATTGAATCTCCCCCTCTGATGAACGAACATTCTTCACGCGTGGAAGATCTTTCGTCTGCTGCACGTTCTGTGAGTGAGCTTCATTTTCTGGTATTTTCAATGCCTTAAATTAAGGTTGTTTCTGAGTCTTATACTGCTCCATCCAACAACTCAACATACTTAAAACATGCACCATATGCCAGGTAGATTAATAAACTGATGTTCAAAAGCTACATGAAGCTCTCAATGGCCTTTATTGTGGAGAGGGTGTTGGTGTGATTCTCTGTGTGTTTGTGTACGTTTGCAGAGAGCTGGTGATGAGGACCGGATGCAGTTTCTTCAGCTGGTGTTTCAGAATTCTCAAGCTGGCCAGATCAGGCCGTCTGTACTCCGCTCTACAGCTCTCCTGCTTCAGGGTTTGTGTTCCAATGAATTATTCAAACTTTACATGTTTTCATGACAGTCAAAGTAGTGAAATCCATAGAGATATCATTATATTCCACATATGAAGCCTACATGTTCTGTTAAGCAAGCAACTATGTTTTAAAACACATACACCTACATACAACACATACACCTCTTCAAAGAGTTTCGACTCAAAAGGTTTCAAAAGAAAGAAAACAAAGGTTTTGAACGCTCTCTGAAAGAGGTGCTGTAGTTATGTTTTTCTGATTACGCACTTGTAGAATCAGCAAAATTATTATTATTTATACATATAAATCAATAAAATATAATATAAGTGTGAAATATACATAAAAAACATAATATAATAAATAGCTGATAAAAATGAATTTCTAAAGTATTCACAGGTGTGCATTGCTTTTCCTCATATTTTAGCTAATGACAGTCACCCAGTAGCTATTAACAGAAGAAAAGAGACTGGACAGAGCGCACAGATTTCCATACAAGCTGTTGCTGACAGGAAACAATCTCCCAGCTTACACCATCACAGGTATCACTGAAAAAAAAATCATAAAGGTAATAAATGTTCATCAACATGCATATTTACACATCACATGGCATTCTCAGTCCTGTCCAGACAGAGATGCAGAGTTTCAGCTCACTGTATGTAAATGGACAATGTCGCTGGCCAGGCTGTGATAAAATCTTTGAAGGATACACACATTTTTTTAGGTAAGTCTGTATTTTATTTCAATATCTGAAAAAAAAACTTAAGTGAGCTTCCTTTGTTGGAGTCTTATCATTTTCAAACTGAAAGACACCGCTTTTTCCGATTCTCAACCTGTCTAGACATCTGAACCGAGACCACAGCAGCACAGATGAGAAATCTATTGCACAGTGGCAGGTTCAGCAAGACCTGGTACGCCACATGGAGAATCAGGTACATCAGAGATACGATATCTTTCAAGCATCACACAAGCATCAAGTCTTGCTCTGTGAATCTCTGATTATCATCAGTCATTATGAATGTATGAATGAGGCGTTGAAAGTGAATCATAGTTTCATTGGTTTTGAGTCATTAAATGTGAACCCAAAAGAATCAAACATCTTGGTAAAAGTGGTTTGAGAACCCACTGTCTCTAATGTGCTATATGTGATGACTTCAGCTCATTCGGGAGAAGCAGAAACTTCACGCCATGCAGATCCACCTCCAACTCTTTGACTGCATCTCGACATGTACTGTAAGACTCTTCAAAATACTCTTTGAGCTTGCCACAAGTTTCGTGAGAGCATACAGAAATAGCAATTCTCATAGTGAACATGACATTTCCTTTTTGTGAATTCATAATGTCAGTAAATCTATACAAAGTGCATTTGAACTCATTTCAAGATGTCTATGGCAACCTATAGCCGAGCTCAATGCTGCTCTAACAATAAGGGCTGACTTTTGTGTTCTCCATCAGGGAGCTGCTACAGGCCGGTGGAGGCCACTGGCACTAAATTTACCCCTGTTGGGGGAGCCAGATGGCAGGACGGAGAGAGCTAGTGAAGCACCGTACAACAGGAACCCTGGCACATACCCCCACCACACTTGCTGCCAGGTAAAACCTGCTAAAATCCAAAATACACATCTTGCTGTGCCCCTAAACACACATAATCTAACTAAAGAGTTTCTTTAAACAAGAATTGAAATTTAATTGAAATGGTGTATAACCACCCAACACTGTTTACAATGAGAAGGCCACACCCATCTTCTGCTTCCTTTCCATTTATGTTAATGGCCAGACAGTAGAAAGTTGGTGATCTACCTCTATGACTACAGTTGAAGTTGTGATTTTGCTTGTTTCCTGTCACAGTTGGCATGCCTGCAGACCACAGAGGCTGCCTAAAATCTGGACCAAAAGTGGTTCACACAGTCTCAGCTGGAGTTGTTGCTCATAAGTCGGCTATTATAAAAACTCGATTTCGCATTTGTTGGTGCATTATGCAAGTATGTTTTCGAAAATGACTGACTCATCTGCATTACCCGGCAGCACAACATGTAGCGACACATAAGGAGTGCAAATATGAGTATTTGCGGTCAATTTCCAAGAATTATTGAGTGATGTTCTGTTTAGTAATTTGGTTTTCTGCAAATTACAGATTTCGTCAGCGGTGTTGAATACTACAAATATGCCAATATACGACCACCATATACATATGCTTTTCTAATTAGATGGGTAAGTACATTTATTTATTTATATATATATATATATATATATATATATATATATATATATATATATATATATATATATATATATATATATATATATAAAACCCCAAATCAGAAAAAGTTGGGACAGAATGGAAAACGCAAATAAATAAAAAAAGAAGTGATTTCTAAATTTACTTTGTATTTCATTGTAGACAATATGAACAAAAAATATTTAATGTTTTATCTGGTCAACTTCATGTCATTTGTAAATATGCATCCTTTCCTGTCATTCAGACCTGCAACACATTAAAAAAAAAAGTTGGGACAGTAAAGCATTTACCACTTTGTAATGTTGCCATTCCTTTTCACAACATTTAAAAGACGTTTAGGGACTGAAGACACCAAGTGATGAAGTGTTTCAGGTGTAATTTTGTCCCATTCTTCCTGCAAACAAGTCTTAAGGTGGGCAACAGTACGGGGTCTTCGTTGTTGCATTTTGCGCTTCAAAATGCGCCACACATTCTCTATTTTGTAATGTGTGCAGAATGTGGTTTTGCATTTTCTTGTTGAAATATGCATGGACGTCTCTGGAAAAGATGTCTTCTTGAAGGCAGCATATTATGCTCCAAAATCTCTTTGTACTTTTCAGCATTAATGGTGCCTTCACAGAAGTGCAAGTTACCTTTGCCAAGGGCACTGACACAACCCCATACCATGACAGACCCTGGCTTTTGGACTTGTTGCTGGTAACAGTCTGGATGATCCTTTTTTTCTTTGGTCCAGAGCACACGGCGTCCATTCCTCCCAAACAATACCTCAAATACTGATTCATCTGACCACAGTACACGTTTCCACTGTGTGATGGTCCATCCCAGATGCCTCCAAGCCCAGAGAAGTCGACGGCGCTTCTGGACACTGTTAACATAGGGCTTCCTTTTGGCACAGTACAGTTTTAACTGGCATTTGTGGATGTAACTACGTATTTTGGTACTTGACAAAGGTTTGCCAAAGTAGTCCTGAGCCCATGTGGTGATATCGCTTATAGATGAATGACGATTCTTGATGCAGTGCCGCCTGAGGGATCAGAGATCACGGTTGTTCAGCTTAGGCTTGTGCCCCTGTCCTTTACGCACTGAAATTTCTCCAGATTCCTTGAATCTTTTAATTATGTTATGCACTGTTGAATGTGAAATATCCAAATCTCCTCCTATCTTTCTTTGAGGAACATTGTTTTTTAACATTTCAATAATTTTCTCGCGTATTTGTTAGCAAACTGCCGTTCCTCGGCCCATCTTTGCTCCTAAAGGATTAGACCTTTCTTGGATGCTGCTTTTGTACCAAATCATAATTACAATCACCTGTTGACATAACCTGTTTCAAATCACATCATTATTTAACCGTTTTACTTCATTACTAGCCCTAAATTGCTCCTGTCCCAACTTTTTTTTTAATGTGTTGCAGGTCTGAATGACAGGAAAGGATGCATATTTACAAATGACATGAAGTTGATCAGACAAAACATGAAATATTTTGTGATCATATTGTCTGCAATGAAATACAAGTCATAGTAAATTTAGAAATCACTGCTTTCTTTTTTTATTTGCGTTTTCCATACTGTCCCAACTTTTTCTGATTTGGGGTTTGTATATATATATATATATATATATATATATATATATATATATATATATCTATTAATCAATTCAATTATATACATTTTAATGCTTATTTTAATATATATAAATTATAAATGTAATTTATCATTAATTCCTACAGTCAATCCTGGGCCCCCAGAGAAACAGCGGACGTTAAACGAAATCTACAATTGGTTCACAAGAATGTTTTACTATTTCCGTCATAATTCTCCTACATGGAAGGTAGGCCTACTAAACAATTTGTCCCACCCAACTAACCATCAGTTTGAGACCTATAGGAACAGTCCCATTTCTGTTTTGTTCAAAAACTTAATTTAAGCATTTTTTATATAATATTTTTTTATATTGTGACTGAAAGGTTTACTTGTGTGTCTGATTTAATGCCATATGAATGGTCTTAATTAAAACAAAATAAGCTCCAACCTTCAGCAGTTTAATCTCTGATATCCTGAGATCTCAAACTCAATTTTGGGACATTATATTTTTGTCCACATGGTGCCGCTGTTGACATGATTAAAAACATGCTGAATAATCTCACTAAACACCACTATGCCTAATTCATTTAAATATAAAATTATATTTTCTGATTTATAACTGCTTTAATCTTTTTATCAGAATGCCGTGCGACACAATCTTAGTCTCCACAAATGCTTCGTGCGGGTGGACGG
This sequence comes from Gobiocypris rarus, assembly GCA_023029165.1. NCBI lineage: Eukaryota > Metazoa > Chordata > Actinopteri > Cypriniformes > Gobionidae > Gobiocypris > Gobiocypris rarus. Next base: position 14,994,168 of record CM040928.1, on the reverse strand, counting down.
AAGGATGGGAGCGGTGTGGACAGTGGATGAGGAAGAGTTTCAGAAGAGGAAAGGACAAAAAATCAACAGGTCCTCTCAGGTTCTTCCCTCATCCTTAGACAAATTACATACACAATGATATGTTCAGGATGATCAAAACAAGAATATAGATTAAATTCACAAAATATGCTCACTGTTTTGGAAAGTCTGACAATCTGACAAAGCAACGTCTTGTTATTTTACAGGGACTACAGTTTGAATTGGCTGACACCCTCCACCCATTGTCCATCCCATGAAGCCTCAGATGTATCTATAAAAGCCACAGATTTTCAGTGAAACGTTTTCCAATTGTTGTATGAAGAAAAATGAGGCAATGAACAAAAATCAAGTTTACGATTTTAAAGCAGTTTTAGGCATGATCCTAAAGGATGAGATTGTTTGTTAATATTCATGGATGTATATCTATCTAAAAAAATGTCAACAGGTCTTCCTTCAAAACGGTGTTACTGTCTAAGTCTAAGTAAAACCTGTTTTTCTTTTTAATTAGTAGACAGTGGTTATAAATGAATGCATGCATTATTTCTGATTAACCTTTTATGTCCTGAACTATATATGATTAAAATGAAATACAATACCAATAACATATTAGAATATTCAAAATTATTCAAAACTTTACTTTGAGAGACCAGACTCCAACCTGACCAGAAGAGGGCATCTGTGTGTTTGCTCACACGTTTTTGGGTGTGGTGATTCTGTAACAGTGCAGGCAAAGACAAAAAGAGTCACCAAGCTGGAATGAAAGACAAAGAAATGTCCTATCTACATTTCTGAAACATATTCTGAGGATATTTATACTGTATAATAATTCAAATCTGAGTCACTGAAGCAGGCTTGATTGAGGGCAAATTGTATGTTGATTAAAACATGTCTTGATCAATTCCTCACCATGCTGATTTGAAGTATTCCTTCATTTTCTTCTACTTATTCTTCCTCAGATGTGCAAATTGTTGGTTTTTTCACACTGTTTTGCACATGTGTGACTTTATGCTGCAGTCTAAAGGTGGATAGTAAATACATTTGCTGTATCCATTCCCCTGTGGTTCTCTGTTTTGTCTTCCAGTTTGATGGGAACGTATCCATCCCTTATGATGCTTCAGCCTGTGTTTTGTGCTCCTCTGCCACCATAGACTTTTGTTTACTTTCAAATTACATTATATGATATATGATGTATTGAATGATGGTGGTTGGCACTGCATTCTGAAGAAAATGTATATATATATATATATATATATATATATATATATAATTTGCCATGGCTACTTAACATATATTTAGGGCCCTATTTTAACAATCTGAATGCATGGTCTGAAGCGCATGATGCAGGTGCACTTAGGGCGTGTCTGAATCCACTTTTGCTAGTTTAACAACGGGGAAAAAGGTTGGCGGAATACATATTAATAAAGCATTTATTAACACTGAGTAAATATTTCTATTTGTCTAAATGATATGTATACATTTAGATAGTTTATTAATCATTTACTTAGACTTTATAAATGATAATGAACCACTGACAACTTCAAAATAACTGGTTTGTAAATTATGTAATGCTTAATTTAGGAATGATAAATTGATAATTTCTAAAGTATTAAAATACAATTATTAAACACATTATAGATATGCTTATAAATCAAGAATAAAGCATTTAAAGCTGTATTTATGAACTGCTTATTAATGTATATTAATGCTTTATGAATCATTCATTATTTACTAATGCTTAACTAATGATTCATAGCGTGCAGTTATTATAAAGTGTCACCGTTATTGGTAAATGCAATAAGCAAAGTGCTCGCGCACAGAAAGCAGCATCTCGGACAGTACGTCCTCCCGAATTCGGTTCTCTTCCACAGCTTATATGGCCAAATACAAATTGTGCTTCTCAAACAGAAGGCTGCGCCCTAGTAAGGCCGCATATCTCAACTGCCATGTCATCACACACTACTGAAGATCATGCTAATTTTGAAGGATGCATCAAGTGTATCCTTAACGTCCTTAAATCACTCTAGAACATTTGGAAAACAAGACGGCACTGAGCTTATATTATTGCATTGTATTGTTGTGTTTATATATTTGTGCTGTAGTATTGTTTTTATTCATACAGTAGACTAACTGCAAATGTTTCAACAATGATTTCGTTAACAGCGAACATTTTAAAGGGCACCTATTATGCCCCTTTTTACAAGATGTAATATAAGTCTCAGGTGTCCCCAGAGTGTGTCTGCGAAGTTTCAGATCAAAAGTCCTGAGAGATCATTTAATATACCATTTTGAAAATGGCAATTTTGGGGGTTTGAGAAAATGTTGCTGTTTTCTGAGTCTCCTCTAAATGCAAATGAGCTGCTGCTCCCGGCCCCAGAGGGCGGAGCCTTCGCAGCTCTTGAACACCAGTGAACACACGAATAAAAACTGACACACGATACATCTGTTTGTTTTTATGATCATCTCTATGGCAGACACGCTCATGTGACATTGCAGTTCTTTATCATATTGAAATATTATCATCTGCATGCGTTTTAAAGCCTTATCACTCTCAACTTGAGCACACACACCCGACGCATGCGCACAGAGAGCTGGATGACGTCTCGTCCAGGTGTTATTGCGATTAAACTGTCAAATGCACACAAGGTTATGTCAGAAACACAAAGTTCACATGAACACAGTTGGTTATGTCTGTGCACGTATGCAGTAAGCTACAGAAATCATGTGTGAATATCTGTATAGCCTACTCAGGGGAGGAACACACTGTTCACTTGAGTACACAGATCTAATATACACACATGATGTACCTCCTGCTATATCTGCTGTTAATATGAATCAAACAACAGAAGAAAAACATAAAATCACTTACTGCTCTTCACTGAATGAACTTAGCTTTATTAAGAACACATTTCTACTAGAATGCTGCTGTCAAATGCTCTAGCAAGGAGATAAACATGGCAGACTGTGTACAGCTCTCTGAGGGCGGGGTCTACGCTAATACAGCTGTGTCCATCAACACTGTGGCGGGCCTGTGAAATGTGAAGTCACATTACCAGGAATCAGCAAAAGGCTTGTTCTGAGACACTGCTTATGATTTATGGGGATTAAAAACAAAAGGAGTGTGTAGATTTTTACCATTAGGGTGATTGTGTACACACACTGCCAACACAAATTTATGTTCAAACACCATGTAAAAGTGAATTTTGTATAATAGGTGCCCTTTAGTTTAAAGCACTTATTGATTTTAAACGACACAACACGGCATACATAACACTTATATTGAATACTTACACTTTATTCATATGGAAACGTGAACGGCATAAATTTGCGCTGTCTTTAAGTGTCTGAAATACCGTATATACCGAATATAAGACAAGATTTGTGTCCTAAAAATAGGTTGAAAAATGGGAGGTCGTCTTATGTTCGCAATATAGACCAAATCACGTGGAAAAGGGAGAAAGCAGAGGGAAACAGTAGAGGGCGCCAACACGATAGGCTACTTAATTATTGACAGTTTACATACACAGCATGCTGACAAAGCAAGTAAACCGCGTTTACATGACTTTATTAATAAACCAGGTTATTTCCTTGTAGTGACGTCAAAAATAATAATGTTATGAATTTGTTATGAATGAAATAAACAGTAAAGTGCCCATTTGCCCTGCTGTTCTTATTGCAACCCCACAGTTTGTTTTGTTTTCAAGACTTTAATGTCAGATGTGTTTGATTAACACAGCTAAACACAGATATATGTTTAAGGTGTCATTTGTTTATACTGTAGGTCAACTTATGACGTTTGCGTGGTTTTTACATTAAAAAACATCATAATGAATAAGTAATAGGCTATTTTCTACACTGGTTTTGAGGCTCTCTCAAGACATGCTCTGTTTTGATGGGTGTACTGCAATGTAGACTTGGAAGTAATCGTCCATGGCTAGGACTGGATAAGATTTGCATATTTAATGAGCTTCTGCTCCCCCGTCAGTTCACGGGAGAGATTGTTTTGAAAGCGGCAACCGGAAAGATTCTTACATGGCTTTCAAACCGTATTTATCAAACAAAAACAATGATTTATCTCTCATCCATCCGCAATTCATTTATTTTGTTATTACTTGGCCCACCCGATCGGTGGATATAAGCGTGAACCGCTAACAGACATGTGGATGAGCGCTCTTCATATATCAAGTCAAGAGAGTGAACAACGCACATAAAGAAAGTAATATTATTTCACAATTAAAAATTCACCGGCCTGCCGACGGGGGTAGCCTGTCTGGGAAACACATAGCCCCAGGACGTCGGGCTTTGCGAGCCCTGGCCCATACATGTCCGAGTCTGATCCCGAATCACAATGAACCAACAAATACAGGATTATCCAGACTGTGACTGCGCGCTAGGGTATGTTCTGTACATGTACACATAATCATAACGATCTGTAACAATGCAATACTTTCACATATAAAAACATGTTTTACTCACATAAGTGTGTTGTCAGGGGATCCGATTTTGAAGGCACATCATTGTTTTAATCTCAATATGTCTACAAAATCCTGTATCGACCTGCGTCTTGTTTACAAACGATTATCTTGCTATCTTCGCTTTTGCTAGCTTTTTATTGGTCACAAAGTTATTACTTATATGAGATTTCGGATGCAACATCTGTCTTGCACTGATCGGTCATCTGTGCAGTGCTGCATCAATTCGAACACACCCTAATGCTTTCTGAAACTGAATCTGATAATGAATCTGACCCCTGGATGGTGCGATTGACCGGTCAGAATCAAGAATGTATCAACTCCTAAATAATTAAGGGTCAAGTAATCAACTTACTCAACTTAATCAACAAATGACTTCTTGATAAAAAATATTTTAGGTTTTAAAATGCAGCGCATTGTTGTTGTGTTTACCTCAGCTAAAGACAAGAACACTTGTTTTATTGCTCACATTTTCTAGCTGTCTCAGTGGGACTCCTCATGCCTGCTGATAATTTTATTGGTTCAGCTCTGATCTGACAACATATTTCAAACACTATTTTTTTTTTCTTGTTTCCATGGCCTTGAGTCCTGCAGATGTATTGTGATGAAAAATAGGCAGTTAACAGCCGCAGGCTACAGAGTTAGCTGGACCCTAATTACACTTGGAGCATTTCCTTCAGAACACACCTCATTATACCAGCCTCTGGACAGCCTGGCTGTTTCTGACAGCTGCCTCTCTTTGTGTCAGGTGCTTATTACCTGCTCTTCCTCCCCTGCTGACTTCCAGCACCAAACAGGTGTCTCAGCCCCTACATCTAGTATGTTATACGACTGCTTACTTCATTACCTGGACCTGCTATAGATATGCAGCGGAAAACAAAGAATGGTATGTCCTTTGGGGACTTTCTGTAGAATTTACAGCCAAAGGACAGTGTACTTTTTTAGCGTTTTTCCAGGCGAGGCAGTAAAAACGTAATAATCATAGCTCTTTTCTATACATACACCAAAAAATAAGATTTTTTCCAGATTCAGATGTTATGATTAAGAATATGCTCTATAATTTCGGTGTTGAAGTATTGCATTGGAGCGCAGACACCTAATATATTCACATGCATACATGTATGAATATATAGCTTTTTTTATAAACAGATGACAAATTGTGTTTTGTGGTTAAACATATGAAATGTGTACAAGAGAAACTATTTAATCTAGTCATAAAGAACAAAGATGAATATATCACTCTTCATTAGCCGTCACTCTTTGACAACAAAGACAGACTCATCAGAGAATTGGGCTTGTAGATTTTGTTTCACCTCTGTCTCGTCTCTCCCTGACAACTTCCCATCTTTGAGACATGCAAGCGCTCGACACGGAGCCAGCGGGCTGGTATGTTTGACAGGCCGGGACAGAGATAAGGAATAGCATAAATGACACCCCTTCAACTAAACCACATCACAGAGAAGAGCCATAAATCACTCAGCACCTGTACAACCTAATGCTATAGCAGCTGCACTATAAAACTTCATTATTCTGGATTTGTAGGTAAAAATTGCATCTCAAAGCATCTCATCTTAAACATTTTTTTTGATAACAGAACTGATTTGTGATTAAAAAGAAATGGTAACATGTTGGGAGTTTTTGGAACATGTATCCTGAAGACATTTGTTAATTTCTTCTTTACTGTGTCTTTGTACTCAAGTGTGACAGAGTTTTTACTGGTGTGGGCCCCTCGTGCTGACGTACCAGCCATCAAGCGTCCATATTCTCTGGTCTCAGCAGGAGGCAGGCACGCAGGCAGTGTTGTTCTGGTAAGTTCTGCTCTCTCTCTGTATTGTAAGCAGGATTATGAGGCTAAAGGCCATGCTTCACTCTCGGCCTGTCTGTCTATTCATCTTCCTAAAAATGCTTTACAACACACCCACACCTACACATATGTGAGGGTGTTTCTTCAGTTAGCATTGAAATCTTGGACTTTCAGTAAAGAAATGGCGTAAACTTTCACACTTGTCTGCCAACAATGTCCAAGAGTCTACATATTCATCACAAGAGAATTCTGTCATGGTTTTAATAGCATGGAAATGTAATATAACTGCTGACACTTTTGTCTTGCTAAGGCTAATTTAACTTAATTAGCATGCATTATATATACTAATACACAATTATTAGATAAGCATTTTCACATTTTGTATAATTTGGAAATAATTTTATTGCAGTTATTTTTGATACACAGGCCTACGTTTTCTTTTTCTTAACATGTCTTATTTTTATTTTTTTAAATGTTAGCTGCGATGTAAATGTCACAGTCATAATTTGTGGAATAATTGATTAAAAACAATTTCACACAAAAAAATATTGAAACGGTTTCTGTTTATGGAACTCCTTTTGTGTTATCATAGGGTTTAAAATGTTTTTTTTACATTTATGAAGTAAATGAAGGCATAAAAAACAGCTTTCAAAACAGCTTTCACATGACCTTCACACACACACACACACACACACACACATACAGTCACCTAAAGGATTATTAGGAACACCTGTTCAATTCCTCATTAATGCAATTATCTAATCAACCAATCACATGGCAGTTGCTTCAATGCATTTAGGGGTGCAAGACAATACCAAGACAATCTCCTGAACTCCAAACTGAATATCAGAATAGGAAAGAAAGATGATTTAAGCAATTTTGAGCGTGGCATGGTTGTTGGTGCCGGACGGGCCGGTCTGAGGATTTCACAATCTGCTCAGTTACTGGGATTTTCAAGCACAACCATTTCTAGCGTTTACAAAGAATGGTGTGAAAAGGGAAAAACATCCAGTATGCGGTAGATTGGCCGACTGATTCAAGCTGATAGAAGAGCAACTTTTACTGAAATAACCACTCGTTACAACCGAGGTATGCAGCAAAGCATTTGTGAAGCCACATCACGCACAATCTTGAGGCGGATGGGCTACAACAGCAGAAGACCCCACCGGGTACCACTCATCTCCACTACAAATAAGAAAAAGAGGCTACAATTTGCACAAGCTCACCATAAATGGACAGCTGAAGACTGGAAAAATGTTGCCTGGTCTGATGAGTCTCGATTTCTGTTGAGACATTCAGATGGTAGAGTCAGAATTTGGCATAAACAGAATGAGAACATGGATCCATGTATATATATATATATATATATATATATATATATATATATATATATATATATATATATATATATATATATATATATACTATAGGCTGTAGAGTAGGTACTCAATATGAATAAGTACTTAATTTGTGACCATTAAAAAAGTATGTTCTATATAGTATGATTGTATTTAGTATGAATGTAATCCAGGCATACTTGCCAGTGTCAATTGCGTCAATAATTTGCAATTCATAAAGCCACTCCTGTGGCCTTGAGATAGTAAAGTGGTACAGGTCATCCAAATACTTTTTGCCTACTCTTTTATGAGTACTGTGAATTCAGACATACTTCTTTTGTCAAAAATTGTTTTTGCCTACTATATAGTAAAAAGTATGCGATTTTGGATGCAATAAAAATGAATCTATTAAAAATGCAAGAACACCCCATTGTCAGACTATTTGACAAAATGAATGCGTTTCTGAATATGTTTTCTCAGTATGCCCAAACTCCATTAAGTTCAATTCAATTTACTTTAACCCAAATCCCTATGGTCTTCAATCTGCTGAAGATAGAAAATTTCCTGGCCATGTTTAATACAGTTAGGCTACAGTTAGCCACTGATATTCTGTCTGTGGTGTTTTAGCTGTGTCTACACAATACAAAGCTTAATTACATGAGTATACAGTTATCTAAATTGCTGCTACTTGTGTGACCTTGAAAGACAAAAATCATTATTTAACAGAGAGACACATTTTAATAGGATCTGCTAGACCTCATTAATTTCTCATCAGCAAAGGCCCTGGTCATTCATTCAGGTTTGTGAAACTTCAAACTGGGCTTTTCTCCCCAAACACAGATGTCGGTATCTAAATAGACCATCTAAATTCATTACAGCAATCCCCCATGTGTTTGATATTTTCTCACTAACTCTTTGTTCCTTCCAGCATCCCAGTTGCACAGCAGAATTTCCTGCGCCGCATCTGCAATCTCTCTCACCTTGATGTTGTTAGACGTGTTACCTTTGAGAGAATGAAAGAGCGTCTTTCTGCAGGAGAGGATGAAAGGGCGCTGGCCTCCATCTTAGCAGCACGGAGAGACGATATCACCGCAGGGCACCGCAGATCTCTGATGTTTCCTGACAGCTCAGGACTTTCCACAACTTTCAAGTCGTGATACAGTAGTCAAATAGCTCTGGGGGAGAAAGAAACCATAATGGGAGAGGGGAGCGAGAGAGGGAATCTTATCTCCATTTTTTTTTCTTTTTAGCTGAACAAGTGCTGTGATCTAATTACCTGGGAAGAAATGTCTGGAGATGTGAGAAGATATAGAAAGACGACAAATATGCACTTGGAAATCTGTACGGACCATTCTTACCTGTTTGTTTTGACTGTATAATAGTAGGCTTCCTGGATTATACAGAACAAACCACTCTGCTGCTGTTAATCGAATGCGTGCGCACGCACAAACACAGAGAAAGCAGAACGAAGAGGGGATTTGAAGCCTGTTAGATTGGTGATGTGAACACAGGCACAGACATGTCATCTTAATTCTGGTCTAGAGATTTCCAATGGGGTTGACTCTGGCAGACTGGTGTTTCTGTTGATGGGACTTTAAATGTGACAGTTTCGTAAAGTAGAGATCATGATACGAACAGCTTCCGTATAAACAATCTTACATGCATGAAAACACACATTCATGCTCATATACATGTATGCACATACAGAGAAGTGCAAGGAGAGTGGGAGGGAGGGATGGAGAGATTAGGATGAAGAGAGAGAAGATGAATAGCAGGATAATTAGCCTCATCTCCTGGACCTGACAGAAATATGCGGTTGAGATGGATGGAGTCCATGGAAAAATAGAGCCTATAGTCCACCCCCTGCCCCTCATTCACCCATCCCCCCAATCCTCTTCCCGTCCCACCATTCAAACGGGACTACGGAGAGATGCAGAGCGGGAGAGAAAGAGTTAGAGCATCCCTATTGGTTTGGTTGTCAAAAGCCCCTCGTTCCCAAGATATCCTCTCTGAGAAGTCAGCGAAGAGAGTGTGAAAGAGAAAAACAGGGTTTTAACCTAGATGACAAAGAAATCCACAGAAACTCCAGTGAAATTCACGTGGAGTATTCTGGCTATACCACTGTCAATTATGCAGCTTCCTTTTAAAGTATTTTTAACCTTAAACATTAAAATAAAATAAAAAAATTCTTAAATTGTTGATTAAAATAAATTGTCTAGATTTATTGAGATCTCAGTCCTGTTAAGAACAGAAGTTGATCCTGTTGCTTTGAGCTTTTGGATCAGGATGCCTTTCATACAGAAGAGATTAACATCATGGAAAGATAACAGAAGCAGAGAAAATCCTTTCAGATGTTTTTCTAAAACAAGACACAATCCCTTTCTTTCCCAGACAAAAAAATATTTGCAGTTGTGTGTATCCTTTAGTAGCCTAGTATCTGTCTGGTTCGGCACCAGTCTGATTTTGAGTAAAGCGGCTTTAAAACATACATTTATAAAAACTTCAAACCTCTATCAGAGCTAAAAAGCAGGTTGGAAGATGTTCGTCCAGCTACTGAGAGCATCGCTATCATTTTATGTGGTGACAGGTTTACCATTTTAAACTACATGTAGGCCATTCAAATGCTAAATGCTAATTCTTAAAACTCTATGGGTGCATCTCAATCAGCTCCCTAGTTCAGTAGTCAGGGCACTGATCAGGGAGCCAACCCATTGACTGATTCACTAATCAGTCCCCTGACTACTGAACTAAGGAGCTGATTGAGACGCACCCTATTTCTCTCTTTCTTGCTACTTGATGATCTTAATTAATTTAAAAGCTAGCGTCCATATAGCGGGCCAAGTGGAGTGTTGGGTCTGTTAAAATTAAATTGAAATTCATTGCATTAGCTATAATACATTTTGCATTTTGTGCACGTTAAATTTCTAATATACTTGAGATACTTTGAAAGAAGGTAATCTTTGCTTTGAATCGTCAGTCACTGCACGTCAATAGACATGACCGATGTAGACGATTTTTAATAGTAGCCTACTTAATGCAATCATGTAAAATGGAATGTGTACATTGGAAGTTTGATTAATCAATTTAATCTGGGACTATACAACTGTACCCAGCAAGCAATTTTTCATTTAAAAGCCCTGATGTCTAGTCTAAAACAAGGCAAATGGAATCAATGCATAGAACATTTTGAACACTTTGTAGTCACTGATGATTTTGATTTCATGATGGAATATCATACATCTCTTAAGTACATCTTGCAAGTTATTTAGGCAAAAAACGACATGAAACCAAATTCAAAGTTATAGAAGTGGGATAACCGGACTAAACCGGAATAGACCTAATCAAATGCAAAAGGCCAGACGAAATAAGTCTTTAGATCACTTTTGAAAGTGTCCACATACTAAAGTTAACATAATTTGAAAGGAACGCATGACTTTCTGAGATTGGTAGGGTTTACAAGTAACCATTATGAAGAGATATCAACGCAGGTGTTATATGATCCCTTTTCCTGGTATTAGTTAAGATCTTGCTGCAGCAATTTGATATACTGAAGGCATGCAACCAAGGCTTCATTTATGCCTAAGTATAAAGCATTACAATAATCCAGCCGTGTGGAAATAAAAGCATGCTCAACATTCTCAAAATCAAGAATAGGTTTCAGTTTAGACAATTTTTTTAACTGAAAAAAAAGATACTTTAACAATTAACTGCTAGTTCACAAATCTATAGGCTAGCTACTAGTACTAACCTACTGCTACTACTATAATATAAAAATTACTGTTTTATAATTCAATGCATTATTTTCCTTGTATTATGTATTATGTGATTGTACTTGGTTTTGTTTGTTGGATGGACTCTGCACACCTGGTTAAAAAAATCTTGTTTTAGCATTTAACAAGCATTTTTCATGTCCATGTTTCTTCTGGAGACTAGCTCAGAGCTTGCTATCAATAGCAAATGTCTGACAAACATGTCAAAACAATTACATCAACACAACATTATTAAAATAATGACTTTAACACAATTTTATCTTGTTGACCAAATGAATGTTCCCATTCAAATCATTTTTGTTCTTTCTTTCATGCCTTTCTTATTAAAATAAACAGTATGATTTCCCATGTCTTAAATGTCTTTACACAGTGCTCTGGTGTATAGGAGACTTTTGAAATCAGTATGACACATGTGGATAACATTCAACAGTATAGAGCGTGTCTGCCACATCACTTCTCCAAAATTAAGTTAGATTAGATATAAGTTATTAGTTTAGACTAAGGCCTCCGTTATGGATTATCAGATGGTGGGGTTTTATTAGAAACAGAAACTCATATCTCTTTGACCGCAGGTCAAATTCTTGTCGCACTTTTTTGTATTTGCCTTTTAATCAAATGAAAAGGGGTTCCATGATGTTTTGGAAAAGAGTATCAAGAGTAATACGTTTTTTGGTTTTTCTCACCAAGAACACTAACTTCAGGTGTTGATGTTTTTTCCCCCCAGATAAAATTCTTTGGATACTGTCTGAATCTAAAGACTGATAATTGATTTCACATGTTCCTCTCTGAGGGGTTGTGATCTTTATGCTTTGACTCTTGGTGATCTCAGCAGAACCAGAATTTCTCACTATGGATCTCACTGATATAATCAGAGAGAGAACGGAAAGAGGCTTCTTCTGGGAAAAGCTGACAGTTACAGGTGGGTATTGTTGACTCTCTCTCTCTGACCTTTTTCCTGTTCTCTGGTCTCCTGTTGTCTGATATGGGAAATTGTTCATATCCGTTGGAGAAAACCGATCCTTGCAAAACTCGGTGGGTCATGCATGATGCATATCCAAAGATACAGAATTTGAAGTTCCTTTAATTCACTTCATCATTCTGTATTGTTTGTATGATTGTGCTTTGGGAACTTTCCGAATGCTTTTGCAAAGCCAAGTGAAGTCAAAATAACACATTCTGATTGTAAAATATTATATGCATCTGTGACTGTAGTAAACAATAGGGATGAGAGGACAAAATATTCTTGTAAACATTGGGTCCTGCCATGCTCTTCCTTGCAGGTTTTGCATATGAATATATTTCCATGGTATAGCTGCCAAAGCAAAGCAAGGATGCTGGAAAAACCACTGGAAAAGTTCACAACGAATACGTAAGTCTCATGAGCAAACTGGGAGCTAGATTAGAGTAAGTCTCCAACAATATAATCACCACAAACTCTCTTTGGCGGAAAAAAGGAGAGCAAAAAATGAATATCACATGTAGGCCTATAAACAAATCCCTCATCTTAACATGTCTTTTAGGGACTTTTAAATATAAAAACAACCCAAAAATAAAAACATAAAAAGTGACCGAAAGATCCTGTGTGCATGCTGTACCTTGTTGTAATAATTTCCTCTTGTAGAGGAAGCATGTAGGTGTTCCACATGCATCAGTTGCATGTGACTGTCAGCTACATCAGATTGGGTGGTCAGAGGATATCCTACAGTGAATGTGCCCTGGGTGGAAATTACACTTCACTTTTACTGATAGTCTCTCATCCTGTTCAACACCAAAGCAAACAGAAGCACCAGATACTAAAGTAGAGTCCCGTTTGTTCACTACACCACTACAACCAATTTTTAGGCAAAAACCATGATTCATCAGTATGTTAGTGGTAAATGTATTCTAAATTTAAAATACAATTTTGAATCAGCTATAACCACAAGGATGAAAAAAAAAATCACATACAGGCATAACGACTGTCAGAGGGCTTGAAGTCTGGAAGGAAGAGAAGGCGAGAAGGAAAACACGAGCCAAATGAACTTGTAGTCCCACAAGTCTTTATAGATGATTCACACAATTTAGCACACTCTTCACATACATGTAAAAGAGCGTTACATTAACATCATGAATGGTATTTAACATAATTTAGGTGGCCGTTACACAGGTACTCCTGATAACCTTTGAAATAAATAAATTGTTGATGAGAGGCCTGAAAGGCAATCACATGTCTAGGCCTATTTAAAAGCTGTTTGTAGCATTTTAACAGGTTTTGAGAATTACATTCATTTCTTTACTAGGAGATCTTTCTGCGCATGCTCTCAGGCAAGAATGGGCACAACAATTGAGCTTGAATGAGCAGGAGAAAGAGAAAGATTAGGTTCTAGAAACTCCTATGGGGACATGATTTGGATATGTTTAATGCAAACTATAGCTGTGGTCACACATTCCCTTGCGAGATGTATGATATTCCATCATGTAATCAAAGTCAACAGTGATTATAAAGTGTTTGGTATCATTTCTTTGACATGTTCTATGTGTTGATGAAATTTTGCCTTGTTTTAGCCTAGACATCAGGGCTGTTTGGACGGCTATTAGACGTCTTTTAAATAAAAAATTGCATGTGTAAGCACCTGTTCGAAAATTATGCATGAAAACTTTTTCTGCCCAAATGCAAAAATAAGCAAAAAATTTGAGTGAATGAGGCCAAACTTTTTTTTTCATTTGCTCATTCAAGCTTGTAACTCCAATTGCCTGGACTAATACATATACACTATAGCCAAAAGTATTGGGACACCCCTCCAAATCATTCAATTCAGGTGTTGAAAAAAGGTATATTGCTGTCACTAGGGCGGTACCCTAAGGTACAAAACCGAAAGGTACTAATATGTATCTTTAAGGTATTAGTATGTACCTTATACGCACTCTTAAAGTACTGCACTGTAAAAAAATATCGGGATTTTAACAGTAAAAGACTGTAAAAATGCTATGGTGAAAAAAATTGGTTAACAGAAAGTTTCCGTACTATATACGTTCTAATACCCGTAAATTGAAATTCCCAGAATTCCCTGCGTGACACTTCACATTTGATGTATTTTCATTGAAACAACTATGTTTCTTATTTTTTTCTAATCATTTATGTACATTAGGGTTTTGTGTTACATCTAATGTTGTTAAATTAATGTTTAATGTATTTTTTAAATTGTGTGTTACCATGATGGTATTTAGTGTTTGTGTGAATGAGATCTTCCATATATTATTGTCCATCAAGCAGCTTGTGATGAGCTTTTGGTGTTTGTCAGTATCAAAGGTACATAACAGATATTAGTATTTAAATAGTAAACATTTACTGTGTACATGTAATTATTACAATATAAACCTTTAAATTATATGGTTTTGAATTATACAATAGACAGTAAACTAAGTGCTGTCCCATAAAGCCTAAAATGTTGCTACCGTATTTTTTACGGTAAAGTTCTGGCAACCACAGCTGCTTTTCTAAGAGTGAATCACTTATGGCAACAGGTATATCATCAAAAGCGAATCACGCTTCTGACGAATCACACTTCTCTGTCTGACAATCTGATGGACAGGTCTGCTTTTGTCAGTTGCCAGGAGAACGGTACTTGCCTTGATTGCATTGTGCCAAATGTAAAGTTTGGTGGAGGGGGGATTATGGTGTGGGGTTGTTTTTCAGGGGTTTGGCTTGGCCCCTTAGATCCAGTGAAAGGAACCGTTAATGCTTCAGCATACCAAGACATTTTAGACAATTTCATGCTCCCAACATTGATGTGTCAGGACTCGGGTTTGATCTTCCTTCATTTTTTCCTCCTTGTGTTTGTTTTTGCCTTTTCCACGTGCGTTTGCACACAGCTGTTTGTGTTTCGCAATAAGCGCGCCTGCTCATGTGCGCACAGCTGTTGGTGTTTCGCAATCACAGTCCTCTCATTTGCGATCACCGGTTTTTCCTTATGGCTTGATTTCTCTGCCATATCTATCCTTTCTTTCCTTTTGTTTTCTGCCAGTGTGTTCTGTGCAGCTTGCTGTTCACCTGCCCGTTTTTTTTCTTGTCTAGTTTTGTTGTTTTATTTGATTTTGTTTTCTGTTTATCTCATATATTTTTTCAGAATTCACCAGAATTGGGTTGCTCTCTTACTACTGACCATTTTTAGACTGTTACTGACGCTGGAGTTTGGATTTTCTGGGTTACAATTTGCATTCCTGGACTGCTTTCTGTGAACACCTGCCTTTTTCTGATCGTAAGTTGGGATATTGGGATTGTGAGCTGCTTGTCTGTCACTGATTCTCGCCCCATGATTTGATTGCCCTGGATTCTGACCTCCTGCCTGCTTGACCTTTCTCTTTTTATGCTGAGCTGTTTTGGAGTCGTGCAGTTTGGCTTATATTATTTCTTGTAGTTAAGCATTCTTCTGCTTTTGGGTCCTCCTTCCTCAGATCATCAAAGAATGAGCGATTCTATTGGTGGTGAATCTAACTGCTGCACACGCTATGTTAATATTTTTGTTAATTACTAAGGAAATTGTAAAGTAAAAAATAAGGGGACATTTAGTGCCTGACCTCACATATGTGCCTCTAGAACAATGGTAAAAATTCTCATAAGCACACCCCTAAAACTTGTGGAAAGCCTTATCGGAAGAGTTGAAGAAGCTGTTATAGCTGCAAAGGGTGGGCCTATTCATAGGTCATCCATAGTCGTCAAAGTTCATGTGCATGTATATGCAGGCGTCCCAAAACTTTTGGCTGTACATGTAATTTTTAGCATGAAAGTCAACTTTATAATGTATATCAATTCAATTTAATTCACATTTAGGCTATTTGTAGAGCACTTTTCTCAATACAATTTTTTTTTCTTTTTCAAAGCAGCTTTACAGAAAATGCATGTTTCAAATATTGCATTCAAGCAGCTAGATGTGACTTTTTCAACAACAAAAAATCAGTGATGGGGTTTGGAGAAAAACCTTGACAGGCTCTGAGCTCCTCATCAGCAAGAGCCGATCCTCTGTCAAAAGAATAGTATAGGAATAATATAAGGCTAGGTAAGGTAATAGAAGTCATGGCTAGATAATTTATAAGTGATCTTAAATCAAAGGCTACACATCACAAAAAACTTTCACAGTTCCAAAATTAGAGGTAACTGAAAAGTTGATTAAGAATCCTTTTAAAAGTGCAACAAATTTATAAAGCAATTTGGTCTCAAGACTTGAAAATAAATCTAAAACAAATGTCCAATTGTAAAAACAATTTTAAGATTTGCTGCATGTTTACAACCTTATTTTCCTGTCGAAAAGACTTGCGATGTGTGTCATTGTCGATATGACCTCCCAGTTAATTTCCACACAACTGCCTGCATTCTCTGAACCCCTTCACCCAGATAGCTACATACCTATAGCTAGGCCGTCCCAAATAATTTTCTCCCTGTGAAAGCGAACAAGAGCGATCGATTCATCCTCCCAGCAGGTAGAGAAGCCCTGCAGCAGGACTGTCAGTAAAATCGTGAGCATCTACAGGCATGAGGGATTGAATAGGCTGTGTGAGACGCAGGCTTATGACTGACTTGGGAGGTGAAGGGTCTTGGGCTCCATTGAGAACAGGGTGACCCCAAACAAAAGACCAAACAGAGACATTGGGTTTGTTTTGGGAGCAGACACACACACACATATGCATGGAGAGGAATTTGAGAATGCCATGATGTGAATGCTGTCTTTAATCCTTTTCCTGGTCACCCTGCTCCTTTCGTTGTGGGCCAGTAAGGCTGGATTCTCAGGAATCTCAGGAATTCCCAGAGGGCTTTTTACCCTATTCCTGCATGAAGACACCGGGCACAATGACAACACTGCCCCGTCTGTGTACAGGGTCAGATCCCCCTCAGTGTCTTTCTCTCTCTCTCTGCCACCTCTTTTCACCCTCTTACCCCTTAACTGTGATGTGCCAAAAACCTGTTAGCTATTGTGGTTGGATATTGTAACAACATACAAGTAGTAGCACAATGATTGATCAGGAGGGACAGTGCTTACAGAGTCAAGGGTAATTCAGATGTGCAGGTAAGAATTTAACCATATTCGATAATGATGGAGACCAAAGATAAACATTTTAGAAAAAAAATACATTAATCAACCACTAATTGGAATACTGAGGAGAACGAGTCCCACTCAACTCTCAATACAAAATAAAAGTGCTAGACTGACAAAATATTTCTAATGAAGTAAAATACAAGCAATACTGTTATTACTAGCGTTAACTGAAAATAAGGGGGCATTTACACTACACCATTTTCAACTAAAAACAGAAAAATATTTATGCTTTTGGCCATTTATTTACAACAGCGTTTTGGAGGCCTGAAAACGAACTTCTGAAAATGGGTATCAAAGTGCAAGTTCAAAACTATACCATTATCATCTCTGTGTAAACTACAAAAATGCTAATTTTGTGTGCCGGAGTATTGTGTTCAGTCTATAGGCGCATAGTTTTTCTTTTTTATGATTCACACCTTTTATTTTCTCTTTCAGAATGACAAAACAGTACATTCATTTTCCAAACATAGTTTTCCTTTCAAAGTGACATTGCCAACTACTGGTCTGGCATGCATAATACAGTATTTTAGTTGTTCTTGCAGACCCATGTGAACAGGGATAATTTTGACAGCGTTGTCATCTATATGGATAATGTGTCATGTAAACATACCCTAAAAATAACTAATATAACAAAATTACTAAATCATAAGTAATACAAGTGCTAGATTCACTATATTTTTCTACCTTTAAAGTCAGCATGAAACAGAAGTTGCAGTCGTCTTTTCTTCCCTATTTGTGGTGTATATCCAAGTGAAACGGCTTCTTGGACAAGGACAAAATGTAGGGTGGGACTTGATTTTACCCATCGTGAATTGATTTGATCGTTACGGTTTGCTACTGTGATCATGTGAGTGACAGGTTGATTTGCTATTGTGCCAGAAAACACGTCATGAGAAGAGATGTTGTTTGAAGAGGGAAGGAAGAATTGTACATTTTGATATCATGGGAACTAATAAAATTTGAAGTTAATAATTTCAAGAGCAAAACCCCACATCATTGCATCTGATACAAATTTACACCAGATGTGACATGATGAAGTGATAATCTGCAACCACAACACATTTAGTTGGTTTCTATTCCTGCAGACGTGCACTGCTATTCCCGCCACTGTCTGAAATCAGCTCAGCATGTACATTAAACATGAAAAATATCTTGTTCGGTTGAGACTGTACATCACACAGCAATTTCACATTCATTGTTGACAGACGAATTGCTCGAATCACACCAGAAATCAGCACAGCTACACTGTGAGATAAACATCTGCTGTTTAGGGTGATTTGTTTTTCTGTTCAGCCCATAAGGCTCATGTAAAGCTACATTAAACGCCAACATATAATTACTTCCACAGTCAGAGGTAAAACCACAAATAATGCAGTTTATTCTGTCAGGTTATGCTTTCAAAATACACCAGTGCACTAGTAAAGGAAAGGAAAAAAAAACTGAATTTATCTTGACATAGGGTAATTTTAGACCCAAATGACTGGGTAAATGTTAATCTTTTCCGAGTTCTATTCATTTCAACATATCTGCCGTTAGAAGATAAGACTATTATCACCAGTATGTCAGAGCTGCTGACAGAAACCTGCTCTGTTTCACATCAGAGAGAATTAAATATGAGGCCTCACCTGACTATGAGGTTATTATAACCCATGCAACCTGACACCAAGGGTAATAATTCTAAGTTAATAGGACTCGGTATTGGGAACTCCATGTACTAGCTTATAATTAATGATTCCCTCTTTGTAAGATTAACTAAGAGGCCTGGTTTATTAGCTGAATGACAATCCCTCATTCGGCGCCTCAATCAGGCAGCGGGGGCTCTGTGCAGTTGAGTGCTGGCAGGGAGCTGGTTAACACTGACACGGCTGGCTGGTTTTAATAGAGAGGTAGTGGAGAGAGGGCGAGGTACAGCACACAGCACAGCCGACACCTGCAAACACTTGACTGGACTCGTACAGAGAGGAGAGCGTCTGACTCTGGAATACTAACGGATTTGCCCCTCATGATACTGTGAAAATGACAGTGCGACTGGAAATGGGAAAGTTTTTGAGCTCCGCGTAATTCTCAAAGGGTAACCGGTTTATGAACGCTAGCTAGTACTTTAACGGTGGCGACTGGAAACTTTGGCAACTGAGAAAGAACGAAGAAAAAACCCAAAAGACTACAGACAAATGGACACAGACGCGTTTATGTGTATTTTGTGACTTGTTTTGTTTGCGTCGGACAGCTGTGTGCCACGGAATGTAACATCTTCCATCTTAAGTTACCTGGACAAGAAGTAAGTGGCTCTTTAAAGAACGAAACGCGGCTGAAACATTGAACAGTGTTTGTTTGACTGTTGCTACGGTTTGTTAATTTTCTCATACTAGATTTACTTTGTTTAGGCTACGTTATGTCACCTATGTGTCTCAAACAGTGATGTGCCTAGCAGGACATCACTTTGGGCATCACGCGTAGATGGTCTCCAAAAATGCAGCTGACACGGAGAACGCCTATGCTGTAAAAATGAGAGATATTTGAGGTTCCACAGATCGATATGGTGATGAAACTCTAGAGACCCTATATGAACCAAAATCGGACCCATACGTTTTCAAGTGCCTTAAGTATATTTCAGTTTTATATTTCATTTTCCCCAAGTCTTACAGTCTTGGTGAGCAGCTTACTGCCATTGTCTCAGGCTTAGTGGTCCACAGAGTTCTTCGTCTTTAAGATGCCATGAGATTCCACACCAGCCTTCTTTGTCCACTTTACACCCACACGCCAAAGTTGCTCAGGAATTGTCAGTTTTCTGTTAAAACAAACTCAGTAGGCAACTTTTGAGAACCACGAGGTGACATTTCGAAATGCACATTATATGTTCCCGGTCAATTTATTATTCATTCGCAGTCCTTACTGAAAAAGCAATGCATTATGGATCTTCAGTTAAAAGCATAACAAATCTGATATAATATAAGATAAAGTTTTCTTAGTCCCTTTATTTTGCAGGTTTCTAATTCTAAGTTTTGCATAATAGCAGATGGAATAATTTTTCGTTTCAAATAGCTAGTTACACTTATTTAGCTTTTTTTGCAGTTGGTACACAGTTCAAACATGTCAGGCATTGTATAAAAGGCTACAACTATTGAATCTGTGGTTTATTTGGACCTTTAATAAGTTGTTTGATTGATTTGTAAACTTTATCTGAAATAGTGCCCTGGCTCTACAACATTTGGTGGTTTCTGGAACATTGGTTTCAAACACCAGTGCTTGAAATCCTGCTCAAAACATGAAAAGGCTCTTGTGGTTATGATTTTTAAAGCTGTTTTGAAATTCATGTCTTTGCTTGCAGCAGTTGAAATATAAAAAGTAGTTTATTTGCGTCCTTGCTTTGGAAACTTAAGAATTATTATTATTTTTTAATGTCAAGAAAGAGGAGATGAATACGGAATTGATTAGTAACTCAGTTTATGTTCTCATGGGTGCAATTAAGTTATGCACCACATGAAGCTATTTCTGCAATTCTCTGTTCGTTACCTTGGCCCTTGTACTTAATGCCTCTTCTGTGTTGTTTCTCTGGTGTATTTGCATGCAAATGTTTTTTTTTTTGCTCTGAAACCAGATGACCCTGGTATAAAGATTGTCTGTTTTAGTGGTGTAGAATTTTCACCAACCCAAAAACCTTTACAGAACGACTTTACAGTGGAATTCTGGGATCCATGTGGATTGTGTCTCATCAATTATTGAACAGTTATTGAGGCAGACGAGGAAAGAAGGTCTGAAATCGATTGAGAAGTATCTTGCCCTAAGGGGTTCACTGGATCTGCCTTTATTTTGGTATTGTTGACAGGCCTTAGTGAAATATTAATCTTGCCAATCATAGTAGCTATACACTGACTTGACTAGGAGCTGTGCAGTCCATACTAAAATCCCTTTCTTGCACTATATTTACACAGGCGGTTTTATTTTTTGACAGTTAAACCATGTTTATTCAAGGGTTTTATTCGTTGATGAAATTGTGTAATTGTGAGGTTTTACATAAGTACATTTATGTTAACTATAGAGAAATACAGTGGCTGCAAAACCTATTTAGACACTTAGAGATACCACATCGCATTGCAAAAAATGCAAAAAGTTTGAATCCGAGTCAGAGATTTGCACTGTTTGCATTTGGGACTCTAGTTGTTTGTGAATGAAATCTGTTAGTGTGGTGTGCTTTCTTGGTCACATTGTGGCACTCAACACACTATAGGAGTCATGTTTGTGCTCTCACATTTTGAAAATCTGATTCTGTAAGTGTGAACCAGTTCATCATTTTAAATATATTCCACTAACATTTCAGAAGTACAATAGTATCTAAATATTTTTGTCTCAATTTTAAACATTATATGTATTGTTTTATAAATTAAAACCTTTCTAAACGTTGTCTAAAATAAATTCCACTTAGTTTTCTGCTTTATCTCTGTTACTGACAAGCCTTCAAGATGTTTCGCATCCAAGTTTATCTTTTCTTAATCTGTTTTTCCTTTTCCTTGTCATGAGGATGAAGAAGATGATAATAATGATAAACCGCTGAAGTAAGCATTCTAAATTGGTCACTTTCTTCTATTTTAAGCATTCCTTTAAGACATTATGAGGTCATGTTTGGGAAGAGAGTATGAAAGAACTCAGAGCTGATGTCTTTGTGATTAACACACTTTGAACATTAAGAAGGGAATCTTTTTTATATAAACAGCCCCTTAAAGCGACATAAATATGCACACGGATACTTTTCCAGGCATATTTCAAAGAGCCCAGTTATGGATATTTAATACCCGTACAAACCTGTTGACATAATGTTTTGAGCGTAATGGAGAACATTTGTCATGAGAACAGAAATAATCCTTTCATCAGCTATGATTCGCAAACAATTTATTGAACATCAGTCCTTGTCAGTCCAGTCCATGTTTGGATGACTGCCCTTCTTTAAATTTTTAAAACATCTTTTGTTTTTAATTAATTTGCCAACCCAACTTTTTTTACTAGTTTAAAAATCCCCAAATCTTTCTAGTAAAAGTAGTATAATGGATATTATAATTGCTTCTCTTAACTTTTAAATATTAAGGCTTTTATCCCTCTTCCAGTTTTGTCTTAATTCAGAGAAATTATCTTTTACGTCATGTTGTTTTTTGCGCATTTCGACATTCATTTAGCTTTTTTTGTTCACTCCGTAAATGACACACTTAAATTCCCATTTGTCACAAGTGCCCCCCCTCTCTCTCTCTCTCTCTCTCTCTCTCACACACACACACACACATAGAGAGAGTTGCACTCATGTATACACTTCACTCTCTACAAATACAACAAGCCTCTTGAGACGGTTGTCATGACAGCGTCAGCGGTGCTAGGGGGGTCAGAGTGGGGTCAGACCGGACTCTAGGGTCTGGTGGAAGGGGGAATATGGGGCACAAGTGATAATTTAGTGATGTCATGTTGAAAATGGGAGTTATCCACCTTATGAATGAGAGTATTCCTAATGCAGATTGTAAATTATCTGTTTTTCTTTGAGATAATCGTTCACTCGTGCATGGTTTGTCACGCCTGTTTACTGATTCCCCATTTTTCATATCCTATATGCTCAATGTTCTTTAATGCATCCATTCAAGCTTCAGAGCAGAAGCACCTGACATGACTTCAGAATGCTGACCCCTCCCATACAGCCCCCCTCAGCAACCCCATCTCAGTCCTGGTGCCACATTTATGGAGAAAGGCACAATGCAGGGGCGTCAATAACAGTGAGCAAGAGTGCCTAATCCCTGCAGCTGTCAGCCCTAGGAGAATTAAGCCTCCATTCTGAAGATTCTTGGGTCTTTGCCAATCAAGACCAACAGTAGTTGCTGCGAGAGTCCGCTGATAACCAAACTATCTATTCTCTGGCTGGAGAGGACAGTGGATACAAAGAAAATGAAGTCATCACATCAGAAGGGCATGAAATGGCTTGGGGGGGGGGAAGATGCGGGGTGTTCGTTAGCCGTTCATCTGGTACAGTGATGCTACACTAATGTCACACTGTAGTGTCTGGTTGTTCTCAGACTATATGGAAAATGTAATGGTATGACAAAAGAATAAAAATAAATGTTGAGGCAAGTGTTGAATGAGAGATGCCAGAAATAGCAAACGAAAACTTCTTACCTAGAGAATTTAACCCTTTCTTTGACTATTGGTCATATGTGTTTCTCAAAAGGTAGTTGCAGAACTAAATGGTCATTTATTGCATAATATATTGGTTCCATATCAGCTATTGATTGATATTTGAGAATTTGTTTTAATTTATTGATTGATATTGGAATTGTGCATGCTCATTTCCTCTATTTTTGCATTTGGATTACCTTTGCCATCATCTTACATTCAATTAAAATAAATCTAAGACTAAAATGCAATAATACTGTTAAATTGAATCTTTAGCAAATACTATAAAATTAATACATTTGTATACTGTTTATTATTAAGTTGATGCACTAATTCACTTTTAAATTATTGTAATTTGTGTGTTTTGTTCTGTCTGCTGTGTTCGCTTATTGTATTGCTTTAATTGGCTGTGTGTATATATGCAGAAAAATAGCAGATATTAAAATTCTATAATATTTAGGCTAATATTCAGACCAGAGTTTTGAACACTATTGATGCCTGCTAAATCCATTCAATTTTAGGGTACGTTCACACGACAACAATGTACTAAAAATGGAAACGTTTTTTCTTTGTACAGATGATTGACAACATTATCAAAACGGGAAAGCTACAATAAATGCTGTATTATGCATGCCAGACAAGTAGTTGGCGATGTCACTTTGTAAAAAACCTGTACACATATGCATTCGTTTACTATAGATCACTTGTTTCAAACACGCATGCCTATAGTATAGTGATACACATGTGCATTCTGTCACCATTTTCATAGATTTGCGTTTTTGTACGGTATCATTTTCAATGATAACGTACAAACTTTTGTTTTTAAAAGTTTGCATTTTCAGGCCACCAAAATGCATAAAAGGTCTTCAGTTTTTAGTTGAAAATGGTGTCGTGTAAACAGCTTCTTAGTGTCAGCGGTTCATGCAATATGATTGTTACTATTATTATTGTTATTTTTTACTTTTGTATGATGCTTTGGGTTGTCATTTGATCTCCAATGTAAAATCTGGGTCCTTAAGCAAAGTCAATTCTAAACAAATCAAAGTGCCATTGAAACCAAGCACTAATGGATTAAACCTCCTTTATTCTTTTGATGCAGTGCATAAAAACATTGCATCCTATCATGATGTCCCCTGATGCTGGAAAACAGCTGTCAGCTATGAATAGCAGGGGCCATGCTGGTGGGGTAATTGTAGAGGAATTCAGTGTTTATCATGTAAATAAAAGAAGAGAGGCCATCAAAACAGGTGTTGGTATGCACCGGGAGGGCCATGTGCTGTTCGCCCCGCTCTGCGTAAAGTCTCTCTAATGCTCCTGCTCTCAATTTGTAACATTACAACACACAAGCACCACTTTCAGGGATCTGGTTTTGCTAGAGGGGAGGGGAGCATTGTGGTGGGGATTAAAAAGAGAGACGGGCAGAGTTCATATGTGCATATTTATGTGTGTGCGCATGGCTCGAGAATGATGGAGTGCATTAATATTGCATGATGTAAAAGTGCTTTTTTTGTTATTTCTGAATTAGTGCCTCATTATTTCCCCATTGGAGATAACCTATAATATGTACCCTGCTGCTCTTTGTCATTGTGTGAGGAAATGGTTGTTGCGTGTTGCTTGGTGACTGCACAACACTGCTGATGTGTGAAGGTGAAAATGTTGCCGTGGTTGTGTGTAGCGGTCACTTCAAAGACAGACAGATAAGATGTTCAGAGCTTAGCGGCCTTTGAAGACAGGAGCCGAATCCGGTTCTTAAGGGTGGTGAAGCTTACCCGATGACTCCAAAGCTGTCTGCTCCACCCGGTTTAAATGCACAGTGCCGAACCTTCGTGTAGGGGCAGCCAACATTAGAGCTGGAGAAGGGCCACAATTCCCTCAACAGTGGCATGCACTTAGCTCCTTGACACTAGAGAGCATATGTGTGTTCGTGAAAACCTTCCCTTGCTTGCTAAGCGCACGACATGAACTTACTTTAGACCTGGCCCTGAGAAAGCCAATCTGTTATATGTCACTTGCCAGTATACTTTAGGTCTGGCTGTCGGCCATTTTTGCACGACAGGTCAAAAAAACATGCATCAAAGGCTACCATGGGTGGGTTAGTGTATGAAAAAGCAAAAATACAGCATTAAATGTTAAATGAAAAATCTGTAAAAATGGGGTCCAATGTACTGTGTTGAAATGAAGGAATGTTTCGTATTTATTTTGCAGGGTTTTTTCCTGGGTTTTAAATTACACATTGATTGCATTGAGTTGTGTTTTAGGTTAAAGGAAATGTCGTAAACTTGACAGATAATGTCCTGGCAGAAAACATTTAGGTTCTTGTCCGACTGGGAGACCAGTTGGCTGATCAGCTAAACCAGTAAAAACCAGCAAACCAGCTTAGGCTAGTTCAAGCTGTTTATTTTTCAACAGGGAAGGTAGATTTTTACTTTCTAGTCGAAAGTCACACTTAACAGTAAAGTCAGTAAAGAGTTCCTGGTAAATGATTATTGTATTTCTTCTGTGGTGGATGTTGAAACATGACCCTCTTGACCCCTTTGCACACTTGTTAGCCCCTGGGGGCTGTTTTCCAAGTCAGTGGCAGCTCTATTGCTGAGCTAATGCGTCACGCTAATGAGCGCTAACATTGACAGCAAACCGCGTTAGCCCCACCCAGCCTGCGTTCTGAGAGGTGATAGGGTTGACTGCTTCACCTTTGCTTTTCCACCTCAGTGGTTTAATTGCTCAGGCTACTGCTCTCTTGTTACTTTTCTCTCCTTCTTTTCCATCTATCTGTTGTTTGCGCAGATGTGCTAACTGAAAAGTGGTTACAAAATCTTAAGAGGCCTTGAGGTAATACAAGGTTTGGGCTGTAGAATATGCTTTTGATTCTCACTCTTTCTTTACATGAGAATGAAATGTAGCCTGAGGATTTGGAGGGGATTTCAGAGATTTTAAGTTTCAAGTTCAGCTTGTCATGTAGCCGTATATCTTGGGTGGAGTAATGTGGTTTATCTACATGCATGCATTACTTTAGATCTGTTATGTTGTTTTACTCTATATTAGTAAGATTATTTGGTGTGGTGTTTTTTTAAACAATTTTTATTGGTATTATAATTTTTTAACAAATTAAAATCCTGAAATAGCAAATTAATCCAACATAAGCTTAAAAATATGCCTCAAAACTCCAAAACGTAGCTATACAAATAATTCACTGCAGTTCCCACCTGAAATAAACGCTAGTGGCTATAAAATATGATTTTCTCATGGTATAGTAGGAGTATAAAGCATGCAGGTTACAACTCTGCCTTATTAAGACTGTTAATGCATGCAAATCAACAATCACCATCTTCATTCAAGGCTTAGATAATATCTGCGACAATAAAACACAGTACAAAAGAGTTATACAAATACACTGAAAATAATTGCACTTTTGTGGAGTGAGCTAACATTTTTATTGCAAAGCAGTCCAATGATTCATCAAGAGAAATAGAATTATCAATGCAACACAGTTTGGAAAACACATGCCTTGGGAACTTGAAATAAATCATTAAAAGGACTTTTGTGTAAAGGTTTTTTGCAGCTTTGAACTCATCTTGACCTCTCTCTGAATGTGGGATAAAGCACGGATGTGAGCATGGGTGTGGCATGCGAGTGACCTATTGTCGTGGGAACGTCAGGTCACATAGATTCAAGATTCAAGATTCAAGATTCAAGATTCAAGAGTTTTATTTGTCACATACACAGTTATATACAGAATATACAACTGGCAGTGAAATGTAAACAGGTCCGCTCTAAAGACAGTGCAAATAACAGTTACAAGAAAACACAAGGAGGAAATTAAAATAGAAATAGAATAAAAATAGAATAAAAAAGTACTAAACATATGTAGAGTTATAAATAATCAAGTAGGAGATAAAAAATATATATATAAAGTATAATGTGCAAACAATAGGTATAATGTAATGTGCAAACAGAAGTATAATGTGCAAACAGGTTTATAACAGGCTGTTACACAGTAACAATAGAACATAAAGTGTTCTACATATAGACCGTCTTGTCTCTTTGAATTTTAAAATCTGAATTTATACACACTGTCCAAAGAAAATCTCTATGTGAACACACTTGCCCAATGGAAAATGGGCCAAACTGCTGTGATACATACAACAACCAGATTCACGTTTAATCTCTTCAAGCCTGGGTTGAGTTAATCACATTAAACAGGTCACTTTATACAGTAGTTGTATTAAGAGTTCATATGGATTGGTTTATACCATATATCCTTGTCTTGTTCTGTCATATATGCCTATTTATTTAATGACTTGAGCGAATAGTCACAAAATGATTGCATATACTCATTATTCTTTGCAGATGTAACTCCTTGACAGACACCAACAGCTCCAGGCTAAAATGCAACAGTACGACAATAGTCTCTGATTGTACCCCTCTGAATTCTCCCCATGGGTCTTTCTCAATGTGCCTCTGGAGATCAGGTGGCCCAGATAAACATATGCAATCTGTCACTGCCCACAACTGATAGACCAAACAGTTTTGTTAGACTTCATGCAGTTTTTTGCTCATTTTGTTGCATCATTTACCAGAAATAAACCATCTAATACCAAGTAGAAAACAAGTTTTATGGATGAAAAAGAGTGACTAATGGAAAATTAACCACATCCTTGAAAAATAGAGCAAATGAAGTTAAATCAAATGAAAATTCATCCCTTGATTTCTGAGCAGCTCGTGTTTCTGGTTTTCTTGGCATGCATGATTTAGCCTGATCATCCGTCTTTAGCGATGCTGTCATTGTGTTTTGTGTGTCTTTGGTTAAAGGTTGCTGGCCGCTGTGGTTTAAAAGCACAGTGTGAGTCTCAGTTGTGACTGTTTTTGTAGTGAGTTATTGGCTTTTAGGGCTCTTCATCACATGCAAATCCCACAGTAATCCAACCCACAGAAGCAGAGATGGTTTTCCTGGTATCCTCAATCTAAAAATTGATGATCGTCAATCATTTTCGAGTGTCAAATCAAGTCAATAAACATGAGAGATGTAAAAAAAACAAAAGAAGATAATCAGGTTTCCTTATTTGAGAGACCAAGAAAGAAAGAATGCAATGAATGTACGTGATAAACCTAAACCAAAAATGTTTTGGTACACAAGTCTCGAGAGCACTAAAAAGATTACATCAAAGGACAAAGATGTCAAAGAGGAGACTGGACAGACATGTAAGGACAAGTCTTCTGTCACTGTGAAGACTGATGAGGACCAACAGACCTATAGAATTGAGAAATGGCCCGTCTTCTGCGGAAAAATGTGTGGCACAGGGTTATAGGCTCTAGACAATCCCTCAGAGCTCAGAAATGGCCTTCTACTTGGTTTTGAATTGTCTCATCATTTTTACTGACTAGATGAGCTGTTAGAAATGCACCCTTGAAATTCCTAGCTGCATAGTTTAATTAAAAACAACCAATTCACAGAGATTTAACACTCTTTTAATAATGGGGACAGGGTGTTGGTCATGTGATCAATCTTGCCTTGTCTTTATTCATTGGGGCTCCCCTTGCTTAAAGTCTTTCTTTGTTGGAGGCCCATCGAAGAGGTCTGTGTATCTTTAAAATTCATTTATTGACTTACAAACTCTCCTTCATCTTAAGTTTAGATTCAAAATGACCTCTAAATATTGTCTCCTCACAAAAGCATGAGATTTGTAAATCATGCTTTCTTATTTGTCAATTAGAGCTGCTCTAAAGGGTCCTGTGAGTGAAAATGCAGACATCGGTTCAGCAGGAGGAGCCACTGCTGTTGAATCATTGAGGGAAAGTCTCCCAGAATCCTTTGTGTCAAGTCGCCCCATGACCTACTGTTTCCACATACCCAGGCTCCTTAATGGTAAATGCGCTGCGCTATTGGTTTTCTGTATTCATGACTGCTGCATGGAAACTAATTTCCACTTGAAGAGGAGCTCAGCTGGAGAGAGAAAAATATAGAGTTTTAGAGGGTGGGACAGAAACGAGTGCAGAGAGAGAGAGAGACAGAGACTTTGCCAAATTATAGTCGTATTCTCTTTTTGCTGTATTTTTATTAAAGGAAAAGTGCACCAAAACATAATTTACACTCAGAGATATTTAGGCTTAAAGTTTGTATTGTTTTTTTTAATTGTACATTTTAATTGCATATGAAATTTCCATCTATTTATGTTTACTCATTTTTAACATAAACAAACTAATACATTTAATGTGATGCATATTTGTCAGTAATGCATAGATGAAAAAAGAATGTGATTGTTGTAAAGTACTCATACACCGAATATGTTTTAAACACACAATTGCCAGGTTTATATGTTTATCATCAATAAATCAAATTTCTCATAAATTTTAACAAATTCAATCTCGCTTGTTTCACAACTGGCCATGTTTAAACTGTGTCAGATTAAATGTAACTGTTTTTACACTGAACAGATTTATGCTGATCTGAATAAATTATATTTTCAAAATGAATTATTAAGATCAAATGAAATGGATCCCAAAGTGG
>CM040928.1:14626532-14963550 GCA_023029165.1 Gobiocypris rarus | reverse complement strand
GTGTTGCATTGATAATTCTATTTCTCTTGATGAATCATTGGACTGCTTTGCAATAAAAATGTTAGCTCACTCCACAAAAGTGCAATTATTTTCAGTGTATTTGTATAACTCTTTTGTACTGTGTTTTATTGTCGCAGATATTATCTAAGCCTTGAATGAAGATGGTGATTGTTGATTTGCATGCATTAACAGTCTTAATAAGGCAGAGTTGTAACCTGCATGCTTTATACTCCTACTATACCATGAGAAAATCATATTTTATAGCCACTAGCGTTTATTTCAGGTGGGAACTGCAGTGAATTATTTGTATAGCTACGTTTTGGAGTTTTGAGGCATATTTTTGAGCTTATGTTGGATTAATTTGCTATTTCAGGATTTTAATTTGTTAAAAAATTATAATACCAATAAAAATGGTTTAAAAAAACCCCACACCAAATAATCTTACTAATATAGAGTAAAACAACATAACAGATCTAAAGTAATGCATGCATGTAGATAAACCACATTACTCCACCCAAGATATACGGCTACATGACAAGCTGAACTTGAAACTTAAAATCTCTGAAATCCCCTCCAAATCCTCAGGCTACATTTCATTCTCATGTAAAGAAAGAGTGAGAATCAAAAGCATATTCTACAGCCCAAACCTTGTATTACCTCAAGGCCTCTTAAGATTTTGTAACCACTTTTCAGTTAGCACATCTGCGCAAACAACAGATAGATGGAAAAGAAGGAGAGAAAAGTAACAAGAGAGCAGTAGCCTGAGCAATTAAACCACTGAGGTGGAAAAGCAAAGGTGAAGCAGTCAACCCTATCACCTCTCAGAACGCAGGCTGGGTGGGGCTAACGCGGTTTGCTGTCAATGTTAGCGCTCATTAGCGTGACGCATTAGCTCAGCAATAGAGCTGCCACTGACTTGGAAAACAGCCCCCAGGGGCTAACAAGTGTGCAAAGGGGTCAAGAGGGTCATGTTTCAACATCCACCACAGAAGAAATACAATAATCATTTACCAGGAACTCTTTACTGACTTTACTGTTAAGTGTGACTTTGACTAGAAAGTAAAAATCTACCTTCCCTGTTGAAAAATAAACAGCTTGAACTAGCCTAAGCTGGTTTGCTGGTTTTTACTGGTTTAGCTGATCAGCCAACTGGTCTCCCAGTCGGACAAGAACCTAAATGTTTTCTGCCAGGACATTATCTGTCAAGTTTACGACATTTCCTTTAACCTAAAACACAACTCAATGCAATCAATGTGTAATTTAAAACCCAGGAAAAAACCCTGCAAAATAAATACGAAACATTCCTTCATTTCAACACAGTACATTGGACCCCATTTTTACAGATTTTTCATTTAACATTTAATGCTGTATTTTTGCTTTTTCATACACTAACCCACCCATGGTAGCCTTTGATGCATGTTTTTTTGACCTGTCGTGCAAAAATGGCCGACAGCCAGACCTAAAGTATACTGGCAAGTGACATATAACAGATTGGCTTTCTCAGGGCCAGGTCTAAAGTAAGTTCATGTCGCGCGCTTAGCAAGCAAGGGAAGGTTTTCACGAACACACATATGCTCTCTAGTGTCAAGGAGCTAAGTGCATGCCACTGTTGAGGGAATTGTGGCCCTTCTCCAGCTCTAATGTTGGCTGCCCCTACACGAAGGTTCGGCACTGTGCATTTAAACCGGGTGGAGCAGACAGCTTTGGAGTCATCGGGTAAGCTTCACCACCCTTAAGAACCGGATTCGGCTCCTGTCTTCAAAGGCCGCTAAGCTCTGAACATCTTATCTGTCTGTCTTTGAAGTGACCGCTACACACAACCACGGCAACATTTTCACCTTCACACATCAGCAGTGTTGTGCAGTCACCAAGCAACACGCAACAACCATTTCCTCACACAATGACAAAGAGCAGCAGGGTACATATTATAGGTTATCTCCAATGGGGAAATAATGAGGCACTAATTCAGAAATAACAAAAAGCACTTTTACATCATGCAATATTAATGCACTCCATCATTCTCGAGCCATGCGCACACACATAAATATGCACATATGAACTCTGCCCGTCTCTCTTTTTAATCCCCACCACAATGCTCCCCTCCCCTCTAGCAAAACCAGATCCCTGAAAGTGGTGCTTGTGTGTTGTAATGTTACAAATTGAGAGCAGGAGCATTAGAGAGACTTTACGCAGAGCGGGGCGAACAGCACATGGCCCTCCCGGTGCATACCAACACCTGTTTTGATGGCCTCTCTTCTTTTATTTACATGATAAACACTGAATTCCTCTACAATTACCCCACCAGCATGGCCCCTGCTATTCATAGCTGACAGCTGTTTTCCAGCATCAGGGGACATCATGATAGGATGCAATGTTTTTATGCACTGCATCAAAAGAATAAAGGAGGTTTAATCCATTAGTGCTTGGTTTCAATGGCACTTTGATTTGTTTAGAATTGACTTTGCTTAAGGACCCAGATTTTACATTGGAGATCAAATGACAACCCAAAGCATCATACAAAAGTAAAAAATAACAATAATAATAGTAACAATCATATTGCATGAACCGCTGACACTAAGAAGCTGTTTACACAACACCATTTTCAACTAAAAACTGAAGACCTTTTATGCATTTTGGTGGCCTGAAAATGCAAACTTTTAAAAACAAAAGTTTATGCGTATCATTGAAAATGATACCGCATAAAACGCAAATCTATGAAAATGGTGACAGAATGCACATGTGTATCACATACTATAGGCATGCGTGTTTGAAACAAGTGATCTATAGTAAACGAATGCATATGTGTACAGGTTTTTTACAAAGTGACATCGCCAACTACTTGTCTGGCATGCATAATACAGCATTTATTGTAGCTTTCCCGTTTTGATAATGTTGTCAATCATCTGTACAAAGAAAAAACGTTTCCATTTTTAGTACATTGTTGTCGTGTGAACGTACCCTAAAATTGAATGGATTTAGCAGGCATCAATAGTGTTCAAAACTCTGGTCTGAATATTAGCCTAAATATTATAGAATTTTAATATCTGCTATTTTTCTGCATATATACACACAGCCAATTAAAGCAATACAATAAGCCGAACACAGCAGACAGAACAAAACACACAAATTACAATAATTAAAAGTGAATTAGTGCATCAACTTAATAATAAACAGTATACAAATTAATTTTATAGTATTTGCTAAAGATTCAATTTAACAGTATTATTGCATTTTAGTCTTAGATTTATTTTAATTGAATGTAAGATGATGGCAAAGGTAATCAAATGCAAAAATAGAGGAAATGAGCATGCACAATTCCAATATCAATCAATAAATTAAAACAAATTCTCAAATATCAATCAATAGCTGATATGGAACCAATATATTATGCAATAAATGACCATTTAGTTCTGCAACTACCTTTTGAGAAACACATATGACCAATAGTCAAAGAAAGGGTTAAATTCTCTAGGTAAGAAGTTTTCGTTTGCTATTTCTGGCATCTCTCATTCAACACTTGCCTCAACATTTATTTTTATTCTTTTGTCATACCATTACATTTTCCATATAGTCTGAGAACAACCAGACACTACAGTGTGACATTAGTGTAGCATCACTGTACCAGATGAACGGCTAACAGACACCCCGCATCTTTCCCCAAGCCATTTCATGCCCTTCTGATGTGATGACTTCATTTTCTTTGTATCCACTGTCCTCTCCAGCCAGAGAATAGATAGTTTGGTTATCAGCGGACTCTCGCAGCAACTACTGTTGGTCTTGATTGGCAAAGACCCAAGAATCTTCAGAATGGAGGCTTAATTCTCCTAGGGCTGACAGCTGCAGGGATTAGGCACTCTTGCTCACTGTTATTGACGCCCCTGCATTGTGCCTTTCTCCATAAATGTGGCACCAGGACTGAGATGGGGTTGCTGAGGGGGCTGTATGAGGGGTCAGCATTCTGAAGTCATGTCAGGTGCTTCTGCTCTGAAGCTTGAATGGATGCATTAAAGAACATTGAGCATATAGGATATGAAAAATGGGGAATCAGTAAACAGGCGTGACAAACCATGCACGAGTGAACGATTATCTCAAAGAAAAACAGATAATTTACAATCTGCATTAGGAATACTCTCATTCATAAGGTGGATAACTCCCATTTTCAACATGACATCACTAAATTATCACTTGTGCCCCATATTCCCCCTTCCACCAGACCCTAGAGTCCGGTCTGACCCCACTCTGACCCCCCTAGCACCGCTGACGCTGTCATGACAACCGTCTCAAGAGGCTTGTTGTATTTGTAGAGAGTGAGAAGTGTATACATGAGTGCAACTCTCTCTATGTTTGTGTGTGTGTGTGTGTGTGTGAGAGAGAGAGAGAGAGAGAGAGAGGGGGCACTTGTGACAAATGGGAATTTAAGTGTGTCATTTACGGAGTGAACAAAAAAAGCTAAATGAATGTCGAAATGCGCAAAAAACAACATGACGTAAAAGATAATTTCTCTGAATTAAGACAAAACTGGAAGAGGGATAAAAGCCTTAATATTTAAAAGTTAAGAGAAGCAATTATAATATCCATTATACTACTTTTACTAGAAAGATTTGGGGATTTTTAAACTAGTAAAAAAAGTTGGGTTGGCAAATTAATTAAAAACAAAAGATGTTTTAAAAATTTAAAGAAGGGCAGTCATCCAAACATGGACTGGACTGACAAGGACTGATGTTCAATAAATTGTTTGCGAATCATAGCTGATGAAAGGATTATTTCTGTTCTCATGACAAATGTTCTCCATTACGCTCAAAACATTATGTCAACAGGTTTGTACGGGTATTAAATATCCATAACTGGGCTCTTTGAAATATGCCTGGAAAAGTATCCGTGTGCATATTTATGTCGCTTAAGGGGCTGTTTATATAAAAGATTCCCTTCTTAATGTTCAAAGTGTGTTAATCACAAAGTGTGTTAATCATCAGCTCTGAGTTCTTTCATACTCTCTTCCCAAACATGACCTCATAATGTCTTAAAGGAATGCTTAAAATAGAAGAAAGTGACCAATTTAGAATGCTTACTTCAGCGGTTTATCATTATTATCATCTTCTTCATCCTCATGACAAGGAAAAGGAAAAACAGATTAAGAAAAGATAAACTTGGATGCGAAACATCTTGAAGGCTTGTCAGTAACAGAGATAAAGCAGAAAACTAAGTGGAATTTATTTTAGACAACGTTTAGAAAGGTTTTAATTTATAAAACAATACATATAATGTTTAAAATTGAGACAAAAATATTTAGATACTATTGTACTTCTGAAATGTTAGTGGAATATATTTAAAATGATGAACTGCATCTCTGGTTACTCTGCTAAAGGCTGGTTCACACTTACAGAATCAGATTTTCAAAATGTGAGAGCACAAACATGACTCCTATAGTGTGTTGAGTGCCACAATGTGACCAAGAAAGCACACCACACTAACAGATTTCATTCACAAACAACTAGAGTCCCAAATGCAAACAGTGCAAATCTCTGACTCGGATTCAAACTTTTTGCATTTTTTGCAATGCGATGTGGTATCTCTAAGTGTCTAAATAGGTTTTGCAGCCACTGTATTTCTCTATAGTTAACATAAATGTACTTATGTAAAACCTCACAATTACACAATTTCATCAACGAATAAAACCCTTGAATAAACATGGTTTAACTGTCAAAAAATAAAACCGCCTGTGTAAATATAGTGCAAGAAAGGGATTTTAGTATGGACTGCACAGCTCCTAGTCAAGTCAGTGTATAGCTACTATGATTGGCAAGATTAATATTTCACTAAGGCCTGTCAACAATACCAAAATAAAGGCAGATCCAGTGAACCCCTTAGGGCAAGATACTTCTCAATCGATTTCAGACCTTCTTTCCTCGTCTGCCTCAATAACTGTTCAATAATTGATGAGACACAATCCACATGGATCCCAGAATTCCACTGTAAAGTCGTTCTGTAAAGGTTTTTGGGTTGGTGAAAATTCTACACCACTAAAACAGACAATCTTTATACCAGGGTCATCTGGTTTCAGAGCAAAAAAAAAAACATTTGCATGCAAATACACCAGAGAAACAACACAGAAGAGGCATTAAGTACAAGGGCCAAGGTAACGAACAGAGAATTGCAGAAATAGCTTCATGTGGTGCATAACTTAATTGCACCCATGAGAACATAAACTGAGTTACTAATCAATTCCGTATTCATCTCCTCTTTCTTGACATTAAAAAATAATAATAATTCTTAAGTTTCCAAAGCAAGGACGCAAATAAACTACTTTTTATATTTCAACTGCTGCAAGCAAAAGACATGAATTTCAAAACAGCTTTAAAAATCATAACCACTAAGAGCCTTTTCATGTTTTGAGCAGGATTTCAAGCACTGGTGTTTGAAACCAATGTTCCAGAAACCACCAAATGTTGTAGAGCCAGGGCACTATTTCAGATAAAGTTTACAAATCAATCAAACAACTTATTAAAGGTCCAAATAAACCACAGATTCAATAGTTGTAGCCTTTTATACAATGCCTGACATGTTTCGAACTGTGTACCAACTGCAATAAAAAAAAGCTAAATAAGTGTAACTAGCTATTTGAAACGAAAAATTATTCCATCTGCTATTATGCAAAACTTAGAATTAGAAACCTGCAAAATAAAGGGACTAAGAAAACTTTATCTTATATTATATCAGATTTGTTATGCTTTTAACTGAAGATCCATAATGCATTGCTTTTTCAGTAAGGACTGCGAATGAATAATAAATTGACCTGGGGAACATATAATGTGCATTTCGAAATGTCACCTCGTGGTTCTCAAAAGTTGCCTACTGAGTTTGTTTTAACAGAAAACTGACAATTCCTGAGCAACTTTGGCGTGTGGGTGTAAAGTGGACAATGAAGGCTGGTGTGGGAATCTCATGGCATCTTAAAGACGAAGAACTCTGTGGACCACTAAGCCTGAGACAATGGCAGTAAGCTGCTCACCAAGACTGTAAGACTTGGGGAAAATGAAATAAAACTGAAATATACTTAAGGCACTTGAAAACGTATGGGTCCGATTTTGGTTCATATAGGGTCTCTAGAGTTTCATCACCATATCGATCTGTGGAACCTCAAATATCTCTCATTTTTACAGCATAGGCGTTCTCCGTGTCAGCTGCATTTTTGGAGACCATCTACGCGTGATGCCCAAAGTGATGTCCTGCTAGGCACATCACTGTTTGAGACACATAGGTGACATAACGTAGCCTAAACAAAGAAATCTAGTATGAGAAAATTAACAAACCGTAGCAACAGTCAAACAAACACTGTTCAATGTTTCAGCCGCGTTTCGTTCTTTAAAGAGCCACTTACTTCTTGTCCAGGTAACTTAAGATGGAAGATGTTACATTCCGTGGCACACAGCTGTCCGACGCAAACAAAACAAGTCACAAAATACACATAAACGCGTCTGTGTCCATTTGTCTGTAGTCTTTTGGGTTTTTTCTTCGTTCTTTCTCAGTTGCCAAAGTTTCCAGTCGCCACCGTTAAAGTACTAGCTAGCGTTCATAAACCGGTTACCCTTTGAGAATTACGCGGAGCTCACAAAAACTTTCCCATTTCCAGTCGCACTGTCATTTTCACAGTATCAGGGGCAAATCCGTTAGTATTCCAGAGTCAGACGCTCTCCTCTCTGTACGAGTCCAGTCAAGTGTTTGCAGGTGTCGGCTGTGCTGTGTGCTGTACCTCGCCCTCTCTCCACTACCTCTCTATTAAAACCAGCCAGCCGTGTCAGTGTTAACCAGCTCCCTGCCAGCACTCAACTGCACAGAGCCCCCGCTGCCTGATTGAGGCGCCGAATGAGGGATTGTCATTCAGCTAATAAACCAGGCCTCTTAGTTAATCTTACAAAGAGGGAATCATTAATTATAAGCTAGTACATGGAGTTCCCAATACCGAGTCCTATTAACTTAGAATTATTACCCTTGGTGTCAGGTTGCATGGGTTATAATAACCTCATAGTTGGGTGAGGCCTCATATTTAATTCTCTCTGATGTGAAACAGAGCAGGTTTCTGTCAGCAGCTCTGACATACTGGTGATAATAGTCTTATCTTCTAACGGCAGATATGTTGAAATGAATAGAACTCGGAAAAGATTAACATTTACCCAGTCATTTGGGTCTAAAATTACCCTATGTCAAGATAAATTCAGTTTTTTTTTCCTTTCCTTTACTAGTGCACTGGTGTATTTTGAAAGCATAACCTGACAGAATAAACTGCATTATTTGTGGTTTTACCTCTGACTGTGGAAGTAATTATATGTTGGCGTTTAATGTAGCTTTACATGAGCCTTATGGGCTGAACAGAAAAACAAATCACCCTAAACAGCAGATGTTTATCTCACAGTGTAGCTGTGCTGATTTCTGGTGTGATTCGAGCAATTCGTCTGTCAACAATGAATGTGAAATTGCTGTGTGATGTACAGTCTCAACCGAACAAGATATTTTTCATGTTTAATGTACATGCTGAGCTGATTTCAGACAGTGGCGGGAATAGCAGTGCACGTCTGCAGGAATAGAAACCAACTAAATGTGTTGTGGTTGCAGATTATCACTTCATCATGTCACATCTGGTGTAAATTTGTATCAGATGCAATGATGTGGGGTTTTGCTCTTGAAATTATTAACTTCAAATTTTATTAGTTCCCATGATATCAAAATTTACAATTCTTCCCTTCCCTCTTCAAACAACATCTCTTCTCATGACGTGTTTTCTGGCACAATAGCAAATCAACCTGTCACTCACATGATCACAGTAGCAAACCGTAACGATCAAATCAATTCACGATGGGTAAAATCAAGTCCCACCCTACATTTTGTCCTTGTCCAAGAAGCCGTTTCACTTGGATATACACCACAAATAGGGAAGAAAAGACGACTGCAACTTCTGTTTCATGCTGACTTTAAAGGTAGAAAAATATAGTGAATCTAGCACTTGTATTACTTATGATTTAGTAATTTTGTTATATTAGTTATTTTTAGGGTATGTTTACATGACACATTATCCGCATATAGATGACAACGCTGTCAAAATTATCCCTGTTCACATGGGTCTGCAAGAACAACTAAAATACTGTATTATGCATGCCAGACCAGTAGTTGGCAATGTCACTTTGAAAGGAAAACTATGTTTGGAAAATGAATGTACTGTTTTGTCATTCTGAAAGAGAAAATAAAAGGTGTGAATCATAAAAAAGAAAAACTATGCGCCTATAGACTGAACACAATACTCCGGCACACAAAATTAGCATTTTTGTAGTTTACACAGAGATGATAATGGTATAGTTTTGAACTTGCACTTTGATACCCATTTTCAGAAGTTCGTTTTCAGGCCTCCAAAACGCTGTTGTAAATAAATGGCCAAAAGCATAAATATTTTTCTGTTTTTAGTTGAAAATGGTGTAGTGTAAATGCCCCCTTATTTTCAGTTAACGCTAGTAATAACAGTATTGCTTGTATTTTACTTCATTAGAAATATTTTGTCAGTCTAGCACTTTTATTTTGTATTGAGAGTTGAGTGGGACTCGTTCTCCTCAGTATTCCAATTAGTGGTTGATTAATGTATTTTTTTTCTAAAATGTTTATCTTTGGTCTCCATCATTATCGAATATGGTTAAATTCTTACCTGCACATCTGAATTACCCTTGACTCTGTAAGCACTGTCCCTCCTGATCAATCATTGTGCTACTACTTGTATGTTGTTACAATATCCAACCACAATAGCTAACAGGTTTTTGGCACATCACAGTTAAGGGGTAAGAGGGTGAAAAGAGGTGGCAGAGAGAGAGAGAAAGACACTGAGGGGGATCTGACCCTGTACACAGACGGGGCAGTGTTGTCATTGTGCCCGGTGTCTTCATGCAGGAATAGGGTAAAAAGCCCTCTGGGAATTCCTGAGATTCCTGAGAATCCAGCCTTACTGGCCCACAACGAAAGGAGCAGGGTGACCAGGAAAAGGATTAAAGACAGCATTCACATCATGGCATTCTCAAATTCCTCTCCTACGTGCATATGTGTGTGTGTGTCTGCTCCCAAAACAAACCCAATGTCTCTGTTTGGTCTTTTGTTTGGGGGTCACCCTGTTCTCCAATGGAGCCCAAGACCCTTCACCTCCCCAAGTCAGTCATAAGCCTACGCGTCTCACACAGCCTATTCAATCCCTCATGCCTGTAGATGCTCACGATTTTACTGACAGTCCTGCTGCAGGGCTTCTCTACCTGCTGGGAGGATGAATCGATCGCTCTTGTTCGCTTTCACAGGGAGAAAATTATTTGGGACGGCCTAGCTATAGGTATGTAGCTATCTGGGTGAAGGGGTTCAGAGAATGCAGGCAGTTGTGT
This sequence comes from Gobiocypris rarus, assembly GCA_023029165.1. NCBI lineage: Eukaryota > Metazoa > Chordata > Actinopteri > Cypriniformes > Gobionidae > Gobiocypris > Gobiocypris rarus. Next base: position 14,953,147 of record CM040928.1, on the reverse strand, counting down.
GGAAATTAACTGGGAGGTCATATCGACAATGACACACATCGCAAGTCTTTTCGACAGGAAAATAAGGTTGTAAACATGCAGCAAATCTTAAAATTGTTTTTACAATTGGACATTTGTTTTAGATTTATTTTCAAGTCTTGAGACCAAATTGCTTTCGCAAATTTGTTGCACTTTTAAAAGGATTCTTAATCAACTTTTCAGTTACCTCTAATTTTGGAACTGTGAAAGTTTTTTGTGATGTGTAGCCTTTGATTTAAGATCACTTATAAATTATCTAGCCATGACTTCTATTACCTTACCTAGCCTTATATTATTCCTATACTATTCTTTTGACAGAGGATCGGCTCTTGCTGATGAGGAGCTCAGAGCCTGTCAAGGTTTTTCTCCAAACCCCATCACTGATTTTTTGTTGTTGAAAAAGTCACATCTAGCTGCTTGAATGCAATATTTGAAACATGCATTTTCTGTAAAGCTGCTTTGAAAAAGAAAAAAAAATTGTATTGAGAAAAGTGCTCTACAAATAGCCTAAATGTGAATTAAATTGAATTGATATACATTATAAAGTTGACTTTCATGCTAAAAATTACATGTACAGCCAAAAGTTTTGGGACATATACATGCACATGAACTTTGCGACTATGGATGACCTATGAATAGGCCCACCCTTTGCAGCTATAACAGCTTCTTCAACTCTTCCGATAAGGCTTTCCACAAGTTTTAGGGGTGTGCTTATGAGAATTTTTTACCATTGTTCTAGAGGCACATATGTGAGGTCAGGCACTGATGTTGAACGAGAAGGCCTGGCTTGCAGACTCCACTCTAATTTATCCCAAAGGTGTTCAATCGGGTTGATGTGCAGGACAGTCAAGTTCTGCCGCACCAAACTCGCTCATTCTTTGATGATCTGAGGAAGGAGGACCCAAAAGCAGAAGAATGCTTAACTTCAATTTATCGAAATAATAATAAAGCCAAACTGCACGACTCCAAAACAGCTCAGCACAAAAGAGAAAGGTCAAGCAGGCAGGAGGTCAGAATCCAGGGCAATCAAATCATGGGGCGAGAATCAGTGACAGACAAGCAGCTTACGATCCCAATATCCCAACTTACGATCAGAAAAAGGCAGGTGTTCACAGCAGAAAGCAGTCCAGGAATGCAAATTGTAACCCAGAAAAATCCAAACTCCAGCGTCAGTAACAGTCTAAATCAGGGGTCCCCAAACTACGTTGGGGCGAATACAACCCGCCCCACATTTGGACCGGCCCTTTGAACAATGCCAGAGACATATTTTGAAAAAATTTAATTTTAAAATTATATTCATATCTGTATTTGATTATAAAGGTTGCCTTTTAAACTAAAATGTCCCTTATTTTTTTTTACTTTTACAATTTCCCTTAGTAATTAACAAAAATATTAACATAGCGTAGCTTAATTATTTGTTAGATTCACCCACCAATAGAATCGCACATTCAATGAACGTTTCATCGTGAGCAAGTGCGCGCGAGCCAGCAAGAAATGACTAAAGACTACAAGACAATTGGATAATGCTTTTTTAAAGTAATTCTCTTTTGTCTGTATGGTGCATAAAATAATAAACAAAGCATTAGGAGGCATAATAAATACATTTAAAATCATAATAAAGACTCCACAATAATAGTCACTCTGGTCCATGTAATTTTCTGTAACCGACCCGGCCCCCATTAAAGAAAATAACAATAATGTGGCCCTCACAGAAAAAAGTTTGGGGACCCCTGGTCTAAATGGTCAGTAGTAAGAGAGCAACCCAATTCTGGTGAATTCTGAAAAAATATATGAGATAAACAGAAAACAAAATCAAATAAAACAACAAAACTAGACAAGAAAAAAAACGGGCAGGTGAACAGCAAGCTGCACAGAACACACTGGCAGAAAACAAAAGGAAAGAAAGGATAGATATGGCAGAGAAATCAAGCCATAAGGAAAAACCGGTGATCGCAAATGAGAGGACTGTGATTGCGAAACACCAACAGCTGTGCGCACATGAGCAGGCGCGCTTATTGCGAAACACAAACAGCTGTGTGCAAACGCACGTGGAAAAGGCAAAAACAAACACAAAGGAGGAAAAAATGAAGGAAGATCAAACCCGAGTCCTGACACATCAATGTTGGGAGCATGAAATTGTCTAAAATGTCTTGGTATGCTGAAGCATTAACGGTTCCTTTCACTGGATCTAAGGCCAAGCCAAACCCCTGAAAAACAACCCCACACCATAATCCCCCCTCCACCAAACTTTACATTTGGCACAATGCAATCAAGGCAAGTACCGTTCTCCTGGCAACTGACAAAAGCAGACCTGTCCATCAGATTGTCAGACAGAGAAGTGTGATTCGTCAGAAGCGTGATTCGCTTTTGATGATATACCTGTTGCCATAAGTGATTCACTCTTAGAAAAGCAGCTGTGGTTGCCAGAACTTTACCGTAAAAAATACGGTAGCAACATTTTAGGCTTTATGGGACAGCACTTAGTTTACTGTCTATTGTATAATTCAAAACCATATAATTTAAAGGTTTATATTGTAATAATTACATGTACACAGTAAATGTTTACTATTTAAATACTAATATCTGTTATGTACCTTTGATACTGACAAACACCAAAAGCTCATCACAAGCTGCTTGATGGACAATAATATATGGAAGATCTCATTCACACAAACACTAAATACCATCATGGTAACACACAATTTAAAAAATACATTAAACATTAATTTAACAACATTAGATGTAACACAAAACCCTAATGTACATAAATGATTAGAAAAAAATAAGAAACATAGTTGTTTCAATGAAAATACATCAAATGTGAAGTGTCACGCAGGGAATTCTGGGAATTTCAATTTACGGGTATTAGAACGTATATAGTACTGAAACTTTCTGTTAACCAATTTTTTCACCATAGCATTTTTACAGTCTTTTACTGTTAAAATCCCGATATTTTTTTACAGTGCAGTACTTTAAGAGTGCGTATAAGGTACATACTAATACCTTAAAGATACATATTAGTACCTTTCGGTTTTGTACCTTAGGGTACCGCCCTAGTGACAGCAATATACCTTTTTCAACACCTGAATTGAATGATTTGGAGGGTGTCCCAATACTTTTGGCTATAGTGTATATGTATTAGTCCAGGCAATTGGAGTTACAAGCTTGAATGAGCAAATGAAAAAAGTTTGGCCTCATTCACTCAAATTTTTGCTTATTTTTGCATTTGGGCAGAAAAAGTTTTCATGCATAATTTTTTGAACAGGTGCTTACACATGCAATTTTTATTTAAAAAGGCGTCTAATAGCCGTCCAAACAGCCCTGATGTCTAGGCTAAAACAAGGCAAAATTTCATCAACACATAGAACATGTCAAAGAAATGATACCAAACACTTTATAATCACTGTTGACTTTGATTACATGATGGAATATCATACATCTAGGGAATGTGTGACCACAGCTATAGTTTGCATTAAACATATCCAAATCATGTCCCCATAGGAGTTTCTAGAACCTAATCTTTCTCTTTCTCCTGCTCATTCAAGCTCAATTGTTGTGCCCATTCTTGCCTGAGAGCATGCGCAGAAAGATCTCCTAGTAAAGAAATGAATGTAATTCTCAAAACCTGTTAAAATGCTACAAACAGCTTTTAAATAGGCCTAGACATGTGATTGCCTTTCAGGCCTCTCATCAACAATTTATTTATTTCAAAGGTTATCAGGAGTACCTGTAACACCTAAATTATGTTAAATACCATTCATGATGTTAATGTAACGCTCTTTTACATGTATGTGAAGAGTGTGCTAAATTGTGTGAATCATCTATAAAGACTTGTGGGACTACAAGTTCATTTGGCTCGTGTTTTCCTTCTATTCTCTTCCTTCCAGACTTCAAGCCCTCTGACAGTCGTTATGCCTGTATGTGATTTTTTTTTCCTTGTGGTTATAGCTGATTCAAAATTGTATTTTAAATTTAGAATACATTTACCACTAACATACTGATGAATCATGGTTTTTGCCTAAAAATTGGTTGTAGTGGTGTAGTGAACAAACGGGACTCTACTTTAGTATCTGGTGCTTCTGTTTGCTTTGGTGTTGAACAGGATGAGAGACTATCAGTAAAAAGTGAAGTGTAATTTCCCACCCAGGGCACATTCACTGTAGGATATCCTCTGACCACCCAATCTGATGTAGCTGACAGTCACATGCAACTGATGCATGTGGAACACCTACATGCTTCCTCTACAAGAGGAAATTATTACAACAAGGTACAGCATGCACACAGGATCTTTCGGTCACTTTTTATGTTTTTATTTTTTGGGTTGTTTTTATATTTAAAAGTCCCTAAAAGACATGTTAAGATGAGGGATTTGTTTATAGGCCTACATGTGATATTCATTTTTTGCTCTCCTTTTTTCCGCCAAAGAGAGTTTGTGGTGATTATATTGTTGGAGACTTACTCTAATCTAGCTCCCAGTTTGCTCATGAGACTTACGTATTCGTTGTGAACTTTTCCAGTGGTTTTTCCAGCATCCTTGCTTTGCTTTGGCAGCTATACCATGGAAATATATTCATATGCAAAACCTGCAAGGAAGAGCATGGCAGGACCCAATGTTTACAAGAATATTTTGTCCTCTCATCCCTATTGTTTACTACAGTCACAGATGCATATAATATTTTACAATCAGAATGTGTTATTTTGACTTCACTTGGCTTTGCAAAAGCATTCGGAAAGTTCCCAAAGCACAATCATACAAACAATACAGAATGATGAAGTGAATTAAAGGAACTTCAAATTCTGTATCTTTGGATATGCATCATGCATGACCCACCGAGTTTTGCAAGGATCGGTTTTCTCCAACGGATATGAACAATTTCCCATATCAGACAACAGGAGACCAGAGAACAGGAAAAAGGTCAGAGAGAGAGAGTCAACAATACCCACCTGTAACTGTCAGCTTTTCCCAGAAGAAGCCTCTTTCCGTTCTCTCTCTGATTATATCAGTGAGATCCATAGTGAGAAATGCTGGTTCTGCTGAGATCACCAAGAGTCAAAGCATAAAGATCACAACCCCTCAGAGAGGGGAACATGTGAAATCCAATTATCAGTCTTTAGATTCAGACAGTATCCAAAGAATTTTATCTGGGGGGAAAAAACATCAACACCTGAAGTTAGTGTTCTTGGTGAGAAAAACCAAAAAACGTATTACTCTTGATACTCTTTTCCAAAATCATCATGGAACCCCTTTTCATTTGATTAAAAGGCAAATACAAAAAAGTGCGACAAGAATTTGACCTGCGGTCAAAGAGATATGAGTTTCTGTTTCTAATAAAACCCCACCATCTGATAATCCATAACGGAGGCCTTAGTCTAAACTAATACCTTATATCTAATCTAACTTAATTTTGGAGAAGTGATGTGGCAGACACGCTCTATACTGTTGAATGTTATCCACATGTGTCATACTGATTTCAAAAGTCTCCTATACACCAGAGCACTGTGTAAAGACATTTAAGACATGGGAAATCATACTGTTTATTTTAATAAGAAAGGCATGAAAGAAAGAACAAAAATGATTTGAATGGGAACATTCATTTGGTCAGCAAGATAAAATTGTGTTAAAGTCATTATTTTAATAATGTTGTGTTGATGTAATTGTTTTGACATGTTTGTCAGACATTTGCTATTGATAGCAAGCTTTGAGCTAGTCCCAGAAAAAACATGGTCATGAAAAATGCTTGTTAAAACAAGATTTTTTTTAACCAGGTGTGCAGAGTCCATCCAACAAACAAAAACCAAGTACAATCACATATAACTCACAAGGGAAAATAATGCAGTGAATTATAAAACAGTAATTTTTATATTATAGTAGTAGCAGTAGGTTAGTACTAGTAGCTAGCCTATAGATTTGTGAACTAGCAGTTAATTGTTAAAGTATCTTTTTTTTCAGTTAAAAAAAATTGTCTAAACTGAAACCTTTTTTGATTTTGAGAATGTTGAGCATGCTTTTATTTCCACACGGCTGGATTATTGTAATGCTTTATACTTAGGCATAAATGAAGCCTTGGTTGCATGCCTTCAGTATATCCAAATTGCTGCAGCAAGATCTTAACTAATACCAGGAAAAGGGATCATATAACACCTGCGTTGATATCTCTTCATAATGGTTACTTGTAAACCCTACCAATCTCAGAAAGTCATGCGTTCCTTTCAAATTATGTTAACTTTAGTATGTGGACACTTTCAAAAGTGATCTAAAGACTTATTTCGTCTGGCCTTTTGCATTTGATTAGGTCTATTCCGGTTTAGTCCGGTTATCCCACTTCTATAACTTTGAATTTGGTTTCATGTCGTTTTTGCCTAAATAACTTGCAAGATGTACTTAAGAGATGTATGATATTCCATCATGAAATCAAAATCATCAGTGACTACAAAGTGTTCAAAATGTTCTATGCATTGATTCCATTTGCCTTGTTTTAGACTAGACATCAGGGCTTTTAAATGAAAAATTGCTTGCTGGGTACAGTTGTATAGTCCCAGATTAAATTGATTAATCAAACTTCCAATGTACACATTCCATTTTACATGATTGCATTAAGTAGGCTACTATTAAAAATCGTCTACATCGGTCATGTCTATTGACGTGCAGTGACTGACGATTCAAAGCAAAGATTACTTTCTTTCGTAAGTATCTCAAGTACGTCAGAAATCTAACGTGCACAAGATGCAAAATGTATTATAGCTAATGGAATGAATTTCAATTTAATTTTAACAGACCCAACACTCCACTTGCGTCCGCTATATGGACGCTAGCTTTTTAAATTAATTAAGATCATCAAGTAGCAAGAAAGAGAGAAATAGGGTGCGTCTCAATCAGCTCCTTAGTTCAGTAGTCAGGGGACTGATTAGTGAATCAGTCAATGGGTTGGCTCCCTGATCAGTGCCCTGACTACTGAACTAGGGAGCTGATTGAGATGCACCCATAGAGTTTTAAGAATTAGCATTTAGCATTTGAATGGCCTACATGTAGTTTAAAATGGTAAACCTGTCACCACATAAAATGATAGCGATGCTCTCAGTAGCTGGACGAACATCTTCCCACTCGTTTTTAGCTCTGATAGAGGTTTGAAGTTTTTATAAATGTATGTTTTAAAGCCGCTTTACTCAAAATCAGACTGGTGCCGAACCAGACAGATACTAGGCTACTAAAGGATACACACAACTGCAAATATTTTTTTGTCTGGGAAAGAAAGGGATTGTGTCTTGTTTTAGAAAAACATCTGAAAGGATTTTCTCTGCTTCTGTTATCTTTCCATGATGTTAATCTCTTCTGTATGAAAGGCATCCTGATCCGAAAAGCTCAAAGCAACAGGATCAACTTCTGTTCTTAACAGGACTGAGATCTCAATAAATCTAGACAATTTATTTTAATCAACAATTTAAGAATTTTTTTTTTATTTTATTTTAATGTTTAAGGTTAAAAAAATACTTTAAAAGGAAGCTGCATAATTGACAGTGGTATAGCTAGAATACTCCACGTGAATTTCACTGGAGTTTCTGTGGATTTCTTTGTCATCTAGGTTAAAACCCTGTTTTTCTCTTTCACACTCTCTTCGCTGACTTCTCAGAGAGGATATCTTGGGAACGAGGGGCTTTTGACAACCAAACCAATAGGGATGCTCTAACTCTTTCTCTCCCGCTCTGCATCTCTCCGTAGTCCCGTTTGAATGGTGGGACGGGAAGAGGATTGGGGGGATGGGTGAATGAGGGGCAGGGGGTGGACTATAGGCTCTATTTTTCCATGGACTCCATCCATCTCAACCGCATATTTCTGTCAGGTCCAGGAGATGAGGCTAATTATCCTGCTATTCATCTTCTCTCTCTTCATCCTAATCTCTCCATCCCTCCTCCCACTCTCCTTGCACTTCTCTGTATGTGCATACATGTATATGAGCATGAATGTGTGTTTTCATGCATGTAAGATTGTTTATACGGAAGCTGTTCGTATCATGATCTCTACTTTCTGAAACTGTCACATTTAAAGTCCCATCAACAGAAACACCAGTCTGCCAGAGTCAACCCCATTGGAAATCTCTAGACCAGAATTAAGATGACATGTCTGTGCCTGTGTTCACATCACCAATCTAACAGGCTTCAAATCCCCTCTTCGTTCTGCTTTCTCTGTGTTTGTGCGTGCGCACCGATTAACAGCAGCAGAGTGGTTTGTTCTGTATAATCCAGGAAGCCTACTATTATACAGTCAAAACAAACAGGTAAGAATGGTCCGTACAGATTTCCAAGTGCATATTTGTCGTCTTTCTATATCTTCTCACATCTCCAGACATTTCTTCCCAGGTAATTAGATCACAGCACTTGTTCAGCTAAAAAGAAAAAAAAATGGAGATAAGATTCCCTCTCTCGCTCCCCTCTCCCATTATGGTTTCTTTCTCCCCCAGAGCTATTTGACTACTGTATCACGACTTGAAAGTTGTGGAAAGTCCTGAGCTGTCAGGAAACATCAGAGATCTGCGTGCCCTGCGGTGATATCGTCTCTCCGTGCTGCTAAGATGGAGGCCAGCGCCCTTTCATCCTCTCCTGCAGAAAGACGCTCTTTCATTCTCTCAAAGGTAACACGTCTAACAACATCAAGGTGAGAGAGATTGCAGATGCGGCGCGGAAATTCTGCTGTGCAACTGGGATGCTGGAAGGAACAAAGAGTTAGTGAGAAAATATCAAACACATGGGGGATTGCTGTAATGAATTTAGATGGTCTATTTAGATACCGACATCTGTGTTTGGGGAGAAAAGCCCAGTTTGAAGTTTCACAAACCTGAATGAATGACCAGGGCCTTTGCTGATGAGAAATTAATGAGGTCTAGCAGATCCTATTAAAATGTGTCTCTCTGTTAAAAATTATTTTTGTCTTTCAAGGTCACACAAGTAGCAGCAATTTAGATAACTGTATACTCATGTAATTAAGCTTTGTATTGTGTAGACACAGCTAAAACAGCACAGACAGAATATCAGTGGCTAACTGTAGCCTAACTGTATTAAACATGGCCAGGAAATTTTCTATCTTCAGCAGATTGAAGACCATAGGGATTTGGGTTAAAGTAAATTGAATTGAACTTAATGGAGTTTGGGCATACTGAGAAAACATATTCAGAAAGCGCATTCATTTTGGTCAAATAGTCTGACAATGGGGTGTTCTTGCATTTTTAATAGATTCATTTTTATTGCATCCAAAATCGCATACTTTTCTACTATATAGTAGGCAAAAACAATTTTTGACAAAAGAAGTATGTCTGAATTCACAGTACTCATAAAAGAGTAGGCAAAAAGTATTTGGATGACCTGTACCACTTTACTATCTCAAGGCCACAGGAGTGGCTTTATGAATTGCAAATTATTGACGCAATTGACACTGGCAAGTATGCCTGGATTACATTCATACTAAATACAATCATACTATATAGAACATACTTTTTAATGGTCACAAATTAAGTACTTATTCATATTGAGTACCTACTCTACAGCCTATAGTCTATATGTAAAGAAAACAAAGGCAGATGTTTTTAGTGCATACTTAAATATTTATAGGTTTCAGTTTATACATATATATATATATATATATATATATATTTATATATATATATATATATATATATATATATATATATATATATATATATATATATATATATATATATATATATATATATATATATATATATATATATATATATATATACATGGATCCATGTTCTCATTCTGTTTATGCCAAATTCTGACTCTACCATCTGAATGTCTCACAGAAATCGAGACTCATCAGACCAGGCAACATTTTTCCAGTCTTCAGCTGTCCATTTATGGTGAGCTTGTGCAAATTGTAGCCTCTTTTTCTTATTTGTAGTGGAGATGAGTGGTACCCGGTGGGGTCTTCTGCTGTTGTAGCCCATCCGCCTCAAGATTGTGCGTGATGTGGCTTCACAAATGCTTTGCTGCATACCTCGGTTGTAACGAGTGGTTATTTCAGTAAAAGTTGCTCTTCTATCAGCTTGAATCAGTCGGCCAATCTACCGCATACTGGATGTTTTTCCCTTTTCACACCATTCTTTGTAAACGCTAGAAATGGTTGTGCTTGAAAATCCCAGTAACTGAGCAGATTGTGAAATCCTCAGACCGGCCCGTCCGGCACCAACAACCATGCCACGCTCAAAATTGCTTAAATCATCTTTCTTTCCTATTCTGATATTCAGTTTGGAGTTCAGGAGATTGTCTTGGTATTGTCTTGCACCCCTAAATGCATTGAAGCAACTGCCATGTGATTGGTTGATTAGATAATTGCATTAATGAGGAATTGAACAGGTGTTCCTAATAATCCTTTAGGTGACTGTATGTGTGTGTGTGTGAAGGTCATGTGAAAGCTGTTTTGAAAGCTGTTTTTTATGCCTTCATTTACTTCATAAATGTAAAAAAACATTTTAAACCCTATGATAACACAAAGGAGTTCCATATACAGAAACCGTTTCAATATTTTTTTGTGTGAAATTGTTTTTAATCAATTATTCCACAAATTATGACTGTGACATTTACATCGCAGCTAACATTTAAAAAATAAAAAAAAAGACATGTTAAGAAAAAGATAACGTAGGCATGTGTATCAAAAATAACTGCAATAAAATTATTTCCAAATTATACAAAATGTGAAAATGCTTATCTAATAATTGTGTATTAGTATATATAATGCATGCTAATTAAGTTAAATTAGCCTTAGCAAGACAAAAGTGTCAGCAGTTATATTACATTTCCATGCTATTAAAACCATGACAGAATTCTCTTGTGATGAATATGTAGACTCTTGGACATTGTTGGCAGACAAGTGTGAAAGTTTACGCCATTTCTTTACTGAAAGTCCAAGATTTCAATGCTAACTGAAGAAACACCCTCACATATGTGTAGGTGTGGGTGTGTTGTAAAGCATTTTTAGGAAGATGAATAGACAGACAGGCCGAGAGTGAAGCATGGCCTTTAGCCTCATAATCCTGCTTACAATACAGAGAGAGAGCAGAACTTACCAGAACAACACTGCCTGCGTGCCTGCCTCCTGCTGAGACCAGAGAATATGGACGCTTGATGGCTGGTACGTCAGCACGAGGGGCCCACACCAGTAAAAACTCTGTCACACTTGAGTACAAAGACACAGTAAAGAAGAAATTAACAAATGTCTTCAGGATACATGTTCCAAAAACTCCCAACATGTTACCATTTCTTTTAATCACAAATCAGTTCTGTTATCAAAAAAAATGTTTAAGATGAGATGCTTTGAGATGCAATTTTTACCTACAAATCCAGAATAATGAAGTTTTATAGTGCAGCTGCTATAGCATTAGGTTGTACAGGTGCTGAGTGATTTATGGCTCTTCTCTGTGATGTGGTTTAGTTGAAGGGGTGTCATTTATGCTATTCCTTATCTCTGTCCCGGCCTGTCAAACATACCAGCCCGCTGGCTCCGTGTCAGCTTGCATGTCTCAAAGATGGGAAGTTGTCAGGAGAGACGAGACAGAGGTGAAACAAAATCTACAAGCCCAATTCTCTGATGAGTCTGTCTTTGTTGTCAAAGAGTGGCTAATGAAGAATGATATATTCATCTTTGTTCTTTATGACTAGATTAAATAGTTTCTCTTGTACACATTTCATATGTTTAACCACAAAACACAATTTGTCATCTGTTTATAAAAAAAGCTATATATTCATACATGTATGCATGTGAATATATTAGGTGTCTGCTCAATGCAATACTTCAACACCGAAATTATAGAGCATATTCTTAATCATAACATAACATTTGAATCTGGAAAAAATCTTATTTTTTGGTGTATGTATAGAAAAGAGCTATGATTATTACGTTTTACTGCCTCGCCTGGAAAAACGCTAAAATACACTGTCCTTTGGCTGTAAATTCTACAGAAAGTCCCCAAAGGACATACCATTCTTTGTTTTCCGCTGCATATCTATAGCAGGTCCAGGTAATGAAGTAAGCAGTCGTATAACATACTAGATGTAGGGGCTGAGACACCTGTTTGGTGCTGGAAGTGCAGCAGGGAGGAAGAGCAGGTAATAAGCACCTGACACAAAGAGAGGCAGCTGTCAGAAACAGCCAGGCTGTCCAGAGGCTGGTATAATGAGGTGTGTTCTGAAGGAAATGCTCCAAGTGTAATTAGGGTCCAGCTAACTCTGTAGCCTGCGGCTGTTAACTGCCTATTTTCATCACAATACATCTGCAGGACTCAAGGCCATGGAAACAAGAAAAAAAATAGTTTTTGAAATATGTTGTCAGATCAGAGCTGAACCAATAAAATTATCAGCAGGCATGAGGAGTCCCACTGAGACAGCTAGAAAATGTGAGCAATAAAACAAGTGTTCTTGTCTTTAGCTGAGGTAAACACAACAACAATGCGCTGCATTTTAAAACCTAAAATATTTTTATCAAGAAGTCATTTGTTGATTAAGTTGAGTAAGTTGATTACTTGACCCTTAATTATTTAGGAGTTGATACATTCTTGATTCTGACCGGTCAATCGCACCATCCAGGGGTCAGATTCATTATCAGATTCAGTTTCAGAAAGCATTAGGGTGTGTTCGAATTGATGCAGCACTGCACAGATGACCGATCAGTGCAAGACAGATGTTGCATCCGAAATCTCATATAAGTAATAACTTTGTGACCAATAAAAAGCTAGCAAAAGCGAAGATAGCAAGATAATCGTTTGTAAACAAGACGCAGGTCGATACAGGATTTTGTAGACATATTGAGATTAAAACAATGATGTGCCTTCAAAATCGGATCACCAGGAATGGTGCAACACACTTATGTGAGTAAAACATGTTTTATATGTGAAAGTATTGCATTGTTACAGATCGTTATGATTATGTGTACATGTACAGAACATACCCTAGCGCAGTCACAGTCTGGATAATCCTGTATTTGTTGGTTCATTGTGATTCGGGATCAGACTCGGACATGTATGGGCCAGGGCTCGCAAAGCCCGACGTCCTGGGGCTATGTGTTTCCCAGACAGGCTACCCCCGTCGGCAGGCCGGTGAATTTTTAATTGTGAAATAATATTACTTTCTTTATGTGCGTTGTTCACTCTCTTGACTTGATATATGAAGAGCGCTCATCCACATGTCTGTTAGCGGTTCACGCTTATATCCACCGATCGGGTGGGCCAAGTAATAACAAAATAAATGAATTGCGGATGGATGAGAGATAAATCATTGTTTTTGTTTGATAAATACGGTTTGAAAGCCATGTAAGAATCTTTCCGGTTGCCGCTTTCAAAACAATCTCTCCCGTGAACTGACGGGGGAGCAGAAGCTCATTAAATATGCAAATCTTATCCAGTCCTAGCCATGGACGATTACTTCCAAGTCTACATTGCAGTACACCCATCAAAACAGAGCATGTCTTGAGAGAGCCTCAAAACCAGTGTAGAAAATAGCCTATTACTTATTCATTATGATGTTTTTTAATGTAAAAACCATGCAAACGTCATAAGTTGACCTACAGTATAAACAAATGACACCTTAAACATATATCTGTGTTTAGCTGTGTTAATCAAACACATCTGACATTAAAGTCTTGAAAACAAAACAAACTGTGGGGTTGCAATAAGAACAGCAGGGCAAATGGGCACTTTACTGTTTATTTCATTCATAACAAATTCATAACATTATTATTTTTGACGTCACTACAAGGAAATAACCTGGTTTATTAATAAAGTCATGTAAACGCGGTTTACTTGCTTTGTCAGCATGCTGTGTATGTAAACTGTCAATAATTAAGTAGCCTATCGTGTTGGCGCCTCTACTGTTTCCCTCTGCTTTCTCCCTTTTCCACGTGATTTGGTTTATATTGCGAATATAAGACGACCTCCCATTTTTCAACCTATTTTTAGGACACAAACCTCGTCTTATATTCGGGTATATACGGTATTTCAGACACTTAAAGACAGCGCAAATTTATGCCGTTTACGTTTCCATATGAATAAAGTGTATAAGTATTCAATATAAGTGTTATGTATGCCGTGTTGTGTCGTTTAAAATCAATAAGTGCTTTAAACTAAAGGGCACCTATTATACAAAATTCACTTTTACATGGTGTTTGAACATAAATTTGTGTTGGCAGTGTGTGTACACAATCACCCTAATGGTAAAAATCTACACACTCCTTTTGTTTTTAATCCCCATAAATCATAAGCAGTGTCTCAGAACAAGCCTTTTGCTGATTCCTGGTAATGTGACTTCACATTTCACAGGCCCCGCCCACGAGTGTTGATGGACACAGCTGTATTAGCGTAGACCCCGCCCTCAGAGAGCTGTACACAGTCTGCCATGTTTATCTCCTTGCTAGAGCATTTGACAGCAGCATTCTAGTAGAAATGTGTTCTTAATAAAGCTAAGTTCATTCAGTGAAGAGCAGTAAGTGATTTTATGTTTTTCTTCTGTTGTTTGATTCATATTAACAGCAGATATAGCAGGAGGTACATCATGTGTGTATATTAGATCTGTGTACTCAAGTGAACAGTGTGTTCCTCCCCTGAGTAGGCTATACAGATATTCACACATGATTTCTGTAGCTTACTGCATACGTGCACAGACATAACCAACTGTGTTCATGTGAACTTTGTGTTTCTGACATAACCTTGTGTGCATTTGACAGTTTAATCGCAATAACACCTGGGCCGACGTCATCCAGCTCTCTGTGCATGCGTCGGGTGTGTGTGCTCAAGTTGAGAGTGATAAGGCTTTAAAACCATAGACTGTAAAAAAATATGGGCGTAGTGTCCGTGGCGTCACCCATAGGTTTCTGAAGAACGCGTTTCTGAAGCCTAAAGTATGGCGAGCTGGCGGTTGCCATCTTTGAGCGCGTCATCGCGCGTCACTCCCGGATAACAGAAAATGGGCAAAGAGGCGGGACGTGTGCGGAGCTGAGGTGACACGTGACTAACAAACAACAGATAAATGGCTGACCACCTGCCACTCAAAGTGGCCACGCCCTTAATTATGCAGAACTTTAAGGCTTAATATAATGTAAACAAATGCGCTATAAAAAAATTCACCCCCCTCAGAGTTGTCATGAAGGGCAAAACTAGCCGTTTAGACCAAAACTAGAATTTGTACCAGGCTGTAAACATGTTTTATTCTGCTGTAAAGTTGGGCATTTTAACATGGGGCTCAATGAGATTCTGCTCCCTTCTGGAGCCTGTCCCTAGTGGCCAGTCGATAAACTGCAGTTTAATCCACTTCCGTATTGGCTTCAAGAGAGACCGCGGGAGGTTGCCGCTTGTTTAAAACGCATGCAGATGATAATATTTCAATATGATAAAGAACTGCAATGTCACATGAGCGTGTCTGCCATAGAGATGATCATAAAAACAAACAGATGTATCGTGTGTCAGTTTTTATTCGTGTGTTCACTGGTGTTCAAGAGCTGCGAAGGCTCCGCCCTCTGGGGCCGGGAGCAGCAGCTCATTTGCATTTAGAGGAGACTCAGAAAACAGCAACATTTTCTCAAACCCCCAAAATTGCCATTTTCAAAATGGTATATTAAATGATCTCTCAGGACTTTTGATCTGAAACTTCGCAGACACACTCTGGGGACACCTGAGACTTATATTACATCTTGTAAAAAGGGGCATAATAGGTGCCCTTTAAAATGTTCGCTGTTAACGAAATCATTGTTGAAACATTTGCAGTTAGTCTACTGTATGAATAAAAACAATACTACAGCACAAATATATAAACACAACAATACAATGCAATAATATAAGCTCAGTGCCGTCTTGTTTTCCAAATGTTCTAGAGTGATTTAAGGACGTTAAGGATACACTTGATGCATCCTTCAAAATTAGCATGATCTTCAGTAGTGTGTGATGACATGGCAGTTGAGATATGTGGCCTTACTAGGGCGCAGCCTTCTGTTTGAGAAGCACAATTTGTATTTGGCCATATAAGCTGTGGAAGAGAACCGAATTCGGGAGGACGTACTGTCCGAGATGCTGCTTTCTGTGCGCGAGCACTTTGCTTATTGCATTTACCAATAACGGTGACACTTTATAATAACTGCACGCTATGAATCATTAGTTAAGCATTAGTAAATAATGAATGATTCATAAAGCATTAATATACATTAATAAGCAGTTCATAAATACAGCTTTAAATGCTTTATTCTTGATTTATAAGCATATCTATAATGTGTTTAATAATTGTATTTTAATACTTTAGAAATTATCAATTTATCATTCCTAAATTAAGCATTACATAATTTACAAACCAGTTATTTTGAAGTTGTCAGTGGTTCATTATCATTTATAAAGTCTAAGTAAATGATTAATAAACTATCTAAATGTATACATATCATTTAGACAAATAGAAATATTTACTCAGTGTTAATAAATGCTTTATTAATATGTATTCCGCCAACCTTTTTCCCCCCGTTGTTAAACTAGCAAAAGTGGATTCAGACACGTCCATGCGCTTCAGACCATGCATTCAGATTGTTAAAATAGGGCCCTAAATATATGTTAAGTAGCCATGGCAAATTATATATATATTATATATATATATATATATATATATACATTTTCTTCAGAATGCAGTGCCAACCACCATCATTCAATACATCATATATTCATATAATGTAATTTGAAAGTAAACAAAAGTCTAAGGTGGCAGAGGAGCACAAAACACAGGCTGAAGCATCATAAGGGATGGATACGTTCCCATCAAACTGGAAGACAAAACAGAGAACCACAGGGAATGGATACAGCAAATGTATTTACTATCCACCTTTAGACTGCAGCATAAAGTCACACATGTGCAAAACAGTGTGAAAAAACCAACAATTTGCACATCTGAGGAAGAATAAGTAGAAGAAAATGAAGGAATACTTCAAATCAGCATGGTGAGAATTGATCAAGACATGTTTTAATCAACATACAATTTGCCCTCAATCAAGCCTGCTTCAGTGACTCAGATTTGAATTATTATACAGTATAAATATCCTCAGAATATGTTTCAGAAATGTAGATAGGACATTTCTTTGTCTTTCATTCCAGCTTGGTGACTCTTTTTGTCTTTGCCTGCACTGTTACAGAATCACCACACCCAAAAACGTGTGAGCAAACACACAGATGCCCTCTTCTGGTCAGGTTGGAGTCTGGTCTCTCAAAGTAAAGTTTTGAATAATTTTGAATATTCTAATATGTTATTGGTATTGTATTTCATTTTAATCATATATAGTTCAGGACATAAAAAGGTTAATCAGAAATAATGCATGCATTCATTTATAACCACTGTCTACTAATTAAAAAGAAAAACAGGTTTTACTTAGACTTAGACAGTAACACCGTTTTGAAGGAAGACCTGTTGACATTTTTTTAGATAGATATACATCCATGAATATTAACAAACAATCTCATCCTTTAGGATCATGCCTAAAACTGCTTTAAAATCGTAAAACTTGATTTTTGTTCATTGCCTCATTTTTCTTCATACAACAATTGGAAAACGTTTCACTGAAAATCTGTGGCTTTTATAGATACATCTGAGGCTTCATGGGATGGACAATGGGTGGAGGTGTCAGCCAATTCAAACTGTAGTCCCTGTAAAATAACAAGACGTTGCTTTGTCAGATTGTCAGACTTTCCAAAACAGTGAGCATATTTTGTGAATTTAATCTATATTCTTGTTTTGATCATCCTGAACATATCATTGTGTATGTAATTTGTCTAAGGATGAGAGGAAGAACCTGAGAGGACCTGTTGATTTTTGTCCTTTCCTCTTCTGAAACTCTTCCTCATCCACTGTCCACACCGCTCCCATCCTTCCGTCCACCACGAAGCATTTGTGGAGACTAAGATTGTGTCACGGCATTCTGATAAAAGATTAAAGCAGTTATAAATCAGAAAATATAATTTTATATTTAAATGAATTAGGCATAGTGGTGTTTAGTGAGATTATTCAGCATGTTTTTAATCATGTCAACAGCGGCACCATGTGGACAAAAATATAATGTCCCAAAATTGAGTTTGAGATCTCAGGATATCAGAGATTAAACTGCTGAAGGTTGGAGCTTATTTTGTTTTAATTAAGACCATTCATATGGCATTAAATCAGACACACAAGTAAACCTTTCAGTCACAATATAAAAAAATATTATATAAAAAATGCTTAAATTAAGTTTTTGAACAAAACAGAAATGGGACTGTTCCTATAGGTCTCAAACTGATGGTTAGTTGGGTGGGACAAATTGTTTAGTAGGCCTACCTTCCATGTAGGAGAATTATGACGGAAATAGTAAAACATTCTTGTGAACCAATTGTAGATTTAGTTTAACGTCCGCTGTTTCTCTGGGGCGTCAGGATTGACTGTAGGAATTAATGATAAATTACATTTATAATTTATATATATTAAAATAAGCATTAAAATGTATATAATTGAATTGATTGATAGCATATATATATATATATATATATATATATATACAACCCCAAATCAGAAAAAGTTGGGACAGTATGGAAAACGCAAATAAAAAAAGAAAGCAGTGATTTCTAAATTTACTATGACTTGTATTTCATTGCAGACAATATGAACACAAAATATTTCATGTTTTGTCTGATCAACTTCATGTCATTTGTAAATATGCATCCTTTCCTGTCATTCAGACCTGCAACACATTAAAAAAAAAGTTGGGACAGGAGCAATTTAGGGCTAGTAATGAAGTAAAAACGGTTAAATAATGATGTGATTTGAAACAGGTTATGTCAACAGGTGATTGTAATTATGATTTGGTACAAAAGCAGCATCCAAGAAAGGTCTAATCCTTTAGGAGCAAAGATGGGCCGAGGAACGGCAGTTTGCTAACAAATCTGAGAAAATTATTGAAATGTTAAAAACAATGTTCCTCAAAGAAAGATAGGAGGAGATTTGGATATTTCACATTCAACAGTGCATAACATAATTAAAAGATTCAAGGAATCTGGAGAAATTTCAGTGCGTAAAGGACAGGGGCACAAGCCTAAGCTGAACAACCGTGATCTCTGATCCCTCAGGCGGCACTGCATCAAGAATCGTCATTCATCTATAAGCGATATCACCACATGGGCTCAGGACTACTTTGGCAAACCTTTGTCAAGTACCAAAATCGTAGTTACATCCACAAATGCCAGTTAAAACTGTACTGTGCCAAAGGAAGCCCTATGTTAACAGTGTCCAGAAGCGCCGTCGACTTCTCTGGGCTTGGAGGCATCTGGGATGGACCATCACACAGTGGAAACGTGTACTGTGGTCAGATGAATCAGTATTTGAGGTATTGTTTGGGAGGAATGGGCGCCGTGTGCTCTGGACCAAAGAAAAAGGATCATCAGACTGTTACCAGCAACAAGTCCAAAAGCCAGGGTCTGTCATGGTATGGGGTTGTGTCAGTGCCCTTGGCAAAGGTAACTTGCACTTCTGTGAAGGCACCATTAATGCTGAAAAGTACAAAGAGATTTTGGAGCATAATATGCTGCCTTCAAGAAGACATCTTTTCCAGAGACGTCCATGCATATTTCAACAAGAAAATGCAAAACCACATTCTGCACACATTACAAAATAGAGAATGTGTGGCGCATTTTGAAGCGCAAAATGCAACAACGAAGACCCCGTACTGTTGCCCACCTTAAGACTTGTTTGCAGGAAGAATGGGACAAAATTACACCTGAAACACTTCATCACTTGGTGTCTTCAGTCCCTAAACGTCTTTTAAATGTTGTGAAAAGGAATGGCAACATTACAAAGTGGTAAATGCTTTACTGTCCCAACTTTTTTTTTTAATGTGTTGCAGGTCTGAATGACAGGAAAGGATGCATATTTACAAATGACATGAAGTTGACCAGATAAAACATTAAATATTTTTTGTTCATATTGTCTACAATGAAATACAAAGTAAATTTAGAAATCACTTCTTTTTTTATTTATTTGCGTTTTCCATTCTGTCCCAACTTTTTCTGATTTGGGGTTTTATATATATATATATATATATATATATATATATATATATATATATATATATATATATATATATATATATAAATAAATAAATGTACTTACCCATCTAATTAGAAAAGCATATGTATATGGTGGTCGTATATTGGCATATTTGTAGTATTCAACACCGCTGACGAAATCTGTAATTTGCAGAAAACCAAATTACTAAACAGAACATCACTCAATAATTCTTGGAAATTGACCGCAAATACTCATATTTGCACTCCTTATGTATGTGTCGCTACATGTTGTGCTGCCGGGTAATGCAGATGAGTCAGTCATTTTAAAACATACTTGCATAATGCACCAACAAATGCGAAATCGAGTTTTATAATAGCCGACTTATGAGCAACAACTCCAGCTGAGACTGTGTGAACCACTTTTGGTCCAGATTTTAGGCAGCCTCTGTGGTCTGCAGGCATGCCAACTGTGACAGGAAACAAGCAAAATCACAACTTCAACTGTAGTCATAGAGGTAGATCACCAACTTTCTACTGTCTGGCCATTAACATAAATGGAAAGGAAGCAGAAGATGGGTGTGGCCTTCTCATTGTAAACAGTGTTGGGTGGTTATACACCATTTCAATTAAATTTCAATTCTTGTTTAAAGAAACTCTTTAGTTAGATTATGTGTGTTTAGGGGCACAGCAAGATGTGTATTTTGGATTTTAGCAGGTTTTACCTGGCAGCAAGTGTGGTGGGGGTATGTGCCAGGGTTCCTGTTGTACCGGTGCTTCACTAGCTCTCTCCGTCCTGCCATCTGGCTCCCCCAACAGGGGTAAATTTAGTGCCAGTGGCCTCCACCGGCCTGTAGCAGCTCCCTGATGGAGAACACAAAAGTCAGCCCTTATTGTTAGAGCAGCATTGAGCTCGGCTATAGGTTGCCATAGACATCTTGAAATGAGTTCAAATGCACTTTGTATAGATTTACTGACATTATGAATTCACAAAAAGGAAATGTCATGTTCACTATGAGAATTGCTATTTCTGTATGCTCTCCACGAAACTTGTGGCAAGCTCAAAGAGTATTTTGAAGAGTCTTACAGTACATGTCGAGATGCAGTCAAAGAGTTGGAGGTGGATCTGCATGGCGTGAAGTTTCTGCTTCTCCCGAATGAGCTGAAGTCATCACATATAGCACATTAGAGACAGTGGGTTCTCAAACCACTTTTACCAAGATGTTTGATTCTTTTGGGTTCACATTTAATGACTCAAAACCAATGAAACTATGATTCACTTTCAACGCCTCATTCATACATTCATAATGACTGATGATAATCAGAGATTCACAGAGCAAGACTTGATGCTTGTGTGATGCTTGAAAGATATCGTATCTCTGATGTACCTGATTCTCCATGTGGCGTACCAGGTCTTGCTGAACCTGCCACTGTGCAATAGATTTCTCATCTGTGCTGCTGTGGTCTCGGTTCAGATGTCTAGACAGGTTGAGAATCGGAAAAAGCGGTGTCTTTCAGTTTGAAAATGATAAGACTCCAACAAAGGAAGCTCACTTAAGTTTTTTTTTCAGATATTGAAATAAAATACAGACTTACCTAAAAAAATGTGTGTATCCTTCAAAGATTTTATCACAGCCTGGCCAGCGACATTGTCCATTTACATACAGTGAGCTGAAACTCTGCATCTCTGTCTGGACAGGACTGAGAATGCCATGTGATGTGTAAATATGCATGTTGATGAACATTTATTACCTTTATGATTTTTTTTTCAGTGATACCTGTGATGGTGTAAGCTGGGAGATTGTTTCCTGTCAGCAACAGCTTGTATGGAAATCTGTGCGCTCTGTCCAGTCTCTTTTCTTCTGTTAATAGCTACTGGGTGACTGTCATTAGCTAAAATATGAGGAAAAGCAGTGCACACCTGTGAATACTTTAGAAATTCATTTTTATCAGCTATTTATTATATTATGTTTTTTATGTATATTTCACACTTATATTATATTTTATTGATTTATATGTATAAATAATAATAATTTTGCTGATTCTACAAGGGGTGCGTAACCGTAAAACATAACTACAGCACCTCTTTCAGAGAGCGTTCAAAAACCTTTGTTTTCTTTCTTTTGAAACCTTTTGAGTCGAAACTCTTTGAAGAGGTGTATGTGTTGTATGTAGGTGTATGTGTTTTAAAACATAGTTGCTTGCTTAACAGAACATGTAGGCTTCATATGTGGAATATAATGATATCTCTATGGATTTCACTACTTTGACTGTCATGAAAACATGTAAAGTTTGAATAATTCATTGGAACACAAACCCTGAAGCAGGAGAGCTGTAGAGCGGAGTACAGACGGCCTGATCTGGCCAGCTTGAGAATTCTGAAACACCAGCTGAAGAAACTGCATCCGGTCCTCATCACCAGCTCTCTGCAAGCGTACACAAACACACAGAGAATCACGCCAACACCCTCTCCACAATAAAGGCCATTGAGAGCTTCATGTAGCTTTTGAACATCAGTTTATTAATCTACCTGGCATATGGTGCATGTTTTAAGTATGTTGAGTTGTTGGATGGAGCAGTATAAGACTCAGAAACAACCTTAATTTAAGGCATTGAAAATACCAGAAAATGAAGCTCACTCACAGAACGTGCAGCAGACGAAAGATCTTCACGTGAAGAATGTTCGTTCATCAGAGGAGATTCAATGCGCTCTTTTTTCAGTTGTGGCTGTCGTTCATTTTCTCTCCCACTCACCCTCTTGTCACTTTCTCTCTCAGACTGAGGCATTCCTGAATTCAAGAGTTGATGTACAGCGTCATATACTGTCATATACTTACATTTCACACCATAATGTGGAAAAGAGAATGAAGCAATTAGTTAATAATTAATAATTAACTGAAACTTAACTTTAACTGTATCTTTTGTTAAGATTGACTGTATTTTTCTGTATCAGACTATCTGGAATAATTGCTTTAATTTACAATTCCTTTTGTATTGTATTGTATTGTCATGCTTACAATATGCATGTATGCAAGTATGCATGTATGTATTTATTTATTTATAATGTTTTCATGGTGTAAGTGCTGGGATTTGTTTTTGTTTTTTTTGTCATCAATTACTCACATTCATGTCATTCCAAACCCATAAGACTTACGTTAATCGTCAAAACAAATATCAAAATCACTGATTCGTGAGATAAGGGACAAAACATGTGCCAAACACAAAAGCCTTTTTATGTTAAAAAGTAAAAACATCAACACACTAAAAAGACTTAAAAAGTTACATCTAAAGGAAATTTGTATACTCAGGACATTCATTGCTTTTAAATAATTTCTTTATTTTAAAATCACTCCCCAATCTGGCAAACAAAGTGTTTAAAAATTCGACAAATAAAAAATAAAAGGTGGAGACCTTTAAGATATCAAACAATACAAAAAGTAAATATTGAATTATATTTCCATTAAAAATTAGCTATAAAAGTTGTGTCCTCATTTTGCATCAACTCCATCAGTTTTTTAAATTATTTTTAATTCTGTATAAATCAGGCAGGCAGCTTTAACTGCGTAACACAAGATTTAACCTCATTGGTTCTTGTGGAATCTCAAATGTGCTGTAACATGAGAATGAACCTCATTGGTTCTTGCAGAAGCTCGAGCGTGCTGCGTAACATGAGAATGAACCTCATTGGTTCTTGCAGAAGCTCAAAGCGTGCTGCGTAACATCAGAATGAACCTCATTGGTTCTTGCAGAAGCTCGAGCGTGCTGCGTAACATGAGAATGAACCTCATTGGTTCTTGCAGAAGCTCGAGCGTGCTGCGTAACATCAGAATGAACCTCATTGGTTCTTACAGAAGCTCAAAGCGTGCTGCGTAACACGAGAATGAACCTCATTGGTTCCTGCAGAAGCTCAAACGTGCATAACATGAGAATGAACCTCCTTCTCCGTCAAGCAAACATGCTTGAGCTTCCATTTACCACAACTGATGTGCATTGATGAATGATTATATGTGAATAAAAGCCTAAATTCAATCAGTTCATCCTATAAAGCAACCGTGTCCCTTCAGAATCAATTCAGATGGGTTTGTTTTTTAATCCCATCAAGAACTTTTTGAGCGGTAGTTGCGTGGACTGTCAATGGAGGGACAGAAAGTCTTACAGGTTTGGAACAACGAGGATGAGTAAATGATGACAGAATTGTAATTTCTGGGTGAACTAACCTTTTAAATAGGTTGTAAATGCATACAAAAATAGCAAGCCTTAAAAAATGTATAGAAATGGTGAAAGAAATATTATTTGCATTCACAGAAAACCTAGATGGAAAATAAGAAGGTGCTGATATGATTACATGCAATTGCTTTTGAAAGGAAAGTACGGCATGCATGTAAGAATGTGAATCCCAGGAACACAGACCTTCTTATGGTAGTACTTTCCCTGTAAGCCTTGGGGGGGTTGGTAACTCAATGTGACTATGTGTGGACAGACTATAATTTACAGCAGCCACAAAACCATAACAATTTCTGACAAATCTCTAACCTCTAGCTATCATTTCTTTTAAGGTTAAAGTCTCCAGAAAAACATAAACACGAGAGTTGCTTGAATGCGAACCAAAATGTGCGTGACATCTGTCTGTCATACAAGACACACACCTCTCCAACCTCAGGAAACCACACAAACACACTTTGCATTTTGCAAAAACATGCACAAAAGAAGCAACCCAGGAACAGGATAAGGGATATAAGAGCAATACAATGCGGTTGATGATGTTATTGAGCCTGAGTTCAGATCAGAGTGTCTATAACAATACAATGATTTGTTTTCATGCACACCACTGCACTTTAAACAAACTTCAAATGCAAGCAAACTAAATGAAAAATGTAATCATTTGGATTTCATCTATTAAGAATAAAAATAATGGTAACACTTTAACGTGTCATAGTTGCGTTAAATGTATTTACCATAGTAATAACAGTAAATGATGCCTTATTACATGCAACTAACCCTCAACCAAACCCTGACACTATAGTAAGTACACGTAGTTACTAAATATTACTCATATAATTTCACTGCAACAATGACACCTTAAAATAACAAAATAACAATAATTTCATGCTTGCATTATTATTCCTAGTCAGTCGCTTTTCTAGACAATGGAGCGTTTATCGCATATGTAATTTTGCTTTCAGGTTCACACAGTTAAGCGATGGAATATTACTCACTCATCTCGCTTGATTCTTTTTCCTCTTTTCACATAAGTGTAGTTTTTGAACTTGCCTCACAAGATAAAATCTAAGTGAAACTACATATAGGAATCAATATTTGTCAGCTACTTTCCTTTCCATCTCTACCACATGAAACAAGTTTAAAAACTGAACTTAGTTTGTCTTTGTAAAATCAGGATGTTATCCAAATTTTTTTTTAGAAAAAACAAAACAAAACAAAATGACTCACAGTGACCATAACTTTATCTCTTTTATCCTCCCACACTCATATTTCCATTGTTTGAATGTTTGAAGGTGTACATGCAGTAAACATAAACAGTTCCAAATAATTTAAGCAAATATTTCATGTGCGACATGCATTGTATCATACTGTATCACAATTTGCTTGGTTAACATGATTAAAATATTTATCGTTTCAAATAAAAAATAAAATAAAAGTTTTCTCTGCAAATGAGCATGCATTGTAAATATTTTAATTACAATTTTCAAAACCCCAACATAATCGTATTACATGCATGCAGATAATATAAATGCAGATTTGAGTATTATAATCCAAAGCTGTCTCATCTAAGGGCTGCATGCAATACTCTGTCACCAAAGTTGTCATTAAATGACAGGCACTATTAAATCATCAGGAACAAGCAAGTAAATATTCACCAGCTTTCTTTACCTCGCGCCTTTGGAGTCAGACGTTGTCTTCCTGTGCTGTTCTGGTTAAAAACGAGAGTGAAAGGATCTTTATAGTATAAAAAAGATAATCTGAAGGAAAAAAAAAGAGCGAGAGATAAAATCTCATATCAAAGGAGTAAATGCAATGTTAGATTCTTCAATTTATATCAAAGGTCATAGATCATGACATGAGGTAATGTAATTCTTCTATGAATGGCTAAGGACACACCGGAGACCATCTAACACCTCAGTCTGCAGGGGTTGAGCACAAGTTTTCTTGTGTAAGATTAAAGACAATTCATGGTACTCTTAAGCAAATTCATACGATATGTTAAAGTGTCTCTCTGAGAAAGTTGTTCTTGTACATTTTTAGTTTATCTTGAGATTTAGAGACAAAATATTATTTAAAGATTATGTTTTTTTACATATGAAAAACAAATGATAACAAATTCAAAAGTTGTAACCTATGGCATATTTTAGTAATATGTCTAATTTCTGTCAGTTGATCTTGAAGTATAATTATTCTATAATATTATATAGATTATAGTACAATTAATTTGCATAACTTTTATACTATCAATTGTATAATTATAATTTAAAAATAATTATAAATATAATATTGTGAGTTTTTCTTGTAATGTGTGAGCAAATACAGGTACTGTATTTCCATTTTTATGCATGTATATATATATATATATATATATATATATATATATATATATATATATATATATATATATGTATTACTGCTGTCAAACGACATGCATGTATATATTTAAGAAAAACATGTTATACTTATATATATAATATTAATATTGATATTATATAAATATATTCAGTATACACGTGCAAATATTTCCTAAATATGTACATGCATGTGTGTGTAGTCAAATATACATAATTATACACAGTACTACACATATATTATGTAAATACAAACTTTTATTTGGATGCGATTAATCATAATTATTCGTCATATATTATATATTTTTTAAATACTATATATTATTAACTGGTCTATGGTTCTCAGAGACAGAGATTAGTAAATGCAAATGTAAAGAAAAAAAGGTTTCCAAAAGATCAGCAATAATTTTATCGTGCAACACATCTTTTAAGTTGTAGGAAAGTTAATCTCATTTTTGCTTTAGTAAATTGCTCAGTTTTTACGGAATAGTTTCCACAGAGCTGAAGTGCATTTTAAGACTCACCTGAAGTTGCCTCCTTCCCACATAGAATGTGTCATTGCCTGTAGTCAGTATCCAGCACTTATTTATACTCAGCAAATACTCAGCAAATACTCAGTGTCATCACAAAGGAAACTTTCGACAAAAAATATGGTATTCATAAACAGCTCTTGAGTTTGACAGAAATACTCCAGCGAAAAGTGTTTATTTGGTGTCAACCGGTGAATCCTGTATGTCAAAAGCCTAATTAATAAAGAATTAAAATTCATACAGTTATACACATCATTTCATCGCTGACATTTAAGTTTCCTGGGAGCATCTTTTGTGCATCATTTTCAATTATTCATTAATATGATCTGTTGTTTGAGGGAGATCAAATGTTTTCCTGTGGCTGCAAGTCATTATTAATTAATCTGTTTCATTACAAAAACAGCAATAACATCAACAATGATTTTTTCAATCAATTTAATAATTGTTACAAATCATAAAGTCTCATGATCATTTTGATGGTGAATCTTTTCCCCCTACAGTTTTCTTTTCGGTACTAAACAATGTAACCAGAAAATAACAATTGCTAAATAAGAGAAAAGTGTGAAGGAGAAATCATTATCTGTCATATGAAGAAAAGTATGTGTTAACGATTTCCTACCGCTGTGCCATACATCAAATGAAAGTTGCTTTATTGTCATTTCTCTCCTACCGTGGTATAACGACAGTTACAAATGTTCACTCTCATGTCGTTTCAAACCTGACTTTCTATTCTTCTGCAGAACACAACAGCATATATTTTGATCAATTAAAAGTGAAAAAAGAGATTATTTTAAAGTGAAGTATTGTTACACGTTTTACTTACTATAGTAATAACAGTAAATTATGTGTAATTACAAGTAGCCTAAATAACCCTAAACCAAACAACTGTAACTCTATAAGTACATGTAGTTAATTAATATTACTCAGTACTTCTTTGAGTAAGTACAATGTAACTATGTTACCTAGGTGTTATTGTTGCAGTGTAATTACACATTTAAGTTCAGAGTAATAATAATAAACTACATGTACTTAGTATTGGGTTACGGTAGGGTTAGGATTTGGTTGAGGGTTAGCTGCATGTAATTATGCATACATTTCTGTTATTACTGGTAAATGCATGTAACAAGGACACTGTAAAATAAAGATTTACCATCTATAAAGTATGACCTTTTTTTGTCCATACAAAGAAAAAGCAATAGGGTCAAATGTTGTTTGAACACCAACATTTTTCAAAATATCTTTTGCATTCAACAGAGGAAAGAAAGTCTCTCAGGTTTGGAACGAGCTGGTGGTGAGTAAACAATGAGAGACTTTTCCCTTTTAATGTCTTGTACTGTTTGTATTTGTAGATGTTCTTTTTTTCATATTGTAATATATCACAGTTTAAAATATTCTAAGTGAGATCTGTTGCACTGAATAAATCAAGCTGGGGGACAAATCCTTAGGGAAGATCAACTAAGAAAGTGCACTGACTCACTTGGCAGCTTTCCTAACCTTTAAAATCTTTAAGCTGCGAGGGCCAGAGCTGACGACTTTGACATCAGCAGTATGTCTGCTATTTCTGAAGTATGACATTTTCGTGGCATCTGTATGTTTCTGGATATCTCTGTAGATATCTTTTTTACACAAATGTAAGTCAAATGTGTTTTTAGTATGACTCAGTATTTCTTATTGTAGGTGTTCTCTGATTCAGCTGATTCAGATCCGTTTGTAGGCGTAAAATGATTTTACATTGTAGTGTAGTTACTAAAGCGACATGACCTCAATATTCATGAGAGAATTATCACAAAGTGCCAACCAGTGTCTGACCAAAGTGCATAGGCTGTTGTTGAAATGTGAAACTGGCTGGGATTTTGAAAACTGGGTCTCTCTCTTACATTGTTGTGTTATACATGTGAACTTGACATTAAAATTAGAACAATTGCCATGTATTCACCAACAAAACTGCTGTATTGCAAAAACTTAGCTTATCATAGTGTCCACTGTAATAAACATTAATTATCATCATGTCAGATGACCTCTTCAAAAAGTTTTTTTATTATTATGCAGTTGGTTTTATGGACAACACATTTAGTGCTGAACATATTTTGTTTTTTCATATGTGATCATTTAAATATTACCATTTTATGCCTGTTTAATTATAACAAAATCTGAATTAGTGCGTCCATTTCAAAATGACTAAACTTAAAGTCGGTGTCATTTTAAGCAAACAACAACTAAAACTGCTGCTGCAATCACACAGGAACACACACAACATTTCAATTTACATAAATGGGACTGTCCTCACAAGAGCAAACGACGAAGTTTGTTTTGATGAGAATTCTTATTTTTGTGGTTGGCAAATGTCACACATGTCATGTTCTGATTTCTGATAAGCTGCTTTCTGATTTCCTTTGAAAGCCCGTCACTGATCGTCGACAGTCACACGATTACATGCCATCAAATATGCACAGATAAACACTTTTACTGGAGCAGCGACAAGCTCTTACTAATTACAAAAAATGAGCTCTCACTTATCACAATTAAATCTCTTTAGAATGAATGAACAAATTCCATGCTGCACTTACATATATTATTGGTCTATATCAGTCATTACAGCCTATTATAAAAAATTCTGATATTTGGGCAAGGCTCTGCATTAAACAGCTGAATTGCATTATGGGTGAGGGATGGATGCAGATGCTGCCAAAGCGGATGTTAATTCGTTATAAGCCTTATTTTGAGCCATAGACTATGAAACAGACCTAAAACAAAACGGTTTTAAGTCAGTTTTCCCTTGAACTGGCCTTTGAAGTACCAGTCAGGGTGAAGAATTGATTTGCATAGAAAAGTATGGATAGCATCCATCTGTGCTGACAGACAGATAATGATCTCATACATCACTGCACCTGTTGAGCTATATTAGGGTTATATTATATTATGGGTGGGATATATTAGGCAGCAAGTGAACATTTTGTCCTCAAAGTTGATGTGTGATGTGCAAAGAAGCAGGAAAAGGCCAAGCGTAAGGATTTGGCGAGTATGACTAGGGCCAAATTACTGGGTCAAAGCATCTCCAAAACTGCAGCTCTTGTGGGGTGTTCCCGGTCTGAAGTGAACAGTATCAAAAGTGGTCCAAGGAAGGAAAAGAGGTGAACCAGCAACAGGGTCATGGGCGGCGAGGCTCATTGATGCACGTGGGAGCGAAGGCTGGACCGTGTTGTCCGATCAAACAGACAAGCTACTGTAGCTCAAATTGCTTAAGTTAATGCTGGTTCTGATAGAAAGGTGTCAGAATAAATGGTCTGATAAATCACGTTTTCTTTTACATCACGTTGATGGCCTGGTGTGCATTGCTTACCTGGGAATACATGGCATTAGGATGCACTATGGGAAGAAGGCAAGCCGGCAGATGCAGTGTGATGCTTTGGGCAATGCTCGCTGGGAAACCTTGTGTCCTGCCATCCATGTGGATGTTACTTTGACACGTACCACCTACCTAAGCATTGTTGCAGACCATGTACACCCTTTCTTGTAAACGGTATTCCCTGGTGGCTGTGACTTTGAGGTGTTGACTTGATCAAATTTCTAACCAAATTCCCCAGAACTCAATCCAATCGAGCATCTGATGTGCTGAGCAAACAAGTCCGATCTATGGATGTCACGTTACAATCAAGGAAAACTAGTGCGAGGACTCAAGTGCAGAAAAGGGTGAATTTATTTACAGAAAAATAAAACATAAACACAAAACAAATCCCGCGAGAAAAACCTAAACTATTAATTAGTGGTGAGGATAGATTATTTTTTTAATCTAGATTAATCTCACTGTGATTTTGTAATTAATCTAGATTAATCTAGATTAAAATGGCTCATTTGAATTCTGCCGAAGGCATTCAGAATATGTGTGCTACCCAAATAATGACTGGGGCTTTCACACTTGGTTCGATTGCCAGGACCGAAGCCGAGTTAGATTGCTGGACCGTGTTCATATGAGCACGGCATGATTTTGCCAAGTAAGACATGGTCCTGGGTCAACATATTTTGTTGATCCTGGAGCAACATTCCTGTCTGAAAATGTAGTCCTAACTATATCCTTACCTAAACCTACCCATAACTTATCCTAAAAATCTGAGGAAAATAATAGGTGAATAACACTGATGTAGAAGCACCTAACCCTGGTAAGAAGAAACTTGACATAAACTTGACATAAACTTGTCCATCAAATCTGATTGGTTGGTTGGAATGTTGATCCAGGAACACGTTGTACTTGCTTTCAGGTTCACCGTTCATATGATATTATTTGTGTCCGAGCCGGTGCGTTTGTGTCATCAAAGCAGCAGCTGTTTACCCCTTTACTTGGTAACGACGTGGAGTGAGAAGATGGCAAAATTAATAGCGTTGTTCACCTCACTTTTATATTTTAGTTTTTGAACAGTTAGTTTTGTTACCAAAGATATCGGCACTTGCGTCTATCTGCCGCGAATGTTCTGCAAATGCTCTAAAGAACGCTGACGACGAGCAGAAATGAGATTTACAGCTCTCTGCTTACAGTATGTAAAGTCACGCTCATCAGGACTCGAAATGCGGTTGCGGTTGCGCACCCGAGTTCAGAAGCCAGCATTCACGCTTGATGTGGTAATTTCACCGTAGGCATACACGCAGGTTCAAAGACTCGTTCTCGCTCCTACAGGGCAATTCGGCTTGGTACATCCGGCGCCAAAAATATCAAGGGAAAGTCATCATAGCTTGCGTTGTATGGACTCAGCTCCCAACCCAACTTTGAGAATAGATTAACAGCGATATTTTTCTCATGTTAACGCAGCACGTTAACGGCGATAACGGCCCACCACTACTATTAAAACATAAACTCAACATACCAACTGGGGAACAGGAAACGGGAGACGTAGACAATACAACGATCCGACAAAGACTGACAAACACAAGGAGTATATAAAGGAGAAATCAAGCTGGGAATGAGGGAACACAGGTGGGGCAAATGAAACCAATAACGAGATAACAAGGGGGTGGGATCTAACAATGACAAAAGCACATGGCCAACACTAACAAAACCCACATGTGCACACAAGACAGGACAGGCATGTGACATAACCCCCTCCTTAAGGAGCGGCTAACAGGACGCTCCACTAGGGACGGAGGGACATACCAGGGAGGGACAGACCAGGGGCGGGACGGGAGGGACAGCCAAAAGTGGAACAGACAAGGAAGGGGAAAACAAGGGAGGGACGGAAACAAAAGTTCAGGAGGCCATGGTGGCCAGCAGAGTTCAGCCGGCACAGAGTCCACCGGCACAGAGTCCACGGAACAGAGTCCACCGGCGCAGAGTCCACCGGCGCAGAGTCCACCGGCGCAGAGTCCACGGACCTGGGACCAGCGCCGCAGAGTCCACCGGCACAGAGTCCACGGAACTAGGACCACCAGCACACGATCCACTGGAACTGAGTCCACCGGAACTGGGACCACGGAAAGCGATCCACCATAACTGGGACCACGGAAAGCGATCCATCGGAACTGGGACCACCGCAACACGATTGACTGGAACTGGGACCAGCGGAACACGATCCACAGGAACACGATCCACGGGAACTGGGACCCCGGAACATGATCCACCAGAACACGATCCACCAGAACTGGGATCACCGGAACACAATCCACGGAACTGGGACCACGGGACACGATCCAGCGGAACTGGGATCACTAGAAAACACGATCCACGGAACACGATCCACCAGAACTGGGACCACCGGAACTGGGACCACGGAACACGATCCACGGAACTGGGTCAAGCGGAGTCCATTAGAAGCGAGGTCAGCGAGTCCATTGGAACGGAGTCAACCAGAACGGAGTCAACCGGAACCGAGTCAACAGAGTCCACCGGAACAGCGTCCAGCGGATCCGTCACGGATCGCGCCTTCCTTCGCTTCCTCCGCAGGACCATGGGAACAGAGTCCATCGGAACCAGATCCACGGAGTTGGGACCACTGGAGCGGAGACCACCCAAGCAGGGACCACCAGAGCAGGGAACATCTCCTGGCAGTTCTCTCCTGCTGGCGGCGATACCCTCCCCATCGCCTCAAAGGTGCAATTGCCATATGCCCTCCTGAGCAGCCAGTCCATGGGCTCATCGAGGCATAATTAAGGTCCTTGAGGCAGAGTCCCCAGTTTGAGCCCCTTGGCGGTCTTCTGGAATCTACCGGCAAAACTCCTGAGCTCTCTCCTTCTTGGTGGAGAAGTTGGAGGACTCGAAACCGGAGAATCCTCTCATACTGAGGGCAGGTGGTTAGAGACTCGGAATCGAGTCCTCTTTCTGCTAAGTCCTCAACATGGTCGGTCGTTCTGTCACGTTACAATCAAGGAAAACTAGTGCGAGGACTCAAGTGCAGAAAAGGGTGAATTTATTTACAGAAAAATAAAACATAAACACAACACAAAACCCACGAGGGGAAAAACCTAAACTATTAATACCTAAACAATTAATACATAAACTCAACATACCAATTGGGGAACAGGAAGCGGAGAGATGTAGACAATACAACGATCCGACAAAGACTGACAAACACAAGGAGTATATAAAGGAGAAATCAAGCTGGGAATGAGGGAACACAGGTGGGGCAAATGAAACCAATAATGAGATAACAAGGGGTGGGATCTAACAATGACAGAAGCACATGGCCAACACTAACAAAACATGTGCACACAAGACAGGACAGGCATGTGACAATGGAGATATATATATATATATATATATATATATATATATATATATATATATATATATATATATATATATATATATATATATATATATATATATATATAAAGATCATAAAAAGTAATTGTATTCAGAATTATGTAATTATAAAATGATAATGAAATTGCTATGAAATTTGTTTTTATAGAAATTTATATTTTAGGAACAAATATGTATAGCGTATCTATATATATAAATTATCAAGTGATCATTTAAATAGTATTTTAAAAATGTATTTACTGTGATTAAGAACACAGTATATGGCCAAATGAATTATTTTTATACTTTAAAATAAGATGGACTATGCACTGTGGCGATCTATAACGCTTTCTACTAGAGGCGCTACTGAACACAGAGTGCCCTTATTCAGCAAAAGCAAATGAGTGTTACAACAGACATGATTTTTTTTTTTATGATATAAAAGGTTTTTAATAATTACAATGAAAGATGGTGATGATGATAGCCTATACCAGAGTAGGCTACAACAAAGTTCAGGGGACTTTTAAACTTGCCCTGTGAAGTAATTTTAAACTTTTTACCAGTAACCATGGCTGCACTAATATTTAGGCCTATACAACAGCAGATGATGTAGCAGCAGCAAATCAGTGTAGTGTTATAAGCATCACATAAGCTTCGTTTAGCAAATAGAAAGGGTAGGGTAAATCCACCATTTTGTTCTGCCTATAAATTATAACAACTTTAAAAACATTGTCTGTTTTGTAGACTTTCATTCCTTTCAGGTGACTGATTGCATGTCCTCAGGTCGGTTTTCTTTTTGTCGGGTAAGGCCATCTGTTCCTGCGGCTTCCAGCGGTTCTGGCAGCTGTTTGGCCAGGCATGAGGGCACGCAGCGGATAGTTGTGTCACGCAGAGACAAAACACCTTTTACCAGGAAGTTACAGGTAGATTAAATGCTCACACACCAAGGGCCTACTGAGTGAGCTGGCTTACAACATTCCTCTCTTCAATCAAAAATGTGCCAAAGACCCAAAAGCCATAGATGAGACCTGGGAGTGTAAATACATTCTGTTTAAACTTTGATATATTCCTACTTATTTTGTTTCAAAATAAAGTAGTATATAAAAAGTAATTTCTTATCCACAAACAGCTTAAAATACACTGTAAAAAAGTTGATGCCTTATATTTTTTAAGTAAAATTAACTTAAGTTATTTCGACATAAATACATTAAACTGACTTGAATCTGAGTTGAATCTTGTATAACTTATTAAAAAAGTTGAAAATTGCTTAACTTATTTTGACTATAAAGCAATGTAAAAAAAAATGTTTTCATAACTTACTGATCATATCATTTTTTTACAGTGTAGTGTGAAGTAGGCCTAAATAAAAGGTTGTTTTAGCCTATATTTGGTGCATGAATTAAAACAAGCTACAGGCTTTCAATATGCTTTCTGGTAAGCGATAGGTTTTCTGTTAATTTTCACATTGTGATATTAGTATTGGCCCCTATTTTTACCGACTATACAGAAAGATATATCAATACATCTTTATTGTTTTCATTTTTTGTTTTTGTTTAGGTTTTGAAATGTTGAAGAATGTTATAAGTATAGCCTAATAGCCTACTATATTTTTGTAGGCTAATATAGGCCTTTTGTTTTTATTTTGGTAAAATGATACTTTTATGTTTTTGAAAACACTTTCTACTTTTTTAGAGCAATGCCAAAAAAAAAACAAATAAGAAATATTAATTCAAAACGATCAAATATTGCCTACGCCATATAATATAAAACACTGGCCATTTAAAAATGTTGGTCGTCTATGATTTCGGTGCACCAGAGTGAGGAGAACAACGTCAGTGAGGCTGCCGAAAAATCCCGAGGCGTTTCCGAAGGGATCCGATCCAGAGAAAACTGAGGTAGAGCGCAGAAACGGGAGCCGCTGTTTCCACTTCTCCATCGCAGAAGAACCCGTTTAATTTCGTTCATTTTTCATTAACATTCTTAGTTCAGCGATGGCACCGGGATACTGACATTGATGGCGAATTCCCGAGCATAGACTCGGGTCTGACTGCCATGTGTGATCCATCTTTTTGCGCCTTGCATCACAGACCGTACCAGGCTTATGCATTTTAAATATATAGGGCGCTTACATGTACTGTGTACATGTCTCCACATAGAATGACTACACTATGTGAGAGAACAACGCTGATTCCAATGGATATACCGAAGGACGATGCTTGATAAAGCGGATTTATTCCCGTCGAAGATAAGATGTGAATCGGTGTGGCGTGGGAGAAAATGTCTTTGGCTCCAGCAAGAAAATGAAGATGGGAAGAAGCGTCTTGTCCTGTAGCCCAGTACCGAGAGCCAGTCGTTATTTACACATATAAATCTGCGCACAAGATAATGATACTGACGCTGTGTCTCAGGATTAAACAAAACCACAAAACATTGCAGAAATCGAGTAATTGTGCTATTAAAATCTGCTTGATTTAGTCACCGTGTGATGGGAATATACTGCTAAGGCTTGGCCTAGCTTTATGGAAAACCCGAAGACATGACATGCACACGAAAAAAGAGGAAACGATATTTTTTGTTTTTTAAAACCCGTATGTATGTAATATTCCAGCTTTTGGCATAATATTGATTAACCTGTTCAGCAAAAGACTTTCCAGTGAAACAGGTCTTGTTTCTGTTTTTCAGACGTGACCATTCCGTGTATTAATTAATTAATTAATGATATATTTTTTTCATTCTCTCTTCATAAAGGACGTCGAGGTTCATCTTGGATTACAATTTGGATTCATGTGCGATTCATTGAACGCATTGTCTCGGGTCGAAAAAACGTATTTGCACCTTTTTGTGTGTGTTAATTTTTTATTTATTTTTATTTTTTTAATATTTGCAACAAGCTCCCGTTAAGGCCTACCATCGAGACAAGATTCATTGTCTGGAGGAAGACGATAATTACAAGTAAGAGATTCATCACTTTATGACTTTCCTATTTGATGTTTTATAATTAACTAGCCTTATAAAATGTACAAGTGCTCAAGCATTAAAATAATTAAAGCTGCGAGCAGCATTTAGCGGTGTTCGAGCAACTTAAGGCACTTAAGAATTAAAGGCCTTTTGCATTTGTGTCTAAAGCAGTAAAATAATTAAAACTGGGAGCTGAACTGAAATCTAGTGATACATTGACAAAATGTGATTGCAAATGTTATAATAGTGACTTTATAAAGACTGAATATGAATTATAGAACAAATTGACTATTTTAATCAGCAGGTGACAGCAGAGGAAAACCAATTGGCTCAATTTCACTTTGTAATTGTCTGGTTTGGTTTTAAAGTACATTTTCCATGTTAAGTCTGTTAAACGTGATTACTTACATGTATACACACACATACACAGATGTTTGTTTTTGTGAAATGTGGGAAATTCCATAGGCGTAATGCATTTTATACTGTACAAACCGTATTTTCTATCCCCCTACACTGCCCCTGCCCCTAAACCTACCCATCACAGGAGACTGCGAGTTTACTTTCTGTGAAACAAAACTCATCCCGTGTGATTTATAAGCATTTTGAAAAGTGAGGACATGGGAAACGTCCTCATATTTCACCCTCTTTTTGTAATACCTATGTCATACCCATGTCATTATACACATTTAAAACATTCTGGCCAGTGACTCAGTGGTTCATGTAGATTGTCTACAAATCGGAAGGTTGGTGGTTCGATCCCCGGTTCCATCTGACCAAGTGTCGAGATGTCCATGAGCAACACACCTAACCCCAGCTGCTCCTGACGAGCTGAATGGTGCCTTGCATGGCTGACACCACCATGAGTGTATGAATAAGTGTATGAATGGGTTTGGTTTCAAAGTTCATTTTCCATGTTAAGTCTAATAAATGTGCTTAAACACACACACACACACACACACACACACACACACACACACACACACACACACACACACACACACACACACACACACAAACATGCATATACACGCATACGATTTTATACATGCTTAGTTAGCAGAATGAACCAATGAGTGGTCTTATGCTGCCCTCTGGTGGCTTTATGGCAATTTAAGGTATAAAGCTTTGGCAAATTGAAACCTTTTTACCTATTATAGAGGCATCTATTGCCCGATCTCCATGAAATGTTGCATGCTTGTTTAGAGTCATATGTCACATGTACTTACCTCTTTTGAGAAGATCTAAACATTCATTGAGGAGTTAAATGCTTTCGTGACACTTGATCAAAATCACATATTGCTATGAACCTATTAAAGACGTCCAATTGAGTGTATGAATGAGTGTATGAATGGGTTTGGTTTCAAAGTTCATATTCCTTGTAAAGTACAATAAATGTGCTTATACACACACACACATACACACACACACACACACACACACACACACACACACATACATGTACACATACATACACACACACACACACACACATATATATATATAGAGAGACAGACACACACACTTATGTTTTACATATAGATATTTTAAATAAATAATTAGTAACAAAATGCTTATTCCTATTCTTGTAGTCATTTTTACACATTAATCATACCATCATTTTTTGGTAGAATTGTCAATACCAATGCTTAAATAAAAATTAATTGATCAAATTTGACAAAATGTGATTGTACATTTTATCAAATGGTGGTTTTATAATGTCTAAATATGAATTATAGAACAATAAGTAGGTAATATGACAAAATGACTATATTTCTAACCAGCAGGTGGCAGCAGAGAACCACTCATTAGCTCATTTGAACTGTCTGTTTTTCATTTAATGGGCACATTTTCAAAGTGAATGCCTTCAAACGTGCTAACTCACATACACATCTTGTTGCATATATAGATATTTGAAATAAATGATAGGTAACAAGTTTGCTTATTCAAGGTTTTCCCCTTTAAAACATATTTTCAGTTGTTATTTTAATTGTAATGTGATTTTATTGTAAAACATACATTAAATGAACATATGAATTGATAAACATTGTCAAAATGTGATTTGCAATGTTATTATAAGGATTTTATAAAGTTTATATATGCTTAGTGAGCAGAATGAACCAATAAGTGGTCTTCTGCTGCCCTCTGGTGGCTTTATGGCAATTTAATGTAATACACCAATATAAGCATTGTCACTTTTTAACTTTTATAAAGGGATCTATTGCCCGATCTCCATGACATTTTGTATGCTTGTTTAGGGTCATATGTCACATGTACCTCTTTTTGAGATGATCTAAACATTCATTGAGGAGTTAAAGGCTTTCGGGACATTTGGTCAAAATCACATATTGCTATGATCCTATTATATCCATCCAAATGCAAAAGTTATTTATTTTATTTTTGATAATTATTGACCTAGAGAGTCACACACACACACACACACACACACACACACACACACACACACACACACACACACACACACACACACACACACACACACACACACACACACACATTTTTAAATGCTATGGTCTATAAGCATTTCACATAGCTCTTTATAAACTATTATTCAGATTATTCAGAATTTATTCAGAAACAGGACTACACACACATTATTTTGTAGATACAGACATTTGATTTAAATGATGAAAAACAAAATGTTTACTGCAAGTCTCCTTCAGGATTCACATTTCTCAATGTGACAATTGTCAATATTAATACTTGATAGATTAATTTAGACTAAATATGATTGTAAATGTTAAAACAGTGATTTTATAAAGTCTAAATATGACTTATAGATCATATCAGTGAGTATTATGACGAAATGAACAGAATGGGGTAGTATAATACCACTAATTGGATTAATATTCCATTATATTCATAGTAACACTGCCATTTTCACCTTTTTAACTGTTATATAGGTCAATATTGTACAATATGTTTGTTTAGAGGCATAGGACACATGTTCTGTGATTTGCAATGTTATTTCTAATGATTTTATACATGCTTAGTGAGCAGAATGAACCAATGAGTGGTCTTATGCTGCCCTCTGGTGGCTTTATGGCAATTTTAGGTATAAAGCTTTGGCACATTGAAACCTTTTTACCTATTATAGAGGCATCTATTGCCCGATCTCCATGAAATGTTGCATGCTTGTTTAGAGTCATATGTCACATGTACTTACCTCTTTTTGAGAAGATCTAAACATTCATTGAGGAGTTAAAGGCTTTGTGACACTTGGTCAAAATCACATATTGCTATGAACCTATTAGAGCCATCCAATTGCAAAAGGTTTTTTTTTAATATAATTATTGACCTAGAGAGTCAAAATGAGCACATCTAACAAATTATTTTAATATTAAATGATAATAGATGGAAAAGGCCATTTACAGCCAAAACAGGCAATTTACCATAGGAAATGCATGGCTTTAAAGCTTTTAACAGTTATAGCGCCACCTATAGTCTTATCTCCATAAAACTTTGCATGCTTCTTCGGCATGTTACGTCACATATACCCAACAATTTTCGTAAAGTTATGAGTTTTCCCTTAGGATTTATAGGCTTTTGAGTGTATTTTGCCACACCTCTTTTGTAAATGAACCTGTTATAGCCATGCAAAAGCAAAATTTCAACTTTTGTCAATGATTATTGGTCTGGAGAGTCCATAGAATTGTCCCAGACTGGTTTGGTTCGATCGGGCAAAAAACCAGGGACTAGTTCGCAAAAGTAGGTTTTTGACATAATCGCGAATATTTAATGAGCGATTTGATTGACAGCAATGATTCTAGAAGCAAAGTTGTTCAACATGAGGAGATCTATCAAATGATATGCATATTTTGTGGATGTGTGCAACACCACGTGATTACAGAGCCTTTAAACTCGTTAGCGCCAACTAGTGGCGATTTCTTTCAAAATTCTTACAGACCTCTAGGGCCATGAGCCAAACATGCCCACGAGTTTCATTCGATCGGCCTCCATTAACCTTGTCTAATAAGTGCTCAAATTTAATTGGCTGTGGCGGCCATGTTTTTAAGATACGCCAATGTCCTCATAGATATATATGGTACCTTGGACCAAGACACTGCATACCAATTTTCAAGTCAATCGGACTAAGCGGTGATGTGGTTATAGCCCTTTTCAGGGTTTTTCATGTTATAGCGCCACCAAGTGGCCAATCGTTGCAATTTTTATCCTGACCAAAGACTGAGCCCTTACATATGTGTACCAAGTTTGGTGAAGATATCTCATTTCGTTTTTGAGTTATAGCCATTTTAGTAAAATAGGCCCGCCCTAAACGACCGTTTGTATGCCCCTTAACAACCGTGAATCGATATTATGAATTTTTTTCAATGATTATTGATAATCAGACTCCAGAGAACATTTTGGCACTGGTTTGGTTCTGATTGGACAAAAATCCTAGGAATAGTTGGCAAAAGTAGTTTTTCAACAAAATTCAAAATGGCGGAAAAATTTGCATACCGGAAATAAAATCGGAGATATACGTTTTTTACGTCAGGTATTCAGCTTTCCAATGATATAAGACACTTGAGTCTACGACATACGATCTATGAGTTATGAGCAGTTTCGCGCAATTGATTGCTATAGCGCCACCTATAGGCCAATATGGCTCATAATTTGATAACCTCTCCTCGATTTTTGTACTACCTATTGGCCAAGTTTCAAGTCTCTAGCCCTTACGGTTTGGTCTGCACGATGCGTTTTTCGGCTGAATAATAATAATAATAATAATAAAAATCAGTACAAATACAATAGGGTTTCAGCACTTCGTGCTCGAACCCTAATAACAAATAGTCAATAATAATAATTAAAAAAACACCCATGACTCTCGGCATGACGCATAATATGTACTGAAGTGAAATGCAGGCCTGTTTTATGCATTTGTTATTTCATTGTCCCTCATGCATGCGCGCAGTTGCGCGCGCGGAATAACACACACACACACACACACACACACACACACACACACACACACACACACACACATACAGAGACACACAGAGGGAGAGACGCCGTAGTTATTCATGATATCTAATGATAACAATGCGGGTCACAATGCTCTAAGATGTGAATGGCACCCAGAGTTAGATAATGAAATATCAGTGTAACTGTCTGGGACTGTCGTATATGCTCCTGACAGAGTCCATACGGGTCATTTGCACTTTTGCGTATTGGATGTGAGAGTCACGTCATTAGTTCTAAGCAAATAGCCTACAATATTTTCATGTTTGTTTGTTTGTTTTGTTTTGTCATGTGTTTTACAGAAAATTATCGACAACGCACTCGCTGTTAACAGGCTCTAGTTTAGTCAACGATTTATGTATATCAGTGTGGCGCATCACCAAGCGCAGCGATAGCCCATAGCAAAAGAAGATGATGGAGATACGGAGAAAACATTTTATAAAAGCAACCCACGAACGACGGGATCACATTGTTCCTTTTATCGTATCAAAACCATAGGTGTGGGAGAGTCGAAATGATTTAGGCTCGTTTGGTTGGTGAATTCTGCGTCGCCTCCTCCCACCGAGACCACGGTAGTGATATTCACTGCTGTTGCTATCCAGCCTTCTACCTCCAACCAACTCCCTTTACATCTGACTCCTCCCAACGACATCGAAGGCCTTCTCGCTATTAATGCAAGATAAGAACACACTCAATCTCTGGAGGGAAATATTAAAGAGTCAGAATAATTAATATAACATAATGATAACCCAAGGGATGACAACTGTAATGGGTACAATGGAGCTTAAGGCCTCCCTTACGGAAAATGTGTGTGTGTGTGTGTGCCAGCCAGCCAGCCAGCCAGCCAGCCAGCCAGCAGTCCCCACGAAAGAAATTAATTAATAAACATACTAAATTATGTTTTATGAAAATGTAAAAATGCAGAACGTTTTCGTGATGGGTTTAAGGGTAGGGTTAGGGTAGGCCTATAGAATAAACAGTTCTATACAGTATAAAAACTATTTGGGTACAATGAAGCTGAAGGCCTCCCTTACAGAAAGTGTGTGTACTGGTATATATGGTTAATGAAGACTCAAATGTGTATAATGACAGGTATTACAACACAAACCTGGTTTATAAGGATTTCTTGTGACTTTAAAAATGATACTAAACAGTGTTTTTTTTTTTAAATAAAAAAATGCCACAGGTAGGTTTTGGGGTAAGGTTAATGTAAGGGGATAGAATATGCACTTTGAACCGTATAAAAACCATTACGCCTATGGAGAGTCCCTGTTAACCACATATTCAAGAATGCACATATTCATTATATAATGACCAGTGGTTTGTTCCCAACAAGTCTATTTTGATTTAAAATCTTGTAAATTAACAAATGTTGTCTCAGTTGTAAAAAGTGTATTCATTTTTGGAGGTTTTTGTCCACATTGTGGGTTTTCCACTGGGAACTTTTAGCTCTACCACCTTCATTAGGCTATATATTATTCTATTTGATAATTATGAAAAAGTACTTTGTCTGAAAATGTATGTGATAATAGCAACATTAAAAAAATTATTTCAATAATCAAATCCAACCTTCTGGCATTGCACATGATGACCTGTTTGGCTAGAATAAT
Organism: Gobiocypris rarus; assembly: GCA_023029165.1. Lineage (NCBI taxonomy): Eukaryota > Metazoa > Chordata > Actinopteri > Cypriniformes > Gobionidae > Gobiocypris > Gobiocypris rarus. The sequence goes on along the minus strand of CM040928.1, from coordinate 14,909,701 downwards.
TTTGCAGTGCATAGTGATAAACAGGTGTTTAGGAAAGGACTGTGTTGCTGTATAGTAAGAAAACAGTACAGTACTAACTAATAAGGCCAACAAACCAGTTTGTCTTCAAGACATATAGCCTATGTTAAATACTGAATATCTTGGGGACCATTTATCAAAGGACTTATTAAAGTGTTCAGTGGAGGAGGGTAAATTCTGTTTCATTGAACAAATGAAACTTCTCAGCCGACCTTTTTGGAATGCGTGCATGCCCACGAGTCGATCTGTGAAAATTGTGAGAGGTGAACACTTTCACTTATGTAGGTGACATGAATGACAGTACCAGCTCTGACACATCCAAATAAGGCACATATTTTTTCAGCTCTTTATGTCACAGACCAAAACATGAACACATTAGCATTTACTGTGGAAACTATTTGCACGCAAATCGACAAAATCTGCATATTGAAAAGTTTCATCTTTGGACCATAACAATTTTAATAATCCCTCCATACCAGGTCACTAAACCCTTTTTTTTTTTTTCAAGAGAAAGATGTGACATTAAGCAGTGGGAAAACTGGTATTCCTTTCATATTTTTACCTTTTATCTTTTTTGCATAAAGGTAAAGTTCAACGTTTGCATACAGTACGTTATAGCACCTAATAGGGTATTTATAAAATTGTCATCATTAGTCTGTTTCTACCTAAAGGTTTCTACAATTGGAAACATATTCTTAACAATAACAATACTTAAGACTCAATTTCTGAAATTTAATCCGAGTGGAAGTGCTTATTCCAATAACACCTTTAACTGATATAAAGCTGTACATTTTGTAAACTGGTTGCAACAGGTTGTCACAGTAAGGTTGTAACGTCGATCTTCTCTATGACAGAAACATTCACTTTAATCTCCATTCTGGCTGATCAACGCATACAATTCTGAGTTGCATTCAGGCTTACAAAGACACATACACCGCACAAGGCAGAAGGACCCTGTAGCCTAGCAACAAGCAGCTGTAATTGCTGTGACACAAGTGAATTAGTGTTTCTGCTCTAAAACAATGGGTCGGCGCAGTTCTATCTCCTGTTGGACTAAGGTACTCAGTGACTTTGTCATCAGCTGGCGTCTACTTATAGCTTTCTCTGTACCAGAGGATGTTAGCCAGTGATGACTGGCACAAATGGCACTTTAAATGGCAATATCACCTCAGCAGGTGAACGTATATGCCTGAATTCATGGATCAGTGCTCTTTTGCACTGAGAGTCAGTTCTACTGTTCTACACCACAGCAGGGCACATGTCTGTTTGGCAAGTATATATGCCCTCATGTAAATACCGTCAACCAGGGGCGGAGTCTGCCTTTTCGGTATGTGGGTGTAAACTAGAAACCCTGGGTTAGGTGGAACTTCCAGAAACATTTGGTGAAAAGTGGCCAAAATTATTCATGCCATTATACTCTTCAAGTGTTTTTGCTGTTTTTTAGAATAATATCAGTATATATTTTAAAAGCTTTGTTTTAAAGTGCTGCTATAGCCTTTAATGTAGATTAAAAAGATTTTCCATCCCTTAACTCCTTCATTCCCCCTTCCCACACCCTTGCCCCCGCATCCTGGTCCACATGCCTATACTCAACACATAAAAAGTGATGTGTTGTAGCCTAGCAACAATGAGGTAATTACCATGAAAGACTAGTTGCTGGCATGCCATGTAGCGTGTGGTGGAAACAGCTGATCTGTTCGGCACTAAGGGAGAAGCAGAAGATGTCCCTCAGCATGTTACAGCAGATGCTTACAGGAGCTGGCTTATCCCATTCAGCAAATTATTGATTGATCTGGGTTTACTGATGGTGAACACAAATAAAATACCTTTTGTGGCATCAGGTGCTCTTTCTATAGTAGTTCATATTTGATGTATGCACTAAGATATATAGGGTTTTTTCCGTAAAGTCAAAATTAAACATGTGTCCGCTGTCGACGTCGAAACCACGCCCACTCGCGGAAAAGCTGCTGTAAGCACACAACACAACACTCACGTAGTCACGACGGCACCAGATGTCGGCGCGGACGGGAGGATGAAGGCCGGGCGGAGATAGTCGGTTTCGGCCCCATTCTGCAGTGTATTATCAGTGAATCCCAGCTGTCGCCGATTTGGTGAAGTTTGTAAAACTATCCGGTGTAAAGACACTGCAGAGGCAGGTGTTGGTGGTGATCCTCAGCACTCCATCAAGGTAGCTGTTCACAAAATTAATGCACCTCTTCTTGATATCCTTTTTTTTTATTTTGTTGGCTGTTTTGTTAGTTGTCGGATCTAGTAACTAATGTTACTGACAGTAACTCGCAATCTAGCGGGTGAACTACTGTGAAATTGCGAATGTGCTCTAGTTATGGGGCCACATGCTCTGTGTCTCCAGTGCGTCATCGAGCCACCGTTTTATCCCCGCCCAAAAACTCCGGAACACTTTTTAACTTTTTAACGGTCTAACTTCTGAATTCAGTACTACACAGTTCACAGTCTTTGTATGTCTTTCAACAATACATTTCTAAAATGTATAATGTGTTTAGAAACAAATCTCTGAATTGCCTTTTAGAAGGACTATAATATATATAATTCATTATTGGAAATTAATGTTTCATGCACAATCCACTTAGAGTGGTAAATTAATTAACTTGATTATTGAATCATTACTTACCAAACATAAAATGTCCCCAGTACCCAGTTCAATAGGTGTCTTGAGAAATTACATCTGCCTCTATACGCAGTGCTTCAAACTGTAGTCTGTTACTGATTACAAATACCATGATGAAAATTGTAGTTAGTAATGTAATCTAGATTACTTATTTAAGGTAATGTATTCTGTCTACTTTTTGATTACTTTTAGATTTCCTTTGAGTTTATCACTTAGATTTAAATGGGATGTACTGTGTCAACACCCACAAACCCGCCAATTTCAGGTGGTTTTCAGCAGTCACTCCTACTAGCCACTTTGGTAGGTTGGATTTAATATAATACACTATATTGCCAAAAGTATTGGGACAGAACCTCCAAATCATTGAATTCAGGTGTACCAATCACTTCCATGGCCACATGTATATAAAATCAAACACCTAGGCATGCAGACTGCTTCTACAATCATTTGTGAAAGAATTGGAGCTCAGTGAATTCAAGTGTGGTACCGTGATAGGTTGCCACCTGTGCAATAAGTCCATTCGTGAAATTTCCTCACTACTAAATATTCCACGGTCAACTGTTAGTGGTATTATAACAAAATGGAAACAATTAGGACAACAGCTACTCAGCCACAAAGTGGTAGGCCACGTAAAATCACCGAACGGGGTCAGCGCATTCTGAGGCACACAGTGCTGAGAGAATTTTCTTGTGGTGCCCCCCTTGCAGCACTTGGTGCCCTACGCGCAGCGCGTGTTGGGAGCGGCGGCACTGTGTGCATATAAAGGCAGACGTCTCAAAAGTTTTGGCTATATAGTGTATAAACATTTTTCAGTTGCAGTCTTTTAAAAAGGAATCTGAAATAATAAACTAACTGCAATGTTGTGTTGTCAAAAATGTTGATACAAAAATATCTGAAACGCTTCCAATACTTGTTTTCAAACCCGCCTCCCCTCACTCACTCGTTTTACAAGCTCCTCTTGAATTTCGGGGTGATTGTGTGTATTGCGATGGGCCAATGGGTAAATTTGGCTAGGGTGCCAGGGTTAAACCCCTAGTCTTTTTTGAAGGACATCCTGGGATTTTTTATGTCCTCATCACTGTACTGATTAAGACCCACACAGACCACAACACCTCTCTCAGCAGCAACCTAGTTTTCCCAGGAGGTCTCCCATCCAGGTACTGACCAGGCTCAACCCTGCTCAGCTTAAGTGGGCAACCAGTCGTGGGCTACAGGGTGATATGGCTGCTGGTCATAAGATATATATTTTGTTCCATTCTTTATCAACAAAAACATGAAAACATCAAAGGGATAGTTCACCCTGAAATGAAATTAAAGCCATCTTTTACTAACCCTGCTGTTAAATCAATGCCCTATGTCCTTCTATCCCTTTCGGACCTCAAAAGCTTACATTTAAATGGCATTTCCTATAATGGCAGTGGATAGTGACCAGGCTAAAACATTACAAAAATATACAAAAGTATCACCCAATGATACAGTGAGACGCGCGCCATATATAGAAAGTGTCCAGGAGGCATACTATAAAGTTTTAGAAATAAACTATTTTCAGTCAAAATACTATAGTATGCCTCCTGGACACTTTCCATACATGGCGCGCATCTCATTGTATCATTGCGTGATACTTTTGTATATTTTTGTAATGTTTTAACCTAGTGGCTATCCACTGCCATTATAGGAAGGAGCGCGTGCAGGACTATTTTTAAAATTTCTGCTTTTGAGGTCCGAAGGGATAGAAGGACATAGGGCATTGACTCAACAGTAGGGTGATTAAAAGATGGCTTTAATTTCATTTCAAGTGAACTATCCCTTAAGTATTACACATGCCAGGGTTTCCAAAGCAGGGGTTAATGGTGTTCATAAAAAGCTAATGGTTAATTAAATCATAAAAATTTAAATGTAATTATTTGAAAATAAAAACAAAACGATTGAACACAAAAATATTAATATTTGATTTGTTTACCTGACACCAGAGAACTGTGAACATGTTAATTTGTTGTTGTTTAATTATTAAGAAATTTATATAAAATCTTAAAGGTCTCCAAGTAACGTTAAATATTTTAGTTCAAAGAGGTTTGTCTGACAAAAAAAAAATTACATTACACTTTCAAATGAAGCTTTCCAGGTTTTAAATATTTTTTCCCAGACTTTTTTCTAGATCAGTAATTAGTCAAAGTTACTGAATAGAATCAAGGCATAGTGTTTCACAGATATATATCAGCAGTGTTTAACTTAGTACAGTGTAATTACATAATTATTTATCTCATACACTGTAATTGAGAGGTGCTTTTGTCCCAAAATTTACAAACAAACATCACTTTTTTTTTTTTACTTGACATTTACATGGTTATTCTATATTGTAAATATATTGTCAAAGCGTAATGGTATGACACACAATAGGACATTTTAAAAGACTAAAAAGAAAAATGAGGGAGAATCAATAAATTATGAATAATTTACTGCCACTGTATAAATAATATGTATTCATGTAATCCATAAAAAAGTAACTGTAATCTGACTGAACATTTTAAAATGTAATATAATGTAATGACAAGTACAACATTTTTGGATTCTGATCACGTACTCCAGATTACATGTAATCAGAACTATACCCAACACTGTCTATACGATATTAACATGCACAGTTACAATACAGATGCAGCAGTTTTTTGCTGCATCTGCATAGCTGCATAGCTGAGAGACCGTCTTTATTTTCAGTTTAACTGAATCAACATGCTTGCGTTGGAATAGTTTTTTTCCATATAAACACCCGAAAGGGAAGTCTTTAGACAAGTGTGCTGCTTCTTTTTCAGCATCTCACTCATTTGCGTATTTTTAAGATGCTATGCCAACTTAAAAGACGTTCAACTTTTAAAAACACGTCTCCAGACCCTGCGTAATTTTCCATTCCGCTTTCTTTGTGAACAACCCCATTATTATTTCAGTCTGACTGGAATACAGATCTTTAAAGTGCATGTAAACAAAACAAAAAAGTAGGGAGCGGCTCGGCAGAAATGTTGTCTATATGCTGCCATTTTGAATACATAATGAACAAAAAATGGCAAAAGCATTATTATATAGTATGGGCACTTTCAGTGTACTTACAGTGTAGCATACTTACCCATGAAATTACTGAGTATGGTTAAGGGTAGGTAAAGGGTTAGTACCTTACCCAGTTTGTGTCATTAATAAGTGCATAATATGCGAAACAAGACAAAGTGCAAGTAAAATAAAGTGCTACCATAATTACGTTATTTTGTCTTGTTATTTTCTTTGGGAATAATGGTGAGCATCATTAGTTAAGTTTGAAACCTGAACTTTTCTGATAAATAGCTAAATGTTCATGTGAGTAACAGTTTTTCCACAGAAAAAAAGTCCAGTACATTTTATCGCCAGTATGTTTCCACACATGGCAAATCACTACAAATGTTCTTTATTTATTTTGAAATCTATTTATCTGAATGTTTTTAGGTAACTTTTCACGTTATTTATGAATTGCCATGTTGTGTTGTATCATTTAAACCCTTCTTGACCTAAAAATCTTTCTCCTCAAAAGTCAGTAGCATTTGTGGCCTTTAAAGACCAGCATTTGTTTGTAAAAAATGTTTTGTTCTTTTTTCACAGGTGTGGAGGCCAAAAGAGGTGGCACTTTTGAAGGGACGGTCCAAAGAGAACTGTGCAAAATGGGGCAATGTATATCAAGCTTCTCTCCTTCCATTTGAGACAACAACGAAAGGCAACCACGAGGACGAACGACAGCTCAGCTGGAGGTGGCGGAGGTGGAGGAGGAGTGGAGGACGTGGGGGTAAAGGAGGAGTTGAAGGAGGAGGTGTGCATTTTGAGCAGCAAAAGGGATGGCCAACGGAAACGCAAGCAGTGATGGGCCTGGGAACCCCTTGGCGGCTGTGGTGTCCACAACAGGTGGCATGATGGGTGGAGCACCTTCTTCAGCCGTGTCTACCTATGTGAAACTCGTCCTTCTGGGGCTGATCATCTGCATCAGCCTGGTGGGCAACTTAGTGGTATCCCTGCTGGTGCTAAGGGACAGAGCCCTACACAAGGCACCCTACTACTTTCTTCTGGACCTCTGCCTCGCCGACACCATCCGTTCGGCGGTCTGCTTTCCCTTCGTGCTGGTGTCCATCAAGAACGGCTCGGCCTGGACTTACAGTGTGCTCAGCTGCAAGGTGGTGGCCTTCATGGCTGTCCTTTTTTGCTTCCATGCTGCCTTCATGCTGTTCTGCATCAGCGTCACACGCTACATGGCCATTGCCCACCACCGGTTCTACTCCAAACGAATGACCTTCTGGACATGTGTGGCGGTGGTATGTATGGTCTGGACGCTGTCGGTCGCCATGGCATTCCCGCCCGTCTTTGACGTCGGCACCTACAAGTTTATCCGCGAAGAGGACCAGTGCATCTTCGAACATCGCTACTTCAAGGCCAACGACACATTAGGTTTCATGCTGATGCTGGCTGTGCTAATCTTGGCCACTCACGTGGTGTACATGAAGCTTCTGCTGTTCGAATACAAGCACCGAAAGATGAAGCCAGTCCAAATGGTTCCAGCCATCAGCCAAAACTGGACCTTTCACGGACCTGGAGCCACAGGCCAGGCGGCCGCAAACTGGATAGCAGGTTTTGGCCGTGGCCCGATGCCTCCCACTTTATTGGGCATCAGGCAGAACTTGCACAACCAGAACAGACGCCTGCTAGGCATGGAGGAGTTTAAAGCTGAGAAGCAGCTTGGCAGGATGTTCTATGTCATCACCTTGTTTTTCTGGTGCTTTGGTCCCCGTACATTGTGGCCTGTTACTGGCGGGTCTTTGTGAAGGCATGCACCATACCGCACCGGTATCTGTCTACTACCGTGTGGATGAGTTTCGCCCAGGCGGGCGTGAACCCCATCATCTGCTTTTTCCTCAACAAGGACCTGAAGAAGGGCCTGCTGGCCCACCTGCCTCCCTGTTGTAGAACTCCACCTCAACTGCCCGTGAGCCTTACTGTGTCATGTGAAGATGAGTGTTCATTCATAATGTTCTGTGTGTGTGTGTGTGTGTGTGTGTGTGTGTGTGTGTGTGTGTGTACTTTCTCTTCTGGATGGTCAGAAAGTGGACAGCCAGGGGGAGGGAATAAGAGGTCTGTAATGATGGAGACATGGACAAACTTTAAGAGCTGTTGTGGCCTTTGATTCAGTTTAAGATGCTTTAAAAGGGTGGATGTCATGGAATAAGCATCTACTGTCACCTTAATGATTTTAAGGGCAAAATGGGCTCTACGCTAATGTGTGGTTTGGTAAATCAACTCTGAACAGGTTTAAAGAACTGTATGTTTCACGTTAGGGTGGTACAAATTCACAAATCAACTAAACTGATGGTCTATTTTATGGTGAATGTATGAAGGCTATATCAAATGGCTTCTTATGATCGATCTCAACAAACATTACCATTTGATTTGGCTCAGTATTTGTATCCCTTTACCAGGATCCTGAGGGCCTCGAATCAAAGATTTGCAAAAATATTCCTATTCATGCCTTGTGAACAGCTGCACTCCTGGCAGAGTCATTAATATTATTTGAACTAGTGATTCAAAAAATACTCAACATGCATGTGTATTACCTTATCTTTAAGGGGAAACAAACTTGAGATTAAACTATGTTTAAGAATGAGTGCCAAGCATAAGCCTCTAGGAATGAATGAGGCTAACAAAAAAAGACAAGTTCCTACAATTTATGCTAATTGGTTGGGCTGAATCCTTCCTGTGGCTCCATCAGGCAGGAATTAAGATGCTCATAAAAAACAGTGTGTATAAAAAAAGCAACTTCCAGAACAAATAATGTTGATTCAAAGGGATTGTAGACAAAAGGAGCTGACTGAAAATATGAATCTTTGTGAAATATGACCTAATCAGGGTTGTAGGCGCTTTCCCTGAGTTTTTAATGTAATTTATTCTGTTTTTTTATTTGTCTTTTCTCTCAGCTCTATTTACTTAATTTATAAAATATTTCATATCGTTGCACAAAAGAACTCATGCCTTTATAATTTCCATAATGAATCTGAATATATGACCATCTTATGATATTGAAACCAGAAAAGGTGACGTATTTCACTGTAAGTGGTCTCATTTTGTGAAGAGACGGTTCAGCATTGTATACTGATCTGTTAATGATGTATTTCGGTTAAACTAACCGATAATTTATCTTTCCGAACGCTTGCACAGAAGATGCTGTAGAGGAGAAGTTACTTAGTCTTTTGGCTTTTGAATTACTTGAATGAAGGTTTGCTAGCCTGTCGGATACAAAAGGTTTTTAATATGTGATTTTCATACATGTATCTTGGAAGGTAATCATTTCAGCCTTTACATTTTCAATCATATGTAAGTGACAGGTAGGTTGCATTATTTACTTTGCATTTACTGTGTTTTACAGACTAACACAGGATAAATAGATTATTGGAAAGAAGTTGTTGGTCAGGAACCAAAAGTTAAATGTTTGTGCTGGATTGAAGTCTGACAGTGTAATTGGGCCTCCTGTTGACCAGAAAACAAAAATCAGATTTTTAATCTTGTATTTAAAATATGAATGTGTTTGAGGCTAGGAAAAAAACAAAACATTTAAGGTGTTAGTGGAATGTTTAGATTTATTTTTGAAGTATTCCATTTCATTGGGAGCTATTAGTGGGCAAACTAAATTCCGAAATGGGTTCCGTGTCAAATGAATTTCCCTTAATATTTTGCACACAACTCAAGAAATCATTGATCAGCCACATGATTTCTCTGGCATATATTGACTTGAATCAGAATGCTGACCAATGCAGACAGGACAGATTGTAATTTTTTCGTGAATGTTCAATGAGATCTCTCTGTAGGGTAGGCATGGGATTGGTAGGAGTGATCCGACTTTCTTTTTCTGAAACCTGTCATTGCAAGAACACAGAAAAACAGCAGAAAAACAGCAGAAAAACATCTATGATGAACAGAAAAAGAGGAATAATTCTTTCTGTTATCTGCATTTTATGCCTTACTCCATTACCAAGGTTTAATGTTACCAATGCAAGAATGATCTGAAAGCTGTATGCTTCAATAGACACCTATAAATCATACTAAAACATATGCTGGGGAAAACACAACACTGTGTATTTGTGGATTATCAGAGGACATGTCTCGCTGCTCTTAACAAGCCTGTGGGTTGCGGGTAAGAAGACACCTGCATCGGCTGCGTTATTAATAACAAATTTTGCGAACTACGACATGTGGGAGTGTACAATTTTGCTCAGTTCTCTGGAGAGACTTGAATTTACGAAAACAAAACAACACAGAGAGACACAAGTTGATTTTCCGTGGAATTAAAAGGAACTTCTTGGATTCGTAAGGATTTCTTTGAGACTTTTTTTCTTCTTCTCGTCTTTGGGGTGGGGGGACAGTATGTGAATGACGGTTTGGGCTATTGTTGTATTCACCTGTGAATAGGAAATCGCTTGGGTCAGTGTTGGGGGTTGGGTGAACTGGATGTGATTTTGTAACAAGCAAAAATGCCTGGTAGAACATTTTTAGTTGCTTCAGGCATCTTATCTTTTGTAAAATAACTGTGAACCTCTGTGTAATTTCATGTGTATTATATGGACAATGCACTAACTTCAAGTGGAGTGAAGGGTGGGGTTACGACCCTTGATCGTCATCTTTTTACCACGCATGTGTGTGTGAGTGTTTATGCTGAGTATGAGTGTGTGGATGTAACTGGGTACTCATGGGGCAAAGCAAAGGTGAAAGGTCAGAGATACACTGTTTGATAGAAACAACTCCTGTAGTTGATCCACTAAATCTTCACATTTTCATTGCTTAATTTTTCAACTGCAAAGATTACAGAGAGCTGAGCCTTAAATAAGACTAAATGGTTCTTAGAATCAAAAGTGAAACATGGATCATAACAAACACCTTGACACTGACATTAAAACAGACATATACCGATGGAAAAGTTATTTTTTGGCCATTTCAGCATTACAATTATTTTATAATTTATCAAATTCTGTTCATCAACAATTGCACATGTTTGGGTAAACAAAAAAGGAATTAAACTGCATAAAGGAAAGAACACCGGTGAAACCATGACATCCATTTTGAAAAGCTATAACAGAGAGATTGATTCTAAACAATGCAATGATTTTGCAAGAAAAACTGTTACATAATTTATTTAGGGTTCAGAAAGTTTTAGTTAACATACCTATGTCTTAATTTTATTTGCCTTTCATATTAATTGTTGATTGTGCCTGAGTTGATCAAACACTTATTTCTGATTGATCGCTAATAATTGCCAAATTATATGAACATGAATGAGTATGTGATTTCATCATGACAGCTCTGAACTAACTACTATTAGTAAACTACTGAACAACAAACAATTAAAAGAGCAATAGACAGCACCTATCCATCAAACATTCACGGGATTGAAATTTTAGTAGAGCAACTCGGGAGTTGTTTATTTGTGAATGCATGACGAATGAAGGGGGTAATGGAAAAACTGAAGAAAAAAAAAAAGAAAAAGAAATGTGAGCTTTCAGATATCTTGATCTGTAAATCAACAGGATTTTTTTTCCAACATGACAATAAAAGTTTACTTTTGTTGCATTTTTGACTCTTAATGTGGTGTGGCTTTTACTCGATGCAGTAAGTGCAGGATTGAGTTAGCAATATTCTTGTTTGATTTTTGAAGTCTTTATTATTTTTTCATAATATCTGTCACCTCTTTGACAGTGAAGTTTGCCAACTCATTAGGTTCACACTGATTATGAGTTGACCTTTGACCTTAAGGCCCCGATACACTCGCGGCAAAGTTCTTTTTCGTTCATCGTTAAGGGGTAAAACGGAGTTCAGCAATATACTGTTAGTGAACGTCCGACTCCGTTTACACTGCTGAGAGCGGCATTTATATGAATATGTGCTGCATGCTGTCCTTTCAATAACAAGATAAACACACAACAAAATTGAGGAAACATCAAGCTTTAAAAAAGCATAAAAAGCTTAAAAAAGGATCATATTGTGGATATGTTTGCACAAGCTCTGCAATTCGGCACTCTTAGTAAAGTCATGTTTATTTAATATATCATTTTATACAATAGATTGCTTAAAGGATTAGATCACTTTTGAAAAAACTTTTGCTGATAATTTACTCACCCCCATGTCATCCAAGATATCCATGTCTTTCTTTCTTCAGTCGAAAAGAAATTAAGTAAAACTTTATGTTTATGCATCGAGTTAACGTTAATGCTTAGTTGTCACTTGCGTTGGCCTGAAGTGCCAACTAACGTTACAGTGATGCTTACCATTGAGAAATATCCTGCTCCAGCCGTGGTGTTTGCGATTGAGTTTGTTGATCATTCGCATCTCCAGACGTTTCCCCTTCATATTCAGGCTCGAATTGATAGGGTAAAATTGATGCCATGTTTGTTCACTTTATACGCGTTTAAATTTGTTGAACCAAAAACCATTTATGGTGATGGGTGTTCCGTTTCCGAAAATATCTGCACAGACTATATCAATCAAAACTGACTGGGTCATCGGACCAATCACCGCAGATTAGCATCACGTAAAGGTGGAGTTTTGAAAAGTGAATCACTAAACGAATCATTTGAGAATCGCTGTCAAAACAGGTAAAAATAAATGCATATTATAAGAAAACTAAAGTCTTTTTTGTCATTGCATGCAAAACTGTTGTTGGGGACTTCTAAAACAATATTTGGAACATTTTAAATTCCATAATAGGTGCTCTTTAAAAAATAAAAAAGTAAGTTTTATAAGCACAAATGCTCGCCTTTCTCTGTTCTGTGATGCATCTTCGTGATGTCACGCAATACGCAGTTAAGTTGAAAACGCGTCACACTTGTCGAGGCGGAAGCACCAAGTCAATGTTTACAAATGTGCGGAAGGAGGACCACATATTCAAATGTATTTGTGTCAGTTTATCGTTTAAAATGTTTTTACGTTTTATCATTTAAAGCCCTTTGAAGCTGCACTGAAACTGTCATTTGGACCTTGAACCGTTTGGTGCCCACTGAAATCCATTATATGGAGAAAAATCCTGGAATGTTTTCATCAAAAACCCTAATTTCTGTTCGACCGAAGAAAGAAAGACATGGACATCTTGGATGAAATGGGGGTGAGTAAATTATCAGCGATAGCTTTACCATATAAAAATAGTGAGTGTCTCGTTTAATCAGAAGTACAACTTCATCATCTTCTATAAAGCAGCTCTCCAGTGTGTCCATGTTTTCACGACGGACTGAACAGAAGAAATTAACTGGAAAATATTTCCACATAAAAAAGGTGGAGTCTCTGCACACACCTACCTATTACGTAATCGCCATGGACCAATGGTTGTACAAAGGTGTTTACCAGCCGTAGCAAACTTTTCCGGAGTTCGTTTTGGCTTGATTTTGTTCTAAATGACGTCACATCAGGTCATTCTTCAATTTAGCTTGAAGTCTATCGAGGCCTTAAATCTTGATACGTATGGCTGATGCTCTGCACTGCAGGAGGGCCAGAGTGAGTCAGCTAAAATGTGTTGGAGAAACACTGAACTATATAGGATGAGCCTATCCATTTCATTGACCAATAATTTTGATGTGATTATTTTAGTCAGCTGATTTAAAATGGAATATTGCATCATTTGTTATAAATGATTTATATGTGCACATCATTATTTATTTATTGTTTAATTCATGTGCCCTTTAATCAAAATAACTTCCCTTTCCTCTCTTCTCTTTTCTTTTCTAATGACGTGTTTACCCATGGACAAAATCAAGTCCATCCTATATTTTTTCTTTTCTTGAGTGTTTCACTTGGATATACGACACAATAGGGAAGAAAAGACGATTGCAACTTCCATTTCATGTCAATTTTAATTTCTAAACAGATTGCCATGAGAAAACAAATATGTTCTTCAGGTTCTTGCTCTGTTCCTTCTTTCCGATTATGGTCATTTGCAAGAATGGTGAATATTTACATGAGCATTTAATAACATCAGATTGTACCAGGGTGTATCTGCAGCCACTTCAGATATTGCAATCTAAAATTGACAGAGAGGTTCCATCGGAATTCAACAGTGAAGTGCTCGGCAGCATGCGGTGGATGAACATTAGTCCACCCGGCGTGAGATTGGCCATGGTTAGATGCTCAGACCATATGTGTGAGGTCAACTGATTAATGTTTGCCAGTCTGCGCTTAGTGAGGTTTGATCCACAGCAAATCCAGCAAATCCAATAAAGGCAACCACTCACCCTCAGACTCATGGGGGACTGAGAGGAGGAGCATATCGGGGTGGTATGTATATAGTGTATTTATGTTCTATCAAAGAGAAGATAGATGTACAAAAGATATGGATATATAAATGAACAGAATGGGAAGGAATGAAGATTTCAGCAGATGGAGAGGAATGAAGAAAGGTGCTGGCCTGGAGGAATCTCACCTCCTCATGGCAGGTTAAAGCTGAGCAGAGCTGACTTTTTGTCTGGCCCAAGTGGAGGATTCGGGCCACAGATCAAGCAAGGCCAGATGAGTGGGATTCTACTGCAGCATATTCACTGCACAGATGTGTTATTTATTGCTATTTATCTTGTTTAGTTATATTACATTACATGTGTTCAGAAAAACAGCCTTGTGTTTCTATGGGTTTACATTTGTGGAACAACCTAACTCAAAATACCATCAACTAATGAAAGTTTACACCCAATTTTAAAAAAAAAAGCCAGAGTCACACAGCGAGCGTGATTTCTTTATTCACAAACATAGTCATTTTTTCACATTTTTTGATCTTTTAGGATTTTTATTGAGTACATCTCCTTGTTGCCTTTTCATCTGTAAATTTTGCATCACACTGAACCAACGGTGTTATAGATACAATAGCACCATCTGGTGGTAAATGTGTGTGTGTGCGTGTGTGTGTGCAAAATATTCTTTACAGAATGAGAAATGTTTTATTAATTTAATAAAATAACAAAAACATGCATATTCATTGTGGATAAAAATATTATTTAATTGAATTAATAAAAGTAATACATCACACTGGTCACTAACAAATGCATAAAGTTAAAATCTATTATATTAGTAATAAGTATACACTCACCTAAAGGATTATTAGGAACACCATACTAATACTGTGTTTGACCCTCTTTCACCTTCAGAACTGCCTTAATTCTATGTGGAATTGATTCAACAAGGTCCTGAAAGCATTCTTTAGAAATGTTGGCCCATATTGATAGGAAAGCATCTTGCAGTTGAAGGAGATTTGTGGGAAGCACATCCAGGGCATGAAGCTCCTTTCCACCACATCCCAAAGATGCTCTATTGGGTTGACATCTGGTGACTGTGGGGCTCATTTTAGTACAGTGAACTCATTGTCATGTTCAAGAAACCAATTTGAAATGATTTGAGCTTTGTGACATGGTGCATTATCCTGCTGGAAGTAGCCATCAGAGGATGGATACATGGTTGTCATAAAGGGATGGACATGGTCAGAAACAATGCTCAGGTAGGCCGTGGCATTTAAACAATGCCCAATTGGCACTAAGGGGCCTAAAGTGTGCCAAGAAAACATCCCCCACACCATTACACCACCACCACCAGCCTGCACAGTGGTAACAAGGCATGGTGGATCCATGTTCTCATTCTTTTACACCTAATTCTGACTCTACCATCTGAATGTCTCAACAGAAATCGAGATTCATCAGACCAGGCAACATTTTTCCAGTCTTCAACTGTCCAATTTTGGTGAGTATTGTAGTCTCTTTTTCCTATTTGTAGTGGAGATGAGTGGTATGGTACCGAGTGGGGTCTTCTGCTGTTGTAGCCCATCCTCCTCAAGGGTGTGCGTGTTGTGGCTTCACAAATGCTTTGCTGCATACCTCGGTTGTAACGAGTGGTTATTTTAGTAAAAGTTGCTCTTCTATCAGCTTGAATCAGTCGGCCCATTCTCCTCTGACCTCTAGCATCAACAAGGCATTTTCACCCACAGGACTGCCGCATACTGGATGTTTTTCCCTTTTCACACCATTCTTTTTAAACCCTAGAAATGGTTGTGCGTGAAAATCCCAGTAACTGAGCAGATTGTGAAATACTCAGTCCAGCCCGTCTGGCACCAACAACCATGCCACGATCAAAATTGATCCCATTCCCATTCTGACATTCAGTTTGGAGTTCAGGAGATTGTCTTGACCAGGACCACACCCCTAAATGCATTGCAGCAACTGCCATGTGATTGGTTGATTAGATAATTGCATTAATGAGAAATTGAACAGGTGTTCCTAATAATCCTTTAGGTGAGTGCATATACACACAAATCAAAAAAATAAACATACACAAAAAACTAATTTCATAAAATGTGTTAAGAATCTTGACGTATAATGATGCCTGTCATAGTATCCATGCTTTTGTGTGAGCTGGATTAAAACTATTTCTGGCATTTCTTCACTCCACACTCCGCTTGTTGGGTGATCCTTCAATTCAAGCCCGACTGAATTTGGAGTCCATTTTTTCACTCTCTGCATCTACTGGATCAACTGCAGCAAAAATTAGAAGTATACATTAGCTATTTACAAAAGTACATTATATCATTTTTTCTTCAATTTATGTTAACAGATAAAGATGTTATGAAAGGCCAAATAAAAATTTAAAATCCCACTGATCATTTTGTAGTCAAAAGTAAGCTCTTCTCCCACTTTGATTCCTTGTTTGGCAAAGAATGCTATTCTGGGCAGTCGCTCATCTAAGTTGTCAATAAAAACATGAAACACCTGCAAGTTTGGATCACACTGGAGAAACAATGATAAAGATTGATTAATTGCATGCTTTGTGAAGTTAGTGTTATAATGTTCATTTGGAAGCACACTGCGATAGATTTGCTAAAACAAAAATGAGCAAAGCACTGTTTTAATACATACATTTTAAGGCAAGGCAAGTTTATTTATATAGCACATTTCATAGACAATGGTAATTCAAAGTTCTTTACATAGAAAAGGTATTAAGATGATCACAAAAATCACAATCATATGCATTTGAAATAAAAGTACCATGCATAAGAAATAAAAATCATGAATCACTAAATTCGGGGTAGCCCTGTCTGGTATGGGAGAGATTGAGAGTTAGGTTTGTGATTTGACACTACAACTTTTTTTAATACTTCCAGCATTTCAGGATTTTCAGCAGCCCAGATGATGTGTACAGCTAGTTAGTGTTCATGCTGTGGTTGATAAAGTGAGAGATGTTTCCATAATAAGCTGCATCGATTGTGTAGACGCCCTCTACAAAGTCCAGATCAAACAAGAAGGTGGCGCCTTGCTTATCGTAAACCACTCTTCTCCTCTCTGCTTCCTCTCTGGTGATAATCTGATGCAATACACAACTGACAGCATAATCAACATTCACAGATCCGTCCAGGTCGACCTCATTACAAACATGGGTTCATGAGGTCTTCCCATTTTTTAAGCTTCATTCGTTGCTTGGCCTTCTGGAGGAATTGGTCTGAAGCAGAGCTGCCTTCATGTCTTCTCTGAACCGGTGCAAGAGTATTGGGCATTTAAGGTTTTTGAGAGGCTCCCATGTGTTTTCTGACTCTGCATAGCCCTTCCACTTCGCCAGGAAGAACTCTCGACCCTGAACAGGCAATTACATGAATCATGTAAATTGGAAATATAAAATATGGATAAGCAGGAGAAGCAGTTGGAACCACAAATGGTTAGATCACAGTTGTACATGCACTGCATAATTAATAACTCACCTTTTGTTTTTTGTAGTTAAACAAATACTCCACTTCATAGTCATTAAAGTTGTTCTTTGTCACACTCAGCTGTTTGCAAACTCCTTTTCTGCGGCACAGAGCCTGGAGGTCCTCCCATGAAAGTTTACAAGACACCCTGCAATATTAAATCATAAGTAAGGGGCTATATAATGTACATTCCTTAAGAAACTGCAACCTTTTACACATGTTAGGGTCATGTCATGCACTTATAGGCCTATATTTAAGCTATGTTGTTTAGTCATTGCGCACATTTATTCAATACTTTTTGTGAAACGTGCATCTTAACTGCAATGTTATTCACTATTTGAAGAAAGAAAAAGAAATACTAACTTTCAAGTATTTTGCCATGTTCGCCTGAATCACCTCACCTGCAGGCTGATTTCCCAAAACCGGAAAAAACACGACACGCATTCGCGTTTGGTCGCGTTGTAGGAGAAAGATACCTTAAGTTCATTGGTCAATCCC
The DNA here is from genome assembly GCA_023029165.1 of Gobiocypris rarus. Taxonomy (NCBI): domain Eukaryota; kingdom Metazoa; phylum Chordata; class Actinopteri; order Cypriniformes; family Gobionidae; genus Gobiocypris; species Gobiocypris rarus. Next base: position 14,891,789 of record CM040928.1, on the reverse strand, counting down.
TTTGACCGCACGTAACATGTCGGTCAAACTTAGATATAATGTATTTTATATGTCAAAGATGTCAACAACTGAAAATCCCAATTTGTAATCATGTTTACACATCATTATTACTTTTTTTAATTATTATTTTATTATATATTTGATATTTTATTTTATTCAGAAGATTCAGAACAGAATAGAGCTATAATTGTAAAAAAAAAAAAAGATTATCTCAATCCTTACTGAAAGCTATTTTCGCTTGTTTAAATAAACATATCGTGGGTTAGTTTGCATAGAAAAGAAATCAGGAAACTATTCTTATTCAAGGTTCCATATTTGCAATGAAAGCAAAGTTGTACATTGGGCGTGAACTACAATAAGTGGGCAGAACCTCCAAAAGTGGGCAAGGTCCAAAAGACTTTCACCATTGGCTCTGGCTTCAGCCAATTGACTTACATTTTAAAATAAAAGATCCTAAATTAAACATTGTTTCTAGTTTATCTAAAAAATTAAAAGAAAAGCTATAAAATATGCTATATAAATAAAAAATCCTATAAATATGCTCCGTGAGAGAGCAGCCTGCAGCACATGGGAACGTTCTCTATTGCTGTGTTCTAAGAAACCAGTGTCCTGGGCTCGAGATTCGCATAGTTGAACGGGGTAGTGACGATGAGTGCAAATAAAAAGATTCCATTGTCTGGCTCTGAGATCATATATCGCAAAATCCTAAAATGGCATTTTCTTAAAATGGTCCTGCAGTCAATTTGACTGGTTAAGGTTAGGGTGTAGGGTAGGTTTGGTGGTTAGCATTTGTTGTAGCATAGTATCATGATGAAATCTTTAGAATTGGCAAACCCAGCGAGTTGGTTGTTTTAACCTGGCAGTTTGGTGTGCTGCAGCAGTTTTATTTAACCCAAATATTGTTTAAAAAGTACTGTATGGCTGGATTAAAATGAACCAAAATGAACAAAACAAAACCGAAATTAAAAATCAGACACATAATTGGAGCAATAATAATCAAAAGATGAACATTTATTAATAAGCAATTTAATAAATGTTTGTTTAATAATTATTCATTAAACTTATTAATAATGTTAATTTACTAAACATATTAATCCCACATCCTTTGGGTTAATTTTAAGCAAGCAATACAGTATTTTTTAACCAACACTGGGTTAAAACAACCCAATTGCTGGGTTTGTCCATTTTCAACCCAACTTGGGTTGCTTTTAACCCAGCATTTTTTAGAATGTAAGAACGAGTTTTGACGTCACACCTAAGGCATTACAGCTTCTGGTTCAAATGTAAAAACTAGTCTTTAGTTAACAAGTCTTTAGCCTAATAATTTGTTGGGAATCAGTAATAATTCATTGTGTATTTTAAACTGCAGGTGCTATATTAGAGATTACAAAAGAAAAAAACTTGCTGGTGAGTTTACAATTCAAATTGCATTTGTTCTTTGTTTAGTTTCCTGGGCCCCATGGAGTCATAGACATATACAGTGGAATAAAAATTTGTACATTTTTCTCTCTTTTTCTTCTATACAACAGTAACATCACCACTGTCAACATGGTTAATTTCAGCACTGACAGTAATTGTCGGCTTCTCCACACTCATGGAGTCCTCAGGTGGTGTAGTCTCCACGTTTGCTGTATTTTGTATTCTGTGCTGTAAGGGAAAAGGGAAGCGGTCCAGTGGTGCGTGTTCAATTTTACAGAGGGTGTCTTCACTGTAGCTGTTGTATCCAAGGTTAGAATGACATAGCTCGTCCTCTTGAGAAGAGAGCTGCACAGCAATTGGCAGCTCGTCTTCTGTCTGAATTGCCTTTTCATTGAGAACTCTTATGACATCAATCTCCATTTCTTCACCCTCATCATGAGAGGGTTCAACTTTCCGGAATGTGTGATGTGCAAAGAGGCTGATGCAGAACATCTCCACAATTACAGAATAGTGGTAGATTACTGGTAGAAAGACAAAATGAGAGAAAATCATTATTGTAACAAATTAAAGCAGATGTATTCCAGTTTCCAGATCCCAAAACCTTTGGAAAATCAAAAGAAATGTTTTATATTTCTTACACTGAGAACGAAACAGGTCAGAGAAGGGAGGAGTGCAGGGGATGACATTCAGCGCACCCATGGTCTCCAGAATTCCACTCTGTAGTCCACAGAGGACCAGGACAACAATGATGCAAATAAACTTGGCTCGAACACTGTATCCAGGCAATGCCCTTTTTGAAGCTTTATAAAACAGTAAGTAGCCATAGAAGGACAGAAACGTGGATACGGCAATGATGGCATTGACATACATGTTGAGATTAACCGAATTCACCTGAGAAAAAAATATTTCAAAGTCAACTAAACCAACAATAGTGAAACAAATACTAATACTTTCTTGAGCACCAAATCAGCATATTAAAAGATTTCTGAATGATCATGTGACTGCTGAAAATTTAGCTTTGCCTTCACATGACTAAATTACTGGTTTTGCTGTATTTTCGGTGGGGTGGGGTGGGGGTGCAATGATGTTACTGACATAATGATTTAACCTCATGGATTTCATCAAAAATATAATTTATTTTCGAAGATGAACGGTCTTACAGGATTGGAACGACATGAGGGTGAGTAAATAATAACCCTTTAATTCGTTAAATGAAAGCTTCTCTCTCCATTGGCCTATCATATAAATATTACACTATAGTGAGCTCAAAGCAATGGCGTATTGTACTTACATCACCGTAGTCATATTGTTCATCTGTCCAGAGGACAAGAGTGAGGAAGAACAGGATTGTTCTGACCACAGAGAGCTGAAGAACAGCAGCCATCATCCACCCCACACTGGTCCTAATGGAGAAAAAAAAGGTTAAGATTCCACCATTGTGATGAACAGACCAGTTATTATAAATGAATGTACTTCAAGTTAAACATCTATGCAGGTGTATGTGTGATTAAGTACTTGTTGATGTCAAAGAGAGGAAGACAGCAGCAGCAGCAACAGGGGAAGGGGTTTGGAGACACCTGCTCCCCTGCTAATACCTCCAGCATGCGGGTCTTTCCACCGAAGAAGTCTTTGATAAGACCCATGAACTTCAAGAGTGTAATGGAGTGATATCTGCAAAGAAATGGAAAACATTCCATACAGATATGACTGGCCATTTGGATCACTATTGTGCAATTCGATTACAAAACTTGCAAACCAATATCTGAAGTCAAAGTCACTCACAGAGATGCAATGAAATTGCACAAAGATGAGGAGCGAGGAACATATAGCGCAATGATAGACGTCATCCCAAAGACCTGTCAAAGAAACAAAATATTACCAAAAGTGAACTAAAGGGCGGTATTAAATCGATTAATTAGTAATTGAGTGCTGCTTAACTGGATATATTCCCAGGATCCACAGGCTGAGATGTCTTCGCGCTGAGACGGGACATGACGCAGAAAAAAGCCGATCTCCTCCAAGAAAAGAGCAAGCAGCAGCACGGCAAACACAGCAGGAAGGAGGAACAGCCAGAGATCGTTCTTGATTGCTATAAGCAGAACAAACAAAACCACATTCTTAAAAAATAAAGCTTACAACAGGAGATTTTAGCAAATAGTTCTTAAAAGAACCGTCTTTTACTAGCTTTTTCCACAACAAAAATCCTTTAGTGAAATGGAACGGTTTCATGAATGTAAAGGGTTCTTCATGGAACCAAGGATGCTAATAAATAACCTTTATTTTTGAGACTCAAAGAGACATAATTTCCCATCCTGGTACCCATTCATGTGTCTAGGGGGGACATCTATAGTCCCCCAAGCTCAGAGGCACACTTTTGGCAGCTTTGAGAGTACTCCTGAAACAAGTGAAAATGACGACAGTAAATGGGGAAACAATGCTAGCTGCCTTAAATAGCTCTGTAAACATTGTTGACTGATGAGCAGTTTCATGTGTGTTGTCTTTTTCAATCATATAACCATATCCATGTGTTACATTGCAGCATATTGTCATTATCCAGGGAAAATTACATTTAACATTGTAACACGGATTATAAGCAGCAAACAGCAGAGCTTGGTTCAATACGTCATGTTCATGTGTCAAACCTCTTACCTTTAAAGAACTCAGATGACAAAGGGATCCCACCTCCCATGAACGTGCAGTTGTCCACCCTCCTCATTGTTCAGTGAAATCTGAAAGATTGATGAAACACAAGAATTTAGATTTGGGAGCCAAATAATTAAGTAGCCTAAATAAATGCTTATTTGTTATCAATTAAGGTGCAAAACCATGTGCTACAAAAATAGTGAACGATTTAGATAAATAGGCAATTGTGTGTAAATAGTTATGCCAAATCTATACCAAGGTGGCTTCTTATTGCCTACGGGGTGTCTTTCTGAGCTCACTTATTAATGATTGACTTAAACACAGGGTAGGTACAGGGCCAAGTCCATCTTCCCACAAGTCTCAGACAACCTTGCATTTATTTATGTTTGGAAATACAGAAATGTATAAACATTTTAAAACAGTTCATAACCAATATAACTATATTTGAAGGACTGGTGAAATAATTTTACATTTTTATAATTTACTTTAAATTAGGCCTATCATTTCAGACATTGGTCATATTTAATGTTACACAGAAAAAAAACTTGGCTGGTTACTGATTACTAGGCCTAGATGTTTTTAAGAAATAGAGCCGACTTGATTAAAAATAAGTTAATATGAATTGTACTTAAAGTTGACCAATTGATTCATGATATTATTTTGGAGTTAGAGAATCGAAACAAACAAAATTTTGCTTTAAAGGGAACAAAAGGAAAAATTATGTCATTCTTTACTCACCCTCAAGTTGTCCCAAAACTGTATGACTGTCTCTATTCATAGCATTTTTGTTTTTTGTTTTGTTTTTTTTCCATATTATGGAAATTAATGTGGTCCATCAATGGTTTGGTTACCCATATTCTTCCAAATATCTTCTTTTGGTTTTTAGCAGGTAACTAACATTAACGCAGGATGGCTTAAAAATTAGCATTTCATATTAATAACACTTACATTTAATTCAGCAGAAGAAATACATGAATACAGGTTTGAAAAAACTTGAGGGTGAGTAAATGATGACAGAATTAACTATCCCTTTAAGTGCATTGACGACATTTTCCGGCTTTCCGTGTTTCCACTGTTATACGGTAGGGGACACTATTACACAACTATTGAAAAAGTAGAGAAAGTAGAGAGAGAGAGAAAAAAGGGCAGAAAAACGCGCTTTTTTGCGTGTTGAAAAAAAAGAATGCATGCGTGAAGCTAGAATAAACTGGGAAGTATTTATTTATTTTGTTTAATAGCAGAGGCTCTGTTCTTTCTTTTAATATATTGATATATTGCATGTTCAGATATTCATACAACAAAATATTCTGGGGGCAATAAAAGTATTGTTAAAATGATAATAATGCTTGTGTTGGCTGGCGGGGAAAGATATATGTTTTATCGGGATGCGACCTGTGGTGCGTTTGAGTGAGGGACTTTTATTTTAAGATCCGTGATTAGAAAGGAATCCGGAAGTCAAACGATAGACGCACTTAGTAAACATAAAGGCAGGACGCCTAAAACTGAGCATTTTATATTAATAACGCTTACATTTAATACATATATAAGTGCTAATAATTTGAAAACGCCGCGTATAAATGGTTTATTCTTGTGACATTGAAAGCAAAACTGGTTTGCAAGAACAATTTACTGAAATTTGAAAGTTTCCGTTAATAACAGGTACGTCGGAGATGTTACAGTGCATTACACAATTTGTGCTATGTTTAATATTATTTCGTAATATGCTTTATTTTTGTGCCCTCCCCCTTTTCTTTTCGGATTAGGCCTCTTTATATAATTTCCCTAGTTGACTATTGAGCCATAATTCGTTTATTGCCTGAAAGATTGTTTTTGTTATTTTATCTTATGTTTGTTAAAATTGCAATAAAGAAAGTTACAAAGCATCACATTTGATCACTAAATCACAGTGAAGTCCGAGAAAAGAATTGGTTTGAATTGTTTTTAACAGCTGTGGCAGTCAGTAAATAAGCCGATGGAGAAGCAGAATGATGGGGAGATGTTTCGTGAGAGGGAGTCCGGTGCAGCGGAGGCGATCACGGAGCCGCAGTCTCTCTCTTTCCCAGAGGTGTTCCGCATGATTCAAGCAGGGGAGGAGGTTCCTGGACTCCAAAAGCTGGAGATCAAACCTTGTCATGAACAGCCCACGGTTTCTCAGATGCCCAGAAAGTCAAAACCATGGGAAAAATGACTCATGTTTCCTAATGATAAAATATGGACTGGTTTACAGCACATTTTGCGTATATGCAAACGTAGTTAAAACTTTGTCTGCTTTGCAATATATTACTTTAATTCATGGCACATGCATGGATGTAAAAAAAAAAATCATGGTTTAAGAAATGGCCTAACTTTGTCAAATTTAGCATAATAAAAATGCCTGATGATGGTGGTACTTGCAGCTTACCAGGTTTGGCCATTTACGATTAAATGAGGGCTATATCACCCGACTCAAAACCAAAGCCTCTCATGACTGTAAAGTGGTTCCTCATTGCTTCATGTGCTTGCAAAAGGTTAACACACATCCTGCTTATTAGAGGAAGTACTCTTCACTCACAACTGGTTAACAAGCAGTCAAATGTACATATCAGAAACTAGATAACAGCAAAGGTTCTTGAGTATCCCAATACTCTGGTGGAACTAAAGAATGAATGGATCATGGTACAATACATGGTTATGTTTACTCATTGCAATTCAGACCTCAGTGGACTGCTTTATACAAACAGCCTTTGATAAGTACTTTATTTTTCATTCACAAAAATAATTTTGTTTTGATGGTCAATAAAAAAAAGCTGAAGATTCAAGGTATAGAACTTCCCTGAATAAAAAGACATTCAAAAGTCCAAGTCCAAAATGATGGACCAAAGGCAAGTGCAGCAGAACAGTAGGAATCAGCCAGTATGTGCATTTGAGTGTCCCAACGGGTCATTTTTAAAACGGTCACCCCTGATCAAAACTCTTCTGGTTCGCCCGCCTCATTCTCTGGAATTACAAAACCGTCCTGTTGAAAGACAGGAAAGAAAAGAAGAAGAAAAAAATTATAATCACACCACTAAGAGGGCTGTAAAATGTTACATCTCAAACTATCTTTAAACAGGGTGATATACACTTACGTCTGTGGCATAGAGAATATCCACAATCCTTTGCAGTGTAGGATCACCCTCACCCTCTTTCTCTTGGCAGATGAGCTCAATATTTCTCAGCTTGCCAAAATAGAAATCCCTTTCCTTTTCCATGTCAGCAATGGTGGACTTCAGGTCATTTATCTGAAATTATGAAATTATTAACATCTGAACAAAGTGAAAATATAATGCTTAAGTCTTCATTTATTGTTTCTTGTAAAGTCTTACCGTCTGAGTAAGTGCTCCTTTCTCTTCATCACCACAGCCTGTTCCTACACCTCGCATTGCAGCTGGAGCCGTCTTTGGTGCAGATTTAGGAGCTGTGGCTGAACGCTGTGGAGCTGAACATCAATAGGACATCCATCACCTTGTTATACATGTCAATCTGACTTGAGGATAAGGGTCAATTCCAGCCTCAAATTTACTTGTCAATGGATGAATTCTTAAAATGGTTGTATTTCCCATATTAAAGCTGAAATAATAAATATAAAAATGAAACTTGAAGAAGAATATATTTCTAGAATATTCCATCAATAAGTGCTGTAGCCCCAACAGAGAACTGCATGACTGTTGTTTTGAAATGTGCAATACTTGGAAATGTAGGAATCACCATAATGTGAATAAGAAAATACCCACAAGTGAAGCAACCTACTAGATAGGTGAACAGGCAATGTGGTTAAACTACACTAACTGGTAGTTCTCAACATCTTACCAACAGGGGCCATTGGCTTGACTCCAGGTGAGATGCCCGTGTCTGAAGTAAACAGAAAAATCCATGCACAGGCAACGTAAGGCTCCAACTATTCTCACACATGTAAAAACAGCTAAAGCATGTACGACTGGCCCACTGGTGCATGACTGGGTCACACCCACATATTCTGGGGTTATAATCCATAACAGCTGCAGCTGCCATGCACCTGTTATCATTAGGACAGCTAGCTTCCGACAATAAAGCTGGTCCCACATACTTCTAAGAGGACTATACGAACCCAAAAAGACTGATGTTGATAATTGTTCAGAAAAAAAAAGATTACTATCTTTTAAATATTATTAGGAGATTTATGCATGCTATTTTCCCCATAAGGATATGCCTAAAAAGGCTGTAATTGGTATTGAGAACTTCCTCGCCGCGTCCAAAATTGCGTACTGAGTAGGTACTACATTTGAATTTGAACTTACTTTTGAACTTACTTTTACATCTATATAGTATGAATGTAATCCGGACGTACTACATCCACCATGTTGCCATTATCATGTGACCTACCAGCGTCAGTTACGTCCCTTCACCTCCATTCATAAATCCTCTCCCGTGGCCTCATGGGATAGTGAAGTGTCCATTGAATGCGCTCTTCAGAATCTCGTCGGAAGTAGTAGGTCATCCGGGGACTTTTCGCCTACTGTTTTTGTCTTTCAAATACTACGTGTTTGGACATTTCACACTGTTTCGCATACTAACTAGTAGAGAAGTATTTGATTTTGGACGCAGCGTCTGTCTGTTCTCCCTCCTTACCTGCGCTAGGCTTCCTTGGCTTGTTAGCCGTGCCGGCTGCTGCTGCTGGACTCTGATTGGCTGCCATTTCTTGTCCCTGTCGAGCTGCCACCGGATCATATTCCTTCCCATCATAGTTTGCATCAAAGAACTTCTTAAACCACTGAACAAACTCAAAGTTGTCCTGGAACTTGCTTTTCACAAGCTTGTCAACAGGAATAATCTACACAGGGATGTCAAAATGAGCAAAAAATTAGTTACGCTTTACACATTGTAAATCATGAATATATTTTGTGTGGCAAAACACAATTTGTGTGCTCATAAATGCAACTGGTTGACATACTTTGCTAACACCCATCTTTTTAAAGCTAGCTTGAAGAAGTTTAAAGTTGTGGATGTATTCATGCTCAAGTTTGGCCTGGAATTTGACTTTCTTCAGTGGAATACACGATGGGAACAGCATGTCCATGAATTGACAGTAAGCAGAACCTTAAAACACATTATGACAGTCAGCAAATAAGAAACAATGATATAATAAAGTCAGGCAGGTCCCAACCTAAACAAAAACTCTCTTATCCCCTCCTCCGTACTATCTTTGTTAATTCCCTAACTAAAGTGACCCAGCTATTGACAGATAAACTTAGCATGCAGGTAACACCTCATTCTCTGATAACTACCACAATTATAATATATAATCGTTATGGTTAAAATACACGCTAGGCTTTATGTTTATCTCAGAGACTTGAATTTAGTGATGCTCAAATTGGGAGTATGAAGTGAGGGGGCCAGACAGTTGGTCACTGACCTGAGCACAGTTGCTCGATCTTGGCATGGTTCATCTGTAAAGACTCGTTTATCCATGTGAGCATGTCATGGCGGCTGAGGTTTTCACTTGTCACTGATGTCGAGAACACGTTCACAGCCATGGCTCAGACAAACCCAGTTATTTAAAGCTGACGGAGACACTTTGTTGCTAGAAAAAGAGGTCGAGTTAAGAGTTCAGGCTCATTTCCTTAAACACACATTCACACCCTTTGGCCCATCTACATCTTCTTTACTTCCTACTTGATGTCACTTCAATGCGTGGCTGGTATATTTATATCCATCTAAGAGTTTCAGGTCTGAAAGACATTACATATGGAATAAAAACTGGATATTTGTTTGTCTTTGTGTAGGATGCCCATTGAACGCGATGCTTTCATGTAAAAGTTGTAAATTAATCTGTCAGAATAATTAATCGTTTATTATTCATATAACGTTAAACAGTTGTTACTCTTGAAAGTTAATAACCGTTGTCTTTTAACTGTCGAACATTTAAATCACAATATTATTAAAAGGCAAGTATCGTCCTAAGTGAGCAAAACTACCATAAAGTAAAGTTTTTCTGTGTCAAATATTAAATCAACGCCTTTATCTTACATTTGGTTCTGAAAGTCCGAATTATGTTGGGATGTGAGTAAACCGGGCTGCAGTTTCACCGGCGTGTCGTTCGTAAAGTGCCGCTTCTGCAGACAGGAAAAGGGATGCAAGGCGCTTGCAACCACAGCAGAAGCTTACTAGCTAATCACAGATGTCAAAATAAAAGTCATCGCCCGCAATACGTAACAAACATACTAAATCCTGTTTGCAAAAAAAAAAAACCTAAATACAGCTATCTGTCAAAATAAAAGTACTCAACAAAATACTTTTGGTAAATGTATTAACGTAAAAATATGCAAATTTAAGGTATATGTATGTTGCCTATTTTTATAAATATTTTTAACCAATCTTTTGAATTAATATATTTACGCATATTTTATCAACGTTTCCAATTAGACAATCAATTTAATCACTCACTTGGAGGCAAGTTTTAGAGTAACATATAGTCAATTAAATATTTTATTAGCTGAGCAAAATGTATATATATACTAGTGACTACAGACTAATTCTCGTGACTTTCCCAAGCCCAGATCTTATAATTTAAAAATTCCCTAATATTTCCAGGTTTTTCCATGACAATGTTTTTTTTTTCTAATGTTGTTATACTTCTATTAACTTCATGTTTTCTGTTCTATTAACTTATCTATTAAATTCCATTTTTATTAAACTAAAATGTAAATATTTTTTTTAATATTTCATTTCTCGCTTCTAAGCACATTACTAAACCGGCAACCTAATAGACAAATATTAAATCAAAGCAAGCAGAAATCCCATTTAATCCGGAGGACTGAATGTTTAGTTTTGTGGTTTGATAAAACACGTAAATTAACATATCAACTGAAAAAGAAAGACAGATAAAAAGGGTTGGTGCAATTTATTTTCCATCACTGATGTTAGTACAAGCATAGAATATTAAAGTTAGGCAAGCAGACTATAGCAAATATCAAAAGTATTAAAACAAAACTTGTCAATCATCAGTTCAAGAAAAACATCCTAGATCTAGACATAATTAGCATTTCATTTAGCACCAGAAGACATGGGTTTTGAAAGACCCATTCAACAGAAAAAGAGAGGTATTAAGGGCAATTACAGTGGTACAAATATATAGTATATTCTGTTCACAAAGTATTGATTAAAAATAATCAGTGTGACATTACAGATCATGGTCCTATGAGGCCTGCTGGTGATGAGAAGACCTGAGGGAGTTATTTCTAATGAGACAATACTGCACCTCGAAACTACACACAGACCATCATTTCACAACTATTACATGTAACACATCAACAACACAGTACTTGCTAGGATATCTAAAGCTTTGCTACAAGACAGACATCCAAAAGGCATCAAGACGTATGTAATCCAGTTATTGATCTTTCACCAAAGAGCACACATACACCTCAAGCTGGCCATGCCTTACTCAAATTTAATCTATCTTAAATTTGAGTCAGTTGGTATCATGTTTTAGAAAACTATCAAAAGCTAAACATCAGCTTTGACCAGTGACAAAGTCAGAACCACTATCTGCTTAATGCTGAAAACACATGCTAAACAATTAGTAAAAAAAAAACAAAAAAAAAAAACAAAACAAACAAAAAAAAAACACATTCTGAAGCCCCTGATTTCACTGACTGTTTTCAATGACCAGACTTTTCAAAGGGTAAGATACAATTTAGACACTTGCACTAGACAAATGCAAAGTGTCCAAAATTATTATTCCCTTTAAATGTAATCTGAAGGCATGCCAGTAAAAGCAATAAAACAAATAAAAAATAAAAACATGTAGCCTATCTACTTGTAGGCACTTATTCTTAAAGCCCTTGGTCACATTGTCATGTTCTACAAAAGACCTCAGTTAACACAGTGACAAACTCTCAAATAATGATGCAGTGACCACAGTTTTAGACCACAAGCTCAAGGCCAACGGTTTTAAATCGGAAGTGCATACAGGTAACAAATGGGGTAAAAATGGCAAGCAGAAATGATGTGTTGGAACCTTAATTCTAAGGATTGATGACCTGTTTATTGTAAAATGATGTGATAGTATGGTCTAAAATGCTAGCTCAAAGCAAAAAAGTAGTCCTAAAACTGTAGGATCGCACTGCAAATTTAGTGTTACCGCTATTGTCAACTCAAATCTAACAACAGCCCAAGACGTTCACTAAACTATAATCGCGAAGACAACGTGTGCTTCTGAATACATGGTGTGTGGGTTGCATGCATTCCTATAATCAAAATGCAAATCATGAAACCCAAGTAATCTACAGTTTGATTGAACATTCTTTTGAATTAAATAAATGATGCCAAATAGGAAAACACGTGTAGACAGTTGTCAAGTAGCCAAACATTCTATATTATAAAACAGCACCATGGAATGACAACACTGCCAATGATTAAAAAAAAAAAATGCAATATTTAACAACAGGACACGATTGTTCCTAAACAAGGAAAAGTTCAGATGTAAAAATGTGATATAAAAAGTTGATATAAATGTTAAAAACGGTTTAGATAAACTAAACAGGACTAATATTAACTTATTCATTAAATTATAAATAGGCATTCCTCCAGCCAATGAACCAATCACAGAACTGAGGTAGTGGGTGGATTATTGTGTGGCTCTCTTCAGCATTAAATCGCTTTAAAAGCACGCAAGTTAAAAATGACAGTACTTATGATGTTCGAAATCCGATCCAAAAGTGTCTGTGCATTCCAAGGATCACTTTTCGGGATAAAACACTTTTTAAAACGCAGAATATTTAGAAAAAAATTCTACATAAAAAATTAACAATATATTTAATCGAATTAATTTATGACATGATTTGGACCTCCAGTGCCAGAAGATGGCTTTACTCGCAAGCAAAGTAATCTTTCAGAGGGGCAAAGAGGTGCCGGATCACGGGAACACTCCAGGACCGCCCAAGGACTTTCTGCCTCTGTCCCCGCCCCATATTGTTCACATCTGTGTAATGTTTTGGAAACCCAAATATTCTGGAAGTGCAGACAGGAATAAAATGTCAGTCATTTTGTCAAAAGCAACATGTATGCAGCTTTTTAAACAAACCCAATGATTTACTGTTTGCAAACTTGAACTGAAAAATTGAAGTAAAATTCAAGTTATATAAATATCTGACCTCTCCATTTCAGTGCACCAAAGGTAGTCCTCTTTTCCATTCATGGTCACTGGTAGAGGTCCCATCTTCCCTTGTTTGATGGAGTTGGACTTGGTGGTAATAGTGCGAACTTTGTTGAACTGATGATAGTTAAAAAGGCATTTTATTAAATCAGTTTTGTTAAAAAGAAAGAAATAAATTTTAACTGGTTTTGACATTGTAACATCTTACTAAGTTGTGCCTAAATTCACAGCATTTTCTACGACTAACGCAAGTAGGAACTACAAATGAACATTTGTATTTGTGCACTTCTTTCGATTCATGTGCAAAACATTAACTTTTCTGCTAGAAGATAAATCCGTTTACCATTGCAGTTCGTCCGACCTCCAGGCAGTCCTGCAGATTTACGTTATCAGTGAGTGAAGTAGCAAGTGGTCTAAAAACACAAACACAGTCACATTAATCTGTGAATGCATCCATCGATTATTGAACACATACACATTTCCATTCTTAGAAAATATATTCTTATGGTTTACAAGTATGATTGTGTATGTGCATTTATACCGGTTCATTCCAGGTAAATTTCCCCAAAAGTAACGGGCCCTGTGGGCTGGGCTTACTTTCACAGCATCAATCATCACAGGATTACACTGGAAACAGATAAATGCATGAGAATCCATAATCAAAAATAGTAACATCCTCTTATCAGTGAGATGGAAGTCTGCCTCAACAGTTTGTATAAAGGTACGGTCAACATTTACTATTGTTTGTTGAATATCTTGTGAGGGCGAAAGTTTTCCAAACAAATTTTACATTGAGTTTAAGTTCAAACAGAGAGCTGCTTGATTTGAAAGTGACTTGTGTGCGAGATGAGCTTCATACGTCGCTACAATATTGACAATGGCCCTTTTTTTGCCCATGAAAATTTGCCTATTTTTAGCTAATCAAAAACAAAAAAAAAACGTTTATACCTCCAAAAAACGGCAGATATCAGCCTTGTCGTGGGCACTCATCGCTACTACATTCTCAAAGAGCCAGAAAATGGGCGATCGCCATCCTCTCTTGGCCTCATCATGGTTAACATGCGGTAATATTCGAAGAACAGCCGACCTGTGCCTTCTAAAAGAAGACAAGAGAAATAACATAAAATATTACTTTTTCATAATGGAGTTGGAATGTCTTCTGATGCTAAAGACCAAACTCGAATCTACATAAAACTTCACAATTCTGTTAAATAGGTAGCATAAAGTATATCTTACCAAAAAGACCTTTTCTGGCTGGATTCACCATGGACAGGTCATTACACGGACTTCCACCGATCAGGAGATCAAATGGCCCCCACTCGGCTAGCTACAAAATGGTGACAACAGGGAACTTTAAAAGGGATCTTGACACAGTGACAGCCTTCATTATTGCAGATATGAGGAAGAGTGTCTTTGAAATAGCAATGTTTAGCCATTAACATCTAGCAAAGTGTCAAATTCCTTATACTAGTTGAATGTATATGAAGAATGTGAAGTAGTTCATAGTTCATGGGATAATGCTCTGTACGTACATGCTTCCTTGTGATGGTGCGCACATCCTTCACATATTCAACCATACCCTCATGTTTGATCATCCCGACAGCAATAGAGTCTTCACAGATCTCAGAGGCAATGTAGCGGTCCAACTTAAAGCCCAGGTCTTTTAAAACCAGATAGCCTAAAAACAAGATGCAAGTATGAAAAACCTCCCTTGTTTTTGTCTTCCAACTCCCACAATGCATTGCTATTGCACACAAAACTGAAAATTCTGTCATTATGTACTCCCCATGTTGTACCAACACTTTCTTTCCTTTTGCAAAACACAAAAGAAGAATTGTTGAAGAATTATCTTGACATTATGACAGATTTTTAATTTTTGGCTGGAAGTATTCCATTAATATTAAATTAGCAGACCTGTTGCAATCCCATCAAACAGGGAGAGGACTCTGATTGGACGACGCTGATGAGCTGGAATAGATGGATACACTCGGTGTGGCTCCTAAACCAAGGACAAAAACAATTTTCTTAGTATTAATATATTTTTCAAAATGTTCCCCAAATGAACACAACCATTCAAAAGTTTGGGGTCACTACGTTTTTTTTTTCTTTTGAAAGAAATTCATTATTTTAATAATCTGGGATGCATTAAATTGAAAAAGAGACAGTAAAGTATTTTCCAAAAACAACCAGAATATCTCAAGAATATCAAGTTGCACAACTGTTATAATAATAAGATGTTTATTGAGCACAAAATCAGCATATTAGAATGATTTCTGAAGGATCATGTGACACTGAAGACTGGAGGAATGATGCTGAAAGTTCAGCTTTGCCATCACAGGAATTTTAAAAGATAGTAAAATTATAAAGTTATTTAAAACTCTAACAGTATTTCACAATATTAGTGTTCTTACTGTATTTTGGTTTTGTATTATTGATAAAAAAAAATAAATGCAGCATTCGTGATCATTAGAGGCTTTTTAAAAAATCTTACCAACTTGTGAATGGTACATTAAAAATGGTATAAAAGTATAAAAATCGCAAAATACGAATTGGACTACTTGGATATATAACACAAGAAGAAGAATTTGGACACTCACAAATTCAAAGGCACTGTTATTGGCAAAAAACTCCTGGACACGTATACTCCAGTCAGGCCTGAGCTTGAGCACACCATAGCACTTTGAGGGAAGGCAAATGTAACAGCTCCATGGGTCAACATCCTTCAGCTTATCAAATGTCCCGGTCCCACCAACACATTCAGACAGTCTTTGCAGAAACATCTGAATAGAGTGAAAAAAAGAGAAAGACAGTAAAACAACCATTTTGATGATTAACATGACATTAAGGTTTAAGTTTGCATAAGTTTGAGTTCAAACCTGCAGCAACTGGCATTTCCACAGAGAATGACCTCTTGTCCAGCACAGCACACAGTGCAGTATGACTGATAGCCATCATCATCATACCTGTACAGAGTCTCTGTAAAGTTCTCCTAAACAAATACAGAATCGTGCATGGAAAATTACATTCATCCAGCAAATAGCTTAAAAGATAAGACACAAGATTTGAATCATACCTTGCACTTGGAACAAAGGCTTCCTTTGAAGAGAGGATGGAAAATTTCGACGTCAGCAGATCCACAGGACAGACAGAAATCTGGGGAAAGAGCCACGAGAACAGACATTCTGTATAATTATCTTGTATTTAATAATAAATAAAAAAAACACAAGAACTGAGCAATAAGAGTAATCACAAAGACAAAAATAAGTTACTAAAAATAAAATTATGACCAATGAATTGACACTCAATTTATGAATATAATAGAAATAAAATTACAGAAGTGGTTCACCTTCAATTTTTCTGCCTTTACCAGTTACCTCATGGACCATTTGATCTGAGAAGAAAAGGGATAAACAAGGGTTATGTTTTCCTACCTAAAAACATGTCAGTAATCTGCAGTTCAATGTTTTGAGATAGAAACCTGATTTAGAAACCTGATAATTTAGGTTCTGGCCTCTATCCAGATTGATACAACTCACCTCTGGTGTACACCTGAGTTGACTGAGTTGACTGTCTGTTCTTAGAGACATATTTCCTCTTGGCTGGAGGTTGATAATCAGAAATAGAGGAATCCGACTCAGTTTTATTACTGGTAGAACTGTCTGTGAAATATAAAAGCAGAGGGAAGTGTTCTTAATCGAGCCAGACGACAGGTTTGTAAATTATTGCAATTTCTTCCTCCCAAAATGTTAAAAAATAAACATGTGACAATGTGTTATAGTCTATATGACATGTTATAGGCAGATATGAGTAGCTGAGTATCTCTTCAGCATGACCCCTTTTGAACTTTCAAAATTGCTGTCAATCACCAGTTGTTTTTTTTCCCCCAATTACAGATGTTTTAGATTTTGTACATACCTACAAGAGGCGAAAAGCCATCAGGACCCATAGGCTGGAAGCCTCCAAATGCCCAATCTAACATGGATTTCACTTCTTCCCCTTTTTTCTCAGTGGGGGGAAAAGTTTTCCCACAGCGCTCACCTGCCAACTACAAATGAACAACAATATAATGCAATATTGCACTAAGAATAAAATAAGAACTGGTACTCTATTCCCTCCCAAACCTAGTTGAGAATGGTTAAATAAGTATCTTTCCACTGTACCTCCAGGATTTGGTAGATGGCATTCTTGTAGGTAGGTAGACCTTCATAGGATTTACTACAAAAGCACTTCGCAAATGTAGAAAAGGGCAAAAGTCCCTCTGTATGAATCTAAGATTAACAAGAGAAGCATGCTTTTGAAGAATGCAGGGAAAAAAATATTTCTCAGATGAGAATAAAGAGAAAGAAAAAGTAAAAACTCCTAACCTCTGAAAACATGCCATCTCCAAACCACTCTACTCGCCTCATAGACACAGGAAGCACCCTGCCTTTCCAGGCCACCACCAGACCAGGCCACCAAGAGAAGCCCTTCACTTTTCCCCATACCAGCTCTCCAATGGCAAAACCCTTCCCATCCTGCACATTGAAACAAAGAGTCAAAACTACACTCATAACATGCATGTAAATAAACATGCATAAAATAAGTCTTTACACCCGGTATTCTATTTCAGATGCTCCACAGCCAAAAACGGACAGAGCCAAATCCAGCATAAAAAGTTTAACACGTTTTTTGATTGCATCATTCAGACCACATCCTGAAGTAATCAAAAGACTTCACAGAATGTATGCAGTGACCCAGATCATTTACTTCAGATAAAAACATCTGTTAATGAATCAATGCAGATCATGTGAAACATGCATCTGAAATTATTTAATATAGGACATGTGTGTTACGATATTAAAGAAATAGAAGATTTACTTGGTACGCTTGTTCTCTCTTTCCTGATCTGGGGCTCGGTGTTGAATTTGATGCAGAAGAACGAGCATTGTTCTTCACCTACAATTAATACCACAGTTACATTAGTAAGACACAAAGCAAGCATTCATAATCTAAAGTGAGTCCAATTAGACAGTAAACATGAAGCCTCCTGCTGATCTGTAAGCTTGCACAATGCTAAAAGTCGTGTTGAAGCTTGTTAATTTACTTTATAATCATTGGTAAATGTAACCCCATAAAAAGATGTGTATTCATCATACACAAGAATTTCTGTCTCTCTTATGTATGTTAGTGTATAAGTTCAGCATGCATAAAACTGCACACAATGAATTTAAAGGGATAGTTCACTCCAAAATGAATGATTTTTCCATAATTTACTCACCCAAACACTTACGCTATGTCATTGTAGCGGTTATGCATGACATATTTATTTTCATTTTAATATTTTAATTTGTAATGTGTTGAATATGGATATCTTTCTTACAAAACCCATTCATTCACTTCAGAAGGACTTTACTAACCCGCCGGATGGATCGACTTTTTTGGGCCTCAAATTTTGGGCTGCCATTTACTGCCATTATAATGCTTGGATTTTTTTTTTTTTTTTTAATACAACTCCAACTGTATTTGTCTGAAAGAAGAATATCATGTACACCTAGGATGGCTTGAAGGTGTGTAAATCATGGGGTAATTTAAATTTTTGGGTGAGCTATCCCCTTAAATTTATTTGTAAAGCACTTTTTCACAATACATATTGTTCCAATGCAGCATAATGAAAATAAACAAGAAACCATATAAACACCATGGAGATGTTATGAATGTTATTGCAGAGGAAAAAAACAGACAAAAGACACATAGCTACAGAAGGAACATAAGACAAAGACTCCAAAAACTAATCTACCAGCCAGAAAAGAAACCACAGGACTCATGCACACATTCATGAAGCAGCATCTATTGCTTATGAAAACAGCTCAATGTAATACAGAGAGCATGAATGGGACGAAACTGAGAGGCGGTACTACACCCGGGATAAGTCAGACAGAGCACTGAATCTTGACCTGGGCAGGTACATACCACCTCTGGCTTGCTGTCCTTGTCTGCGTTCACTGGTTTGCTCCAGGTGCCAGCACCGGCCTGAAAGACTGTACGTGCCTGTGGTTTCTGCCGTAAGCTGCTCTCCCAACCGTATATTCCTCTAACAGAGCCCTATAGACCCATACATATGCATACAAATTACACACACTATCACTCAGATCACATGACTCCTAAAGTAAAGTAATCATTGTGAGGGCCCTAAAATACAGATTTGTAGAAAAGGAAAGAAAGAAGTTAAATTAAGAGAGGTTAGTGTGATGATATGGTTGATATGTTTGTGTGTACCAGTGTTTTTTTTCCCCTTTGATAACTAAAGCTAACCTAATCAGTCTTGGTTTGCTTCATCATCTCAAGAATTCAATGAGCATATTCAATAATGAGCTTGAATCAATGATGAAAAGACACTCAGGAATTAATTCCTTGGTTTAAGACAAATCTGAAAACACTTAATAGTCGTTTCTCAGCCACAGTTGCTTTCCAGCTAATATTACCTCCTGTAAAACGTCATCATCGGCTCCATCTTTCAAATCCATTTCTGTAGGAAAATAAAATGTAACAGTTAAATCGATAAGGTATGTCTAACAGTCAGGTATGAATTTGTCTATTTTGAGATGCCTAAACAAATAACACTAATAACAACAATTAACATTACTTTCAGCACAGACAAATAGGGCGTGTACATTTGTAATTTCAAAGCAATGGAGCAACTTTCTGGAGCATTTATGGTGAAACGGAGACAAAGGAAGAAAGTTCAGACCAACAGTTGTTCACCACCAGGAGAAGTGATTGAGATAGTAAAGCATTATTCTATAGCTGCTCTAGAACCTCTTAAACTGGTCTTAAGCATTTCATTCACACCTCTGGTGATCTTCTCCAGTCGCACCACACACGGCTTCACTGCATTTGAGTGTTGAACCGTCTCTGGAAAACAGCACATTTTTTCCATCAATCTAACCAGCCTTTGCTGGGTCTAACTGGAGAAAAACTTTGCTGCACTATACAAACATTAATATAAATTACAATTTGATAATTTTATTGTACTTACTATGTAAATTATTTGATAATACTAAATTAATCCATGACAATTCATTGGGAAAGTAATGTAATCTGAGGAGCACCATTTGGTAACAAAACAAAGCACTGGTGTTGATTACATTACATGCAAGCCAGAAGATTTTTCTACAGCTTCACCTGCATTAATGACTTTGACAATGCAGATCCAGACATTAGTCTTACAGAGCTAGACCTTTGATCGTTGGCTAAAAGGTCTTCAGCGCTGGGAAGATGAATCTGTATTTAAACTGGGTCATTAATGTTGTAGAAATGTGAAATTATTTTTGAATTTGGTGCCTTCTAGACTGAGAAAACAGAAAATGTATTTCTGTCTCATGGGGATTAAAGACAACAATTCCCAGAATGCACTTCACTGCCCTACACTAGGCACGGCTACTGGTTTACTTGATCACTTGCCCACTGCGTTCATTTTCATAAAATCGTGTCTGTTCAATATAATGTGAGTGAGCCGATTGAGTGTCACGGCACAAACGCAGCAGGATCGGATTACATTCATCATATGAGCTGAGGTAATCGCGGGATTCACGGCTGCAGCCGCATTCACAGCACGTGATCAGTCTGGCGCATTTTCAGTTCATGTCTTTGGCAGCTTAACTTTCATAGGAATTAATTTTAAATGTTGAAACACTCACTTTGCCTCTGGCCAAAAAATCCACAGATGACGCAAAATGACAATTTGCGTCATCTGAGGATTTTTTCCAGAAATAAAATATATAATTCTCTTGTCTCAAGGGGGGAAAAGTACGATAATTTGAATATACTCCCGGGTTTCTACTGACACAAAGCTTAATGCTAATCGCTTAACTAACCCTTTAAAGAAACACTGTGAAAATAGGCTCATTTTCCAAGTCCCCTGGAGGTAAATAGTTGAGTTTTACCATTTTTGAATCCATTTAGCCGATCTTTGTATCTGGCGGTAGCACTTTTAGCATAGCTTAGCATACATCATTGATTTTAATCAGTCCATTAGCATCTCATTCAAAAAATGACCAAAGACACTTTCAATATTTTTCCTATTTAAAACTTGACTCTTCTACAGTTACATCGTGTGCTAAGATCAACTGAAAATAAAAAGTTGCGATTTTCTACACCTATATGGCTAGGAACTACTTTCTCATTCCTGCGTAATAGTCTCGGATCTTCGCGGCCGACACCATGGCTGCAGCAGCGCAATGATATTACGCAGCGCTGAAAGTAGCCCCCCAGCTAGGTAACTTTCAATGTGACTAGCACTAAGTTCGTGTAGTTGCAGAGAAAGTTTCAGGCTTGCAGCCGACAAATTGTGTTGTGGATTTACCTGTGTGATTAGCCATGGTTCTGTGTGTTGTAAAGGGCTGTGACATAAGTTGAAGGTGCATAATACCACCATGTTTCACAGAATACCAACGAATCATTGCGCCACTGCAGCGAAGATCCGCGACTATTACGCAGGAATGAGAAAGTAGTTCCTAGCCATATAGGTGTAGAAAATCGCAACTTTTCATTTTCAGTTGGTTTTAGCACACGATGTAACTGTAGAAGAGTCAAGTTTTAAATAGGAAAAATATTGAAAGTGTCTTTGGTCATTTTTTGAATGAGATGCTAATGGACTGATTAGAATCAATGATGTATGCTAAGCTATGCTAAAAGTGCTACCACCAGATACAAAGATCGGCTGAATGGATTCAAAAACGGTAAAACTCAACTATTTAACTCTAGGGGACTTGGAAAATTAGCCTATTTTCAAAAAAGTGGAGTGTTCCTTTAAGGCTGGGTTCAGTTTGTTACATACCATCAATAGAGTTAGAAAATGTGAAAATGTTGTCAGCAGACTATTGTGCTCTTGGCGGTGACCACAGAGCTGTTTCTCACAATACAAAAAGGGAAAACCCATTGTCAGCCTCATCTGACTTTGCTGATCCAATCTGATCTGATGCACTTTTTTCCAAAACTTTTTTTTAACGTTTTTCCTCAGAAGTGGTAGCCATTGCTATCATAGTACCCCTAACCTTGCTAGCACAATTTTATGCAGATGGATTATAAAAAAATAAATAAAAAAACTGCACTCAAATTTCAAAAGGCTACATTTTTATTAGACAATCTGTGTACATTTTTGCTGTGGTTTTCTGGTGTGTAGGTTGATTTTTTTTCCCCCAGGTATGCCAACTATTGTTGAAGGCTGAGAATTTATACATCATTATCCCTGTGAATTGTTTTGGTGCAAATTTTTCACCAGTTATTGTCTATGCTTTGCCTTAAAAAAACAACACACACAAAAAATTCACTTTAGGATAACTTGCCTGATGTGCTGTCTCTGGCTTTTTTCTTCCTCCCATTTCTGATGGGTGAAACCTTGCCTTCAGTTTGCTCTACAGAGGAGTCATCATTGGAATCCAGCTCCTTTGTTATATCGGTGTCACTTTCACCTGAACTATCATTCCAGTGATGAGCATCGCCATTTTTAACAGCCTGTAAAACCAGTTTAAACACAGGACAAAATTAATTGAGACCGATAGAACGATCATTAGAGAGCGAAAGATTGATATAAAAACTTGTATTCTATACCTGAGCAAAGATCTTTTCTGCTTCAAGAGATGGACAGGGCAAAACCAAAAGACAGAGGACAAGTCTTTTGAAAAAGGATGGTGGTGGAAAAGTCTTGAGCACAAAACACCAGTATCGCTCCAGAGAAAGAGTTGTAGATGTGTCTTCTTCATCCTCAACAAGCTGGTACTCCAAGAACTCATCAGTGAGTTTAGCAGAGTCCTCAGGTTTGGAGCAGATGCCAAATTGTACAGCAAGTTCAACTATATTTTTTCCTGTGACCTTTAACCTTCCCGCTGGGCTGAGGAGCTGTGAAATGCCCCTTAAGACACTATCGCTCAGAGGGAGACTGTCAGCAATGGAGGTCGTAAGAGTTTTGAAGAACTTTAAAGACTCATCATGAAACGCGTTCAGAGAATCTGCCAGTTCCTCTTCTCTGGCAGAGATGAAGTCCTCTACCACCCCACCCAGACTGAGCTCAGTAGCAGGAAGGCAGAAAGTTGAGTTTTCCAGGATGGTTGGGTCTCGTTCCTTCAGATAACGTATGACCGCTTGAGGACGAAGAAAGCTGGAGGCGTATGAACGTAGGAGCCCACTTGCTTCTCGAAGGATCTGGACAAGATCAGCACGAACAAAGCCTTTGCTTTGTTGCAGATGCTGCCCGAAGGCACGGAGTGGTCCAAGAGCGTGATCCAGAAACATCAAGGTGACCCTAATTTTAGGGTTCTCCAACTGCGAACAAATAAGCTTAGCTTTATCATTATTTTCATCACAGGAAGTGAAGTATGATACCAAATCGCTCCACATTCCAAGCATCCTTTGAACGAGCACACAAAACTCCTCACAACTGTGTGAAAAGGGAGCACTGCTGTCTTTTAGTCCATCAATCCCTGCAAACAGCATCTTGAGGTTGTCATTGCTGGTGGAGCAAGTCGAGAAATGTGCATAGATGTTGACAATAAGTTCGTGAACCTGACTGGAGCAAGCCTTTAGGCCAGCATTGCAGGCAGAGTCAGGTATCCTGTAAAGTCCACCAAGATCAATCACTTGTGGGTTGAGCTCCCGAATTTGCAATAAAAAACTTTCTGAGGTCTGTTCCGGACCATTTACATAGAAAGCTACCATGTTGCTAGCAGGAAGCTCAAACTTTTGGAGGACATTGGGTAAACACCCAGAACCGGAGTCTTCAGCCTGAAAGACATCAAGGAGACGGATACAGTACCTTGCTTGCTTTTCCTCAAAAAAGCCCACGAGGACCACATGGCAGGAGGTCTTTTCTCCACTCTCTGCATCAAGTGGAACCTGCCCATATATGTAGATACAGAACGGGTTCAGCTTACAAGCAGAAACAATGTCCTTTGGATACTCTAGGCCGAGGATGTATTTTGCAGTACGTTGGGAGACCTTGTTGATCCTTGAGGCTAGACTGGAGAGGCAATGGTTTTGAATGAAAAGCAGCATGGTTTCACTACAGGAAATGGAGTCTGCAATCTGCTTTCTACCCCTCTCACATTTCATATGCTTTTGAGTTTGCTGGTGTCGCTTCAGGTCATAAAAACCTGCGTGTAGGACAAAATTATTGTCACACAAAGTGCAGTAAGCAGAGTTGTCTCCTAGTTGACTAGCTTTGAGCCATTTAAAGGTTATTTGCCATTTAGGATCGTAAGTCACAGGTCGCCTCCTTCCATTCAAATCCATATCTTTGTCAGACTCGTCTCTTACTCTGCCTGTATAAAATGAAAAACAAGCTACATCAATGTTCTGTAATAGTGTATGTATTTCAATGATGAGCTGATTTCCCAGTCCTATTGATTGTATTATAGATACTGAGGCAAATATTATATTTTTCCATGACTGAGGGAAAAATGATTTAATAAATTAATTCAAAGTCATCATACTTAAAACAAATAATAATAACAAATAAATAAAATAATTAAAATACAAAACTGAACTGACAATAATGGAGGCTTACCAGATTCATGTGGACTTTTCCCAGATTTTGGAGACTTAACAGCATCATCTACCTGTACAATATCTTGACCATTACGAGCTTCAACTGCGTTGTACTCCCTCCCTTTCCTCTCATTGGCAATGAAAAATTTCTTGAACCACTTCATAAAGGTGAAATTGGGTCTAAACTTTCCTGTAAGAAGCTCCTTCACTGGGATTGACTGAGAAAATCAAAAATGGAGAAAATCAATGTACTGTAAAAAGCTTGACAGACAACATACTTCTCAGATTACGCTTATTTACATATCCAGCACATAATTCCTTCAACATTCAAAATTGTATATGCAGGAGTATTAATGGGATTAATAGGACACATTGAGGTGAATCTGACCTCTGTGATGCCTAATTTCCGGAAAGCTGTCTGCAAAAAACTGTAGTTCTGCATGAAATCAGACCTCTTTTGGGACTCAAATTTTACTTTGCTCATGTCAATGGACCCTGGGAAGAGCAAGTCTATAAGCTGGCAAAAACATGCACCTAAAAAAAGTAAAGAAGATTCATGTAATGCAGATTAAAGCTGTTGTCAATAAGTAGACATTATAAAAAATAAATACATAAAAACAGTACCTGAACGACATTGCTCCACTTGAGTAAAGTTAGTTTGTAGGGTTTCGTTGATCCAGCACAAAACTTCATAGCGACTGCACTTGTCATCAGGGTTATTAGGGTCCAGACTAACATTTGTAGCCATCTTATGCTTTCATAATGCAAAATAAAAATATTTTTCTTACAAAACAGAACGTGAGACAACATTCAGAAGCAATAAATCATAACCAAAGTTAATTTCATTGTACATTTGCAATCAAGGAGAAGTGTTTGTAGTTTTATGTATTGTACTTTTTAGACCAGAGGGAATAAGGTATGACAGTAAACCAGTATAATAAAGTTCCTTCAGACCACTTATATAGTATTTGTGTGTGTGTGTGGAAAAGACAAAGAGAGAGAAAGAGATTGGAATGCATTAGAAATCATGCAAAATTACTTTCAGACACATGAGATGCATAGAGTTAAGTTGCTCTCTTTTGGATGGGATATAAAACTTGTGAGGTTAATCTAAAATGCTTACTTAAAGTTTTAGTAGCAAAAGACATGCGTCGGTGTGTTGAGTAAAACTCCTCCCCACTTTACGAAAATCTCGCGGGGTCATTTTTGCCGCGAATGCAGCGCGCTTATAAAGTAGCTTTCACTTTTACAGCTTTTAACCGGCGGTGACAACAACTTGAAACACAGTTAACCGTAAACAATGAGCGCAAGAAATCTAAATGAAAGTTCGAAATAAACACGTGGTATTTTAAACAAATCCAGTAGCATGCATGTAGATGTTTAGCGGTTGATTTATTTGTGGAATGATGATCAAATTGTAGTGATTTAACGTTATAGCATATTATTTTTTTGTTAAATTATCTTTGTCTTTGTGAACCGTTTCAAAACAACTGGATTAACGCTATCGAGACAAATGTTAATTTGTGCGATTTTAACTTTGCAAGTCGCTTTAACCTAGACGTAAACGGCTAACATGCAGTGCAAAATATGTTTGCAAATAACGGCAATTTAGTAAACATTTTTTTAAATAAACCATATCCGCGTTCTCATTGTATTAACACCGGTTGCCATTGTCAGTGTGTCTTTGTGTAATGGTCGCTCACATGAAGCGTAACGTAACTGTATGGGCCATAACACATGGATTTTTATAACAGCAGACTCACAACGCTCCACGAAATCTAACAAATCGAAACGTGCTTTTTAAAACAATCAAGTATGTCCTACCTTATTTGTACCTTGTCCCGGAGACCTCGCTACTCCCCAGTCTAGAAGGTAATTCCCCAGTCCACCCCAGTGCCTTCCCCCAACATATGCATTGTGCTGACAAGGATTGGCCTGTTGAAGCCAAAGTGGGAGGTACTATACTGCCCTATAGCTAGCTAAAATTTCTCAAACGTGCGAAATAGCGTGTTGTTTTTCAGTATAAAAATGTATTTTAACGTCAGGATACAGATGTGACGTAAATCTGAACGGACAACGTCTGTCCAGTTGTTGTATTCGTAACCATAGACACGACTCTAATGTAGCCATTAGCGACGACTCTTTAAAACGAAGTTAAAAATATGCCTATTAGTTGTTTTACACATTATGTTCTGTTGTTTAAACCATAACTATTTCGTTAAAATTAACGAAATAATGTAAAAAGTGTAACGCGCAAAGTTATCGAGAGGGAGTTGTGAGACTTCTATGGGCAAGATTATTATTATTTTTTAAATCTTATTAGCCTGAACTATCAGTAATTTCCGATTCGGTTAAATTACACGTCACAATACGAAAGCCACGTGGCAGGCACGCGCATACGGTTGTAGGTAATTGTTAAATAAAATACGTTTTAACGGTAGTTAACTTTATTTGCGAGATTACGTTTTGTTGTTAAATGTAAATAAACCGTTCGTTTAACATTGATATCGGCCAACTATCACAATTCTCTAACTTAAAACTACAGCAAACAGTGAGAAGTTGACACTGAAATGGCGGCCGCGGTGCGCTCTGTGTGTTGATATGGCGCCAAAAAGAAAAAGTTTCGGGAAAGGGGTTGTTCACCACCTAAAATGGCGGGCTATTGAACTTGTTCTGCCGTGTGGCTCGTTTTGTGCCCTTTAAGACGCAATTCAGTTCCACAGAGTATGCACTTTACAAGCTTCACAAATGCAAGACTATCCTGTTTGTAATCTCAATTTAGTCCACTATTCGCGACCATGCATTCAGACACACAAAACGTGATGTTTTCCGTTTCACTTTGGAAGGCAGCAGCCAATCTGGTGCTTTTTAATGATAAAAACTAGTTTATGTAAATAAATTATATTGGAGCTTGAGGAGAAATAAATAACACAATACCACTTTAACATAAGATGACAAGTCACAAGACAAAGACACATGTAGCCTATGAAAAATATATAGAGAAAAAAAAACAGGTAAAAAGTTAACCTTACCTTTATGACAGAGCTGGGTTAGTTTAGACAGCTTTTTGACCATCCCTTTAAATCGCACTTTTATTTGTTGTAACAACAGTGTGCCTAATTTGTTTAAAGGCAAAGCAGGACAGACAGGACAGGTGAGTCTTCTTTCATGACAATAGACCAGGATTTTGTATTTTACTTTTCTTACTCTGTCTCCAGCCCTTCTCTTTCCTCCACCAATATTTTTTAACTGTTTTGTCTATTGAACTTATATCCCATCTTATTACTTTAAGAAAGACTTTTGTTAGTTAATTTTGCCAAGAAGCACTTGTGGCACAATCAAAACATTCTCTGCACCAAACACTGAGTTTGGTGCAGGGTTACCTGTTTTCCTGACGAATGGTAGAGTCTAGGAAACCTGTTTGAAAATAATTATTATTTTTGCAGTTCCATTTGGAGGTTAAGCTTAAAGTTTGGTTTCTGGTTGGAGGTGCAATGAGTAGAGATTCTTCTCAACTAAAGAACCTTAGAAGAGAGAAAGAATCATGTCATCTTTCATTTGTTACTACACTAGAGGTTCCAAAAGGGTTTTCACAGTTATGAACTAGGGGAGAGCGGAGTTGGTTTAACACTGTCTGCCTCCTGCTCAGCTAGTGTTTGTAGCTCTGTACAGTCTTGCTTTTGAATCTCTATTTGATATATTTTCTTTGTTCTACTGCTAAATATAACTTACTCATCACCATATATTGTTTAAATATTGCCAATCACGTTAAATTTGACATCACTAGCTTTTAATCTAAATCACCATCACACATTAGCATTTCGTTAGCCTGTTAGCTTGTCATCTCTGCAACCGGGTCTCCTGTTTTCTGAGTTCATTAAAAAACTGTGGTGAGTTGGAATAGTAAATAGTCTCCAACAAACCACTGTGGTAAGTTGGATTCATCAACAAACACGGTAAGCTATGTCATCTTCTCCTGTCATTGTCACTTGCACTGCTTGCTGCATGTTTAGTATGGGCTTCTCCATTGGCGAACAGGGCTTCACATGTGATAAATGTAAAGAGATAATTAGGCTGACAGAGAAGATTTCAGAATTAGAGACACGCATCCAGACTTTATCTGAGAGTAGTGAGGATGTTACAGCTTTAGACACTGATTTGGATGCGAGTAGCTTAGTAAACTCTGTACATTCTCGGTTCCGGCTGCAGGGCCCCGCAGCAGGGAAACTGGGTAACGGTGAGGCGGCATAGTCGCGGATCAAAACCACTCTTCCGTTCGATTAGAATATCAAACAGGTTCTCCCCACTCAGTGACGCACCCACTGAGAATCCTGTTGAAAGTGCCCTAGTTATTGGTGATTCTATTACACGGAACGTGAAAATAGACACCAGCCACCATAGTCACATGTTTACCGGGAGCCAGAGCGCCTGACATCAAAGCAAATTTAAAAGTGCTGGCTAATGCTAATCGTAAATTCTCTAAGATTATTATTCACGTCGGCACTAATGATGTTCGACCAGTCGGAGATCACCAAAATTAACATTAAAGAGGTGTGTGAACTCGCTAGTACGATGGCAGGTTCAGTTTTTTGTTCTGGTCCGCTCCCCGTTAAAAGGAGTGATGAGATAGTTAGCAGATTATCATCACTCAATGGCTGGTTGTCTAAGTGGTGTCCAAAATAACATAGGGTTCATAGACAATTGGAAAAATTTTTGGGGGAGACCTGGCCTGTTAAAACACGGCAGCATCCATCCTTCTTGGAGTGGTGCCGCCCTTCTCTCTAGTAATTTGGCATATAGTCTTAGAGCTAAACCTTGACTCACTAGGGCCCAGGTCAGGAAGCAGACGTACTGGCTTACCCGACCGCCTGCTAGCTGCCTCCCGTTACAGAAGTCAGGTAAATCCCAACACAAAGACACTCTTTTACCTAAATATTATCACATAGAGAGTGTCTGTTCCGCGAATAAGTAATTACAAAAACATCAAAACCATTCAACGGTAATAATTTAATTGATGTCCAACAAATAAACAATATATATAATACGGATAATCAAATGATAAAGCTTGGGTTGCTGAATATTCAATCCCTTTCCCCAAAAGCACT
The DNA here is from genome assembly GCA_023029165.1 of Gobiocypris rarus. Lineage (NCBI taxonomy): Eukaryota > Metazoa > Chordata > Actinopteri > Cypriniformes > Gobionidae > Gobiocypris > Gobiocypris rarus. The sequence continues at coordinate 14,861,948 of CM040928.1, read as the reverse complement.
CATTGTTAGTGATATCATTACAGATAATAATATAGATGTGCTGTGTTTGACAGAAACCTGGCTAAAACCTGACGACTACATTACGTTAAATGAGTCCACCCCACAAGACTTTTGTTATAAACACGAGCGCGTCTGAAAGGTAAAGAGGGAGGGGTTGCTGTAATTTATAATAATATCTTCAGTATTATTCAGAAGTCTAGTTTCAAATATAATTCCTTTGAAGTTTTGGTGCTTTATGTAACGTTATGTAGTGCAAATGATAAATCCCGTGTAACATTTGTGTTAGCTACTGTATATAGGCCACCAGGGCACAATACAGACTTTATCAAAGAATTTGCTGATTTTCTATCAGAGCTAGTTCTGGCCGTAGATAAATTACTAATTGTTGGTGATTTTAATATTCATGTAGACATCGAAAAAGAAACATTGGGATTGGCATTTAAAGACATTCTAAACTCAATTAGAGTTAGGCAACACGTGTCAGGACCTACTTATTGCCATAATCATGCTTTAGACCTAATATTGTCACATGGAATAAATGTTGATACTGTTGAAATTCTGCAGCAGAGCGACGACATCTCAGATCATTACCTAGTATCATGTATACTTAATTTAGCTAAAGCTACAAAGCCATCCACCCGTTTCAAAAATGGCAGGACTATCACCGCTGCGAGCCTGCAACTAAAGATTGCTTTTTAAATAATCTTCCTAATCAGTATCATCTCCTCAGCATTTCAGATAGCTTAGAGGAACTCGATGTTGCAACAGAAACTATTGACTCTCTCTTTTCCAGTACTTTAGAAACAGTCGCTCCCCTGCGCTTAAAGAAGATTAAAGAAAATAGTCCAATGCCATGGTACAACGAGCACACCCGGGCCCTTAAAACAGCAGCCAGAAAAATGGAGCACAGCTGGAAGAAAACAAAACTAGAGGTCTTAAGTAATTCGTGGAAAGAACGTATGATCGCATACAGAAAGGCCATAAAAACTGCTATATCTGCTTATTTCTCAACTCTCTTAGAAGAAAACAAACACAACCCTAGGTATTTATTCGATACAGTGGCTAAATTAACCAAGAATAAAGCTTCAACTTCTGATGTTTGTAAACAGCACAGCAGTAATGACTTTATGAACTTCTTGACGTGTAAGATTGACAATATTAGGAAGAAAATTATAATCATGCAGCTGTCTACTACAGTATCACATCAGACAGAGCATCGTAGAGTCATTGAGGAAAAATTACACTCATTCACTGCTATAGGAGAGGAAGAATTGGCTAAACTCTTTAATTCATCTAAATCAACAACATGTATGCTTGACCCTATACCGACTAGGCTATTAAAAGAGATGCTATAGAGGTCATGGATCTTCTTCTTAATATCATTAATTCATCTTTGTCATTAGGATATGTACCGAAAACTTTTAAGTTGGCTATTATTAAACCACTTATTAAAAAAACGCAACTACAGGCCAATCTCAAATCTACCCTTTCTTTCAAAAATACTTGAAAAGGCAGTGTCTTCACAATTATGTTCCTTTTTAGAAAGAAATGGTATCTGTGAGATTTTCAGTCAGGATTTAGACCGTATCATACATAGTACTGAGACTGCTCTCATCAGAGTTACAAATGATTTACTCTTATCATCCGATCGTGGTTGTATCTCTCTATTAGTGTTACTCGATCTTAGCGCTGCATTCGACACTATTGACCACAACATTCTTTTGAATAGACTCGAAAATTATGTAGGAATTAGTGGACCTGCATTGGCATGGTTTAAATCATACCTATCTGACCGTTATCAATTTGTAGCTGTAAATGAACAGATGTCACACCGATCACAAGTTCAGTGTGGAGTACCGCGGGCTCAGTGCTAGGGCCATTGCTCTTCACCCTGTACATGCTACCACTGGGAGTTATTATTAGGAAGCATGGCGTTAGATTTCATTGTTATGCTGATGATACTCAGCTCTATATTTCTTCACACCCTGAAGAAACTTACCAATTCACAAGATTAACGGAATGTAAAGATGATATAAAAAATTGGATGATCAGTAATTTCCTGCAACTTAATTCAGAAAAAACAGAATTTTTAATCAAAAAAGCTCCACAAGTAGTAACCTAGAATACTGTCTAACCCTTGATGGCTGCTCTGTCAAGTCCTCGTCATCAGTGAGGAACCTGGGTGTGCTCTTTGATACCAATCTTTCGTTTGAAAGCCATGTTTCTAGCATCTGTAAAACTGCATTCTACCATCTTAAAAATATATCTAAATTACACATGCTCTCAATGCAAAATGTGGACCTGCACCCAGATGTGACCAACACATGACCCTTAAGTGTCTGCAGAGACCGTGTCATTTAGACTCCCCCTTAAGCTGGCTCATCGACACGGCATCCTCAATAAACCTGTATCTGGCGTGATGACTCCGATTGTTTGAATAGTCCTAGTAAATAATACTTTACATCGATATGTCATCCTCAAAACAACCCGTCTCCAGCGTGTTGCCACCGATCTTTCGAATATTACACTTTAGTAATTGTTTAATCAATGAGGCATCCTCAATAAAAACCTGTCTCCGGCGTAATGACTCCGATATTTCAAATTATTTATTTTTAATAATTATTTAATTGATACATCATCCTCAATAAACCTGTCTCCGGCGTGTTGCCTCAGATCTTTTGAATATTCAGATCTATTATGACCTCTGACCTTTAAAATTGTCAGAATAATAATAATACGGTGTTTGTTAATTAGCCAGAGGAGAACTGGCACCCCGACTGAGCCTGGTTTCTCCCAAGGTTTATTTTTCTCCATTAGGTCTCCTGATGGGGTTTTGGTTTACTTGCCACTGTCGCCTCTGGCTTGGCTTGCTCAGTTGGTGAAAAACTATTTTTCAAATATTTTTCAAAAATAATCTAATTATTAAACTAAATTAACCATATAGACCAAATTACTGATCTAAAGCCCACATTGTCACTGTATGATAATCAAAATATATTCTGTTGCATTATTTTTCTGTGAAGCTGCTTTGAAACAATCTGCATTGTTAAAAGCGCTATATAAATAAAGTTGACTTGACTTGACTTGACTTTCCACACATGTCAGGATGACGAAACTTAGTGTGTTTACTAGTTGCCATATCAACATTATATAGAGAAAAAAATGGTCAATTAAAAAATCTTTGGAATATATCACTTAACATTTATTTATCCCTAGGAAAATACATTTCTTAAGTACATTTTTCATATGTTTTTTTTTATTGATTTTTTTAAATAAGACAAATCTGATATTATGTTAATCTTATATGCGTTATTTAACAGTTGAGATAGTTCTTTAACGCTGTTCTAACCAGCAGAAGCCGGGTTTAAATCACGTGGGGCATGTTGTAACACTACGTTACAATGAGCCCCTATTAGAGCTATGCTATTCTACTCTATACTTTTATGATTTTTATTGAGAAACCATGAGAAAAAGGTAAATAAAGACTGAAAGTCAATGTTCGGAAATGCTTTATTATTATTCTTTTCAAACTATGATGTTTATAACTGTGTTTTGAGGTGTGTTTGTTGTAAAACTCAAAAATGTGTTTATTTGTAATGATTAAAAATGCTGTTATATTATTTGAAAAAGTTAATAATTGAAAGTTAATTTATTCACAAAATATTTTAGTTTGTCTTGGTTATTTTTTTTATTATATTAGATAACATTTTAAGCAAAACCGCACAATTGTAGACGTGTGCTATTAATGTGGGAAAAAATAAATGGATTTACACAAGTGGATTTACACAAACTGAGAAAGTCCCTGCTCTCCCCTGTTCTGGGTTCCCCAAAGATCAGGTCTTAAAATAAAAATAAAAAGTATTAGTTTGAAGAGCATTTTAATAATCTTTTTATATATAATCTATCATTTAATTTAAAAACAATAGTTTTAAAAAAAAGTCAGTTTATCACAAAAAAAGAGGAGAACAGGAGAAAACAGAGCAAAGGTAGACCATGTGATGTTTTAATGTTTTTGTTAAATTATTGAAGTTGACTGTCCAGTGTACCACGGAAGCTTAAAGTCCTTATCAGAAGTGAAAGAGGTAGCCAGTGATCCCTATCACACTTTCTGCTCAACAAAAAACATTAGTCTTTATCTTTTCTCTTTCCTGTCACCTCCAGATGTCTGCTTTTTGAAACTGAAAATAACGGTTTCACTACAACCTAACTTATACCCACACATAAATCACTCCCATGCATATTTCACAATGCATTCTTTGGCACGCTTAAGAAAGTGACCAATTAACTTGTGTTTGAGACATACTGTTTCTCTTGTGATTACTTGTAACTGTCTGCTAGTTTGTGAAAGACATTTTTTTTATTTTTAGAAACGAAACATTTGGGAGACCTGGGTTTCTCTCATGCTTTAAATCAGTAGTGAAATGAAAGTCCTTAGCCTACTCATCCTCACATTTCTCCGACCTGCATTACTTTCTTTTATTTGTAGAACACACAAGGAAGCTTCAAAGCACCAAAAAGGACTCAACCATAAAAGTGGTCAAACTCATGCTACCAAGACTGTGTGTGAGAAACAGAAAATTCTTTCAAAAGATCTGACTTAAAATAATAATTTATTTAGGAATCAGACTTTGCACTTAATTCTCTCATGAACGAGGAGAGCTAGGAATCTCATTGAACATCAAGAGTACAAATAGAACCTTTTTATGAAGGTTTAGATAAGATTTTGCATCCGGACTGAAGCTTGAAAGCTTCAACCCATTTATTATAATTCTGTTGAAAATACCTTCAAAATATCTCAACTTGAGTTATGTCAAAGAAATTACATGACAATTCTTTAAAAAGTCTTAAGTGTTTAGCTTAGATGCTTAGATTAGTTCATTTTAAATAGTTGAGTGGCAAATTTTATTTTAAAAGTAAATATTTCATACAGCAATTAAAAAAAAAAAAACTATTTTAAGTATGTCACACCACTGCACAAAATACAAATTCACTTGCTTTAAAAAAAGATTGAAAGATGCTTCCTAACACAAATGCCTAACTCCTAACTCTCGCCTTCAGCCACAGATGAACCCAAGAACCCAGACAGCTCGTCACATCACTCACCTCGCTATTGAGATGGCAAATCCTATCTCACTCAGAGTTAGTCATGCCTGGTCTACCACAGCAGGGTCACCGGGGTCAAGGTAGGCTTTGTGTTATTTATCAAGGGGGCAACACCATGTAAGTGACAGGAAAGAGAGCCAGTCTGGTTCTTACCTCAGAAAAGATAAGTTTTGCTTGAGAAATAGCTGCAACTGAATGCATCAAATAGGCCTATATAAATTGTAGAAAACATATTGAAAAGATTTGTTGGCTCAAGCAAAAAAGGCCTATTTTTTATTATCAATAGCGACATCACTTTTAAACCAAGCAACTTTCTGTTAGTCAACTTGGCCAAATTGAACCCATGATGAAATATGTGCGCAAAATAGTTTGTTCTTACACCAATTTCCCGATCATGTGGTTTTCTATTAATGAAAATTCCTGAACAATGATAAATGCGATGGCACATTCAGTCGTAAAGTTGGTTGTCTTAAACATGGATAAGTTAAGTCTTGCATGGAGTCTTAAATGCAGTAAAATGTGGCCACTTTTATCAATTATTTTTCAGGGCAGAAAGCCATGTGGGTTGATTAAAGCTGATAAAAGCTTTATTAAATAAACTGTTAAAATGGTAGGTTGTACTGTGGATACAATTTAAGTAGTGTTAGGTTTCAAACGCTTTCAGAATGTCAGCTGAGAAAGTCTGTGTTCTTTAGGGTGTGTATTTAAAGGGAAAGGTGGAGATAAAATCTCTGAGAGAAAGACGAAGGTGAATGAATGAGAGTGGTAAGCAGCTGAGACAGGGAAAAGACAGAAAACAATACTAGAGGTCAGGTCCTGACAGGTGCGATCAAACTCATCACAAGTTCCCAGGATAAGGGAACTCACAGCCACCACAGGGGGTCACGCTGCTCTTGTCACAGCCAATCAGACACAGCCACAGCTTGAGCACTGCCTGTTTGTCTCTCCTCACTGTGAGACTTTTTTAGCCAATCATCTTGATTGATTTTGTGTTTGACTGACAGGGATGAGTGAAAGAATTGTAAAGCATGTAATAAAGGTCAGTGGAGTGTTGTAAACTGCTCTAGACACGTGTATAAAATCTTAAAGATGACATGAAATTAAATCACTTTGTGTTAATTGTTGTTTATTGAGTGTTTATTTATTATATTTGAATATTTTTGTTATAAATCGTTATTGGACTTAATCGTTATTATTTTAAAATATTTTTAACATAACTTTTCATATATATTAAGCATTTATTTATAAATATTTTCCTTTTTAAAAGTAACATTTGATATATTTCATAAAATAATATTCTAAGCACCTGATTTTGTGTATTTACAACTATATTTGTAGTTTATTTAAATGTTTATTCAATTGAATGTACTTAATTGTAAATTGACAACATGCTTTAGCCTATGTTTTAACTAAAAGTATGCCATCATAGAGTAAAAAAAAAAATGAAAACCAGTTCTTTAATAAAGATAATTTCTGACACTTTTGGTGTTTTTACAAATAAGGGAGCGCGGGGCAAGACCTAACACAGGGTTAGTTGTAAGACAGATGGTTTAAACCTTTCCACAAATGCCAGGATGACAAAACTTAGTGTGTTTACTAGTTGCCATATCAACATTATGATGAACCCCAAGTGGATTTACACGAACTGAGACAGTCAAAAAGTGTTAGGTTGTGCCCCGCTCTCCCCTATATATATTTTGCAGTAGGCTACTAAACAAATGCAGCTTCTAGTTAAAGCAGAGGTATGTGTTAATGTGTGACTGAGTTTGTAGGTGTGGGAGGGGGTGAGTGAGTGGAGCCAAGAGGGTCATAAAGTTATTGTATTATTCTTCAATGGAGTCACCATAAGGTTTTCAGTATTGGTCACAGTAGCACAAACTATAAAATCTATTTAGAGAACCATGTAGGCTACATACAGGGCAGGCCACATACACATTTCACTAATGTTAGTATTTATTAGACCTTGTGCTTCATCATTTGAAATCCAAATCCAATTATTTTTCTGTAAGACAATGTGGCAAGCACATGGCCATTGTGTAGCCACTTACTTCCCCCCACAGAACAACTCCACCTGCTTGTAAAACGTGCTTCAAAAGCACAATGTATAGAATGCCTCGTTAATATATACACAGAGCGCCCTCTATTGGAAATGAATTGTAATTACAACAACTTTTATTAGAGCCTATTCAAATGTAGCCAATTGTCCGTTTCAGTTGATTATTGTACACAACCTTAATTCAACCTCATAATAATAATAAAACTTTATATTAAAATAAAACAATATAATAAAAGTATTAAAGTATTGTTTAATTATTATTGTAATTTATGATAATTAAAATTAACAATATTATTATTATTATTGTTAATCATTACGAATCAAAATTTACAGCAATCATTTCCAACACTTTCTTTGCAGGATCCCTGCTGTGCTCCGGCCACGATACTCTGCTGCACCCCCAGGAGTCACACACACACACACACACACACACACACACACACATCACCAAGGCTGACCTTGAGTTGCCATGGCAACCTCTCTGCTCCACATGAAGCTTCTCTTAAGTAAACAGGCATGCACACACACTCAAACAGGCATGCATACACAAGCTGACACATTTAAGGTATGTTTAACACAGGCCTATGAACTCCAATTATAGTAAATCTATAAAGAGAATAATATTAAGAAGGTAGAAAACAAAACAGTAATATAGCGACTCTTCAAGTGACTTGCAATAGTCTGCAGGGTCAGGCCCCATGAATAAACCTGAGGTTAAGTGCCTTGATCAAGGACTAAAGAGTGATAGCTGAAGTCTCACTCCTTGCGGGGCTTGAACCAACAACCTTCTGATTGGCAGCCCTTAGCCCTGCCCTGATTAAAATGACTAGGCTAAGTGAAATAGGGTGATAAATAAAGAGGTCTCAAAATAATATTTTATGATGTCTAGCATCAAGCACTTTTTTTTACAGTTTAGCAATACATACATATTCACAGTCAGATGATACGTGTCCGTAAATTGATACTTTGAAATAATGTTTCAATATTGTTATCAGACTATACAATTTCAACATCAAGATGCAGTTTTATGAGATGCATAATTTTCTAGAATTTAAAAAAATGGATGGAAAGATTTGGAGTAAGTCTATTGTTGATCACTTGATAAGGAACACAGAATAACACAGTTTGTTGGATTCATTCATTTATTGTTGGTTCTAGTAGTTCACATTTCATTAGACTTATCCCATGTACAGGTCCTTCTAAAAAAATGTGCATATTGTGATAAAAGTTCATTATTTTCCATAATGTAATGATAAAAATTAAAATTTCATGTATTTTAGTTTCATTGCACACCAACTGATATATTTCAGGTCAATACTGATGATTTTGGCATTCAGCTCATGAAAACCCAAAATTCCTATCTCAATAAATTAGCATTTTTCATCCGACCAATAAAAAAAAGTGTTTTTATTACAAAAAAAGGCAACCTTCAAATAATAATGTTCAGTTATGCACTCAATACTTGGTCGGGAATCCTTTTGCAGAAATGACTGCTTCAATGCGGCGTGGCATGAAGGCAATCAGCCTGTGGCACTGCTGAGGTGTTATGGAGGCCCAGGATGCTTCGATAGCGGCCTTAAGCTCATCCAGAGTGTTGGGTCTTGCGTCTCTCAACTTTCTCTTCACAATATCCCACAGATTCTCTATGGGGTTCAGGTCAGGAGAGTTGGCAGGCCAATTGAGCACAGTAATACCATGGACAGTAAACCATTTACCAGTGGTTTTGGCACTGTGAGCAGGTGCCAGGTCGTGCTGAAAAACGAAATCTTCATCTTCATAAAGCTTTTCAGCAGATGGAAGCATGTGCTCCAAAATCTCCTGATAGCTAGCTGCATTGACCCTGCCCTTGATAAAACACAGTGGACCAACACCAGCAGCTGACATGGCACCCCAGACCATCACTGACTGTGGGTACTTGACACTGGACTTCAGGCATTTTGGCATTTCCTTCTCCCCAGTCTTCCTCCAGAATCTGGGACCTTGATTTCCGAATGACATGCAAAATTTGAGCGACAGTCCAGTGCTGCTTCTCTGTAGCCCAGGTCAGGCGCTTCTGCTGCTGTTTCTGGTTCAAAAGTGGCTTGACCTGGGGAATGCGGCACCTGTAGCCCATTTCCTGCACACGCCTGTGCACGGTGGCTCTGGATGTTTCTACTCCAGACTCAGTCCACTGCTTCCGCAGGTCCCCCAAGGTCTGGAATCTGTGCTTCTCCACAATCTTCCTCAGGGTCCGGTCACCTCTTCTCGTTGTGCAACGTTTTCTTGCCACACTTTTTCCTTCCCACAGACTTCCCACTGAGGTGCCTTGATACAGCACTCCTGTAGTTTATGTGCTATAAGGACCTGTAGTTTATGTGCTATAAGTAAATTGTGAGATTCGGAGGGCCTTGCTACTCCTGCAGAAAAAAAGTCCTATTTGCATATTTGCCTCATCTTAATTAACTGAAGTCAGTCTTAATTAACAAAAGTCTTATATGATTCATGAATTTCTAAAAGAGTGGTTGTTCAGAACTATATTTGCCTCTAAAGCCCAGCATGTTGTCAAGACGACAAGACTGATACTTAAATAACTGTTTTCAACAAGTTAGAGAAAGTACATTGAAAGTTAAAATTAATTTTTTTTTTTTTATTCTTAACTATATATAATAAACCAATAAATGCATAAATGTATAATGTATGCTACAAAAACTATAATGACTATATACAATAAAATGTTTTGACTATAAAAACGTTTTCAAATACTTATGTACTGCTGATTACATATGGGCTTTACACCTTTTTCTGTCTCTGCTTCTAACCCAATGTCACAGCTGTCACAGCTGGTTATAATGGTGTAGTGCAGAGACTGTCAGTCAGCCCGTCTTCACATATGGTGCCCCTCACAAGTAGAAGCTGCTGCGACTTTAGGATGCAGACAGATGTGTAAATACATATTTACACAAATATGCACCTTTGTAAATGAACATCAGTGTCCATCAAGAGTTCAAGCCTGTCCCATTAGCAAAGACCTCCCTCCTTCTCCATCTTCTGTCTCTGCCTCTCCCCCTTTCACTGCTCATTTCCTGTTACTTGGTTACCGGTTGCCTCGAACTGCTTGGGCCATTTGCGTTGCCATGGTGACCATGCCCATTCTGTCGTTTCCCAACAGCCTCTTGGCTATCCTGTCCTGACATTCCCCACTGCCCCCCAGCCTGCACGCCCAGGCCTCGGCCCACCCTACGCTGATGTCCCACGAGGCTGTCTGTGTGTGTTTGTTTGCTTGCGTGCGTGCGATCGTGTGCTCGCTCCCTCCCCCTCACTTCTTCCTCAGTTTGGATGACAAACAGGCCGACCACCTCCCTGTACAAGCAATTTAACACCTGCTGAAGAATTCATGGCTTATCTGCATAGAAGGACAGAGGTAGAGAGACAAAGACTGAGTGAGAGACACAGCTGGAAACAGCAATTCATAGTTATTTAGAAGAGTCTTTCTCAAGATTGATCGTGGAGAACCCTCAAAACCGAACAAAATGTCCAAAATGTGGCATGTTGGGGGTTCAATTCAGGACCTGAATTGAATAAATGACTGATTTAAACTCATATTATGGTAATGACTTTAAATATTGTTGTTAAATGTTCAGAATAGAGCATAGGAGAGTCATTCTGTGCTCTCTGATAGACTGCTTTCATTGATATTTTTTTTTTTTTTAAAGTGTGATCTTGGTCATTACTCTTAAAGTGTTGCCTTCCCCGATTAATGTATGGAATAAGCTGATTGCATCTATCCATTTCAGCTGCTTTTAGACAAAAGCATAATGCATTATACATGCAGTTCCATGGCTGAACTTCAGGTGGCAGCAGCGAATAGATCATCAGTCAACTCCTCATCAGTCATCAATTGAGAAATATTAATGTTCGTCGTCAGCATTTAAACTTCATCTGATTCAGCACTGCCCCCACATTCCATCCGAATCTCTCTGCTTTACTTTCTCATTATTTCATTCTTTTTGGTCCCCTTAGATTGGTAAAATGTTCTTTCTTTCTTTTTTGCGAGAGAAGCAGATAAGGCATCAGATATGATGAACGGAGCGAGGACTTCAAGTTATATTAAAGGTATAGTTCATCCAAAAATACAATTTTGTCATAATGTTGTAACAACCTTTATTTTCCCCCTCCTATGGAACACAAAGAAAGATATCATTAAGGTTTCAGCTGTTCTTGTCCATACAATGAAAGTTAATTGGCAGTCATTGTATGGACATAAAGATGGACATTTATAAAATGATCTTCATACAGAAACAGCGCTAGCAGGGTGAGTAACGTTAGATGATTACAGAAGTCTCCAAGGCATCCCCTTAATTTATACACAAAGTCAGAGTGCATCCCACTAAACATCTCAGAAGCAGGATGAGACTACATCTCCTCCTTGACACTAATCACCACAGTTAGAGAGCCAGGCTGGGCGGCATAGGGCTGAGATGAGTCATGTGACCCTTTGAGGGACCAGAAAGGGCGAGAGATTGCTTCTCTCTGGCCTCCCTCCCTCCTCCAGTTCTAAATGACAGGGTTATGGAGATGATCGCTGAAGGTTCATCATTGTCCTCCTGCAAAGGGGGAAGGGGAGAGTATTGAAGGGGGCTTAATTATGAAGCGAGGGGCTTATTAACATTGTGAAATTATAAACCCCCCTCCCTACGCAAATACACGCACCTCCTCCTCCTTTGCATCCCACCAGCTGATCCTGATGTAATTTGGGCTGCGGGGTGTACCGGCACCAATCTAAAGGGGCAAAGGTCAAAAGTCAAAAGGTCTCATAAGGGACAGAAGAGAGACACATACGGGCACATTATAATCACGACACACCAGAAGTCACCCTGGTTAACGTCAACTTATTTTCTTGTTGTTTCCATACTAGCTTGTTATATTTATTATGTAAATCTATATTTACACAGACATATAACTGGATACTCTGGACGAGTGCAGAAGGATGCTGTGGAAAGAGAGAAAACTGAAGCGACCAATGACAGGGAAAAAAAGGATGGGAGGAAACTGAGGTAAAGGAGGACGAAAAGGAGTGAAGATGTTTTAAGAGAGAAATGAAGGGAAGAGAGGGGGAGATTAAAAGAAAAAGGGTGACTGTTTTTTTTTTCCTAAGCTAAGTTCTGAGCTAATGCGCAGCTTTAGTTACACCCACCCTGAGCCGGCAAATATAAGCAGCAGTGTGCACACATACAAAACGGCAGCCTCCTCTGCACTGGCACCGTAATCCCTTCTTCCCATTCACTTCTGCACACACACGCTCTCAATGGGAGTGAGATACACCCTTTGTTGCTGTAACAGAAACCTGGCATGCTGAAGCCAAAGGCTGGTGGTGCGCACTGTGTGTGTGGCCAAAACGAAGAGAGAAACACAGAAAGGGAATGACACAGAAACATAAACTCATAGAAGAACACCAAAAGGACAAAAATAAGAGTGTTCGCTTCAGTGCCAGTACGTTTAATCATAGCCAGAAGGCATGATGTAGAAATGTTAGGGTAAGCTCTGCTTTTAACCTCCCTGCCTGTCAGCGATTAGTCATGTGAGCTGATCTGCTAACTCAGAAAGAATGCTCTGGCCCAAAACAGACCAATCACGGGCCGGACCTGGAATTCGCACATCTCTGTCCAGAATTTGGTCAAAATGATGAAACTTAGAGAAATGTCCTCAGTTGAACATTCACACCTGAATAGCACATTGCAGCAAGAGCTTTAATGTTCAGAGGTGTACACCAGTATGGTTACAGTTATGCATGCTTCATTTTGGGCCTCTTATTAAAAATAAAAAAGGCTACCAAAATAAATTAATTTTAAAGGGGAAATATATTTGAAGGATCAACAACAAAACATAAATCTGTTTCTTTTGGTTCATTTTATAACTTTGTTTAAATTATATTTGTAATTGTCTTAATTTTTTTGTATATATATATATATATTAAAAAATATATATATATACACTCACCTAAAGAATTATTAGGAAAACCTGTTCAATTTATCATTAATGCAATTATCTAATCAACCAATCTCATGGCAGTTGCTTCAATGCATTTAGGGGTGTGGTCCTGGCCAAGACAATCTCCTGAACTCCAAACTGAATGTCAGAATGGGAAAGAAAGGTGACTTAAGCAATTTTGAGCGTGGCATGGTTGTTGGTGCCAGACGGGCCAGTCTGAGGATTTCACAATCTGCTCAGTTACTGGGATTTTCACACACAACCATTTCTAGGGTTTACAAAGAATGGTGTGAAAAGGGAAAAACATCCAGTATGTGGCAGTCCTGTGGGCGAAAATCCCTTGTTGATGCTAGAGGTCAGAGGAGAATGGGCCGACTGATTCAAGCTGATAGAAGAGCAACTTTGACTGAAATAACCACTCATTACATACGAGGTATGCAGCAAAGCATTTGTGAAGCCACAACACGCACAACCTTGAGGCGGATGGGCTACAACAGCAGAAGACCCCACCGGGTACCACTCATCTCCACTACAAATAGGGAAAAGAGGCTACAATTTGCACAAGCTCACCAAAATTGGACAGTTGAAGACAGTTGGCCTGATGAGTTTCGATTTCTGTTGAGACATTCAGATGGTAGAGTCAGAATTCTGCGTAAACAGAATGAGAACATGGATCCACCATGCCTTGTTACCACTTTGCAGGCTGGTGGTGGTGGTGTAATGGTGTGGGGGATGTTTTCTTGGCACACTTTAGGCCCCTTAGTGCCAATTGGGCATTGTTTAAATGCCACGGCCTACCTGAGCATTGTTTCTGACCATGTCTATCCCTTTATGACCACCATGTACCCATCCTCTGATGGCTACTTCCAGCAGGATAAGGCACCATGTCACAAAGCTCAAATCATTTCAAATTGGTTTCTTGAACATGACAATGAGTTCACTGTTCTAAAATGGGCCCCACAGTCACCAGATCTCAACCCAATAGAGCATCTTTAGGATGTGGTGGAACGGGAGCTTCGTGCACTGGATGTGCATCCCACAAATCTCCATCAACTGCAAGATACTATCCTATCAATATGGGCAACCATTTCTAAAGAATGCTTTCAGCACCTTGTTGAATCAATGCCATGTAGAATTAAGGCAGTTCTGAAGGCGAAAGGGGGTCAAACACAATATTAGTATGGTGTTCCTAATAATCCTTTAGGTGAGTGTATATATATATATAGTCGTGCTCAAAATTGTTGGCACCCCTGGTAAATATGATCAAATATGGCTGTAGAAAAAAAAATCTGCATTGTTTATCCTTTTGATCTTATATTTAAAAAATTAACAAAAATCTAACCTTCCATTGAAGTAAAAGAATTGAAAATGGGGGGCAAATCACATGAAATAAATGCTTTTCTCCAAAACACGTCGGCCACAATTGTTGGCTCCCTTTTATTAAATACTTTTTGCAACCTCCTTTTCCCAAGATAACAGCTCTGAGTCTTCTCCTCTAATGCCTGATGAGTTTGGAGAAACCTGACAAGAGATCAGACACCATTCCTCCATACAGAATCTCTCCAGATCCTTCAGATTCACAGATCCATGTTGGTGCTTCTTCTCTTCAGTTCAGCCCACTCATTTTCTATAGGGTTCAGGTCAGGCGACTGGAATGGCCATGACAGAAGCTTCATTCTGTGTTTAGTGACACATTTGTGTGTTGATTTTGATGTTTGTTTTGGATCTTTGTACTGATAGAAGAGCCAACCACGACCCATTATAAGATTTCTAGCAGAGGCCGTCAGGTTTTGATTTTTTATCTGTTGGTTTTGCTAGAATCCATGATACCATGTGTCTGAACAAGATGTCCAGGACCTCCAGCAAAAAAATAGGCCCTCAACGTTAAAGTTCCAGCTGTATTTTTAGCCGTGGGCATGGGGTACTTTTATCCCTATTTGCACAAAACCTTTCTGGTAGATTTGCTGCCAAAAAGCTCTTTTTACAGTTCATCTGACCACAGAACCAGGTCCCGTCTAAAGTTCCAGTTGTGTCTGACCACTGAATATGCTAGAGTTTGTTTCTGAAAGAGCGAGGAGGATTTTTCTTGAATCCCTCCCAAACAACATGTGGTGATGTAGGGGTTTGTTTGATTTTTTTTTTTTAGGCTTTCTGACCCCAAGACTTAACTAATCTCTGTGATTCTCCATCTGTGATTCTTGAAAAGTCTTTGTCCACTCAAACTCTCCTCCTCGCTGTGCATTAGGACAATATAGACACACGTCCTCTTCCAGTCAGATTCATAACATCTTTAACTGATTGGATATTCTTAATTATTTCCCTGATGGTGGAAATGGGGGTTTTCAACGCTTTAGCTATTTTCCTACAGCCACTTTCTATTTTGTGAAGCTCAACAATCTTTTTCTGCACATCAGAACTATATTCTGTGGTTTTACTCATTGTGATGAATGATTAAGGGAATTTGGCCTTTGTGCTTCCTTATATTTATACTTCTGTGGAACAAGACGTCATAGCTGGACAATTTCATGTTCATTATTTCATTATACTTCAGAGATATTTTACTCATAACATTTTTAAGGGGTGCCAACAATTGTATAAATATATGACACTGACCTCAAATATAAGCTCGAAATGCAATCAAAGATTTATAGGAAAGCCTGTCAACATTTACCTGAATTAGTCCATATGGTATCTTTGGAACAACAAATCTTTTTTAAAAACTCAAGTGACAATGATGACATGAGGAAAAATGAAAAACAACGATGAGGTCAATTTTACCAAAATGTTCAGAACATTTTTTGGTTGTCCCTTGTTCATGTTTATTTTTTCTACGTATTTTCTGTATGTGGGTTTATAATATTTCTATGAAAAAGTTATGCCCTATAAATAAATAATACTAATAATTTACTTTGATAAATGCATGTAAAATACCTCCATATACTGATTATAAAACACAATCAAATAAAAATATCTTGCTTACATTTTTTTTCAGCAAATAAATGTCTAATTTCAAGGTCCATTATCTTAATAAATCATTCTAACTTAGCTATATCTTTTTCATAATTGGCTTTATATAGTTACTAATTAGCTAACTTTAACATTTATGTCTCCTTCATGGCACTTCAAGGTGTTCGAAAGATCAAGTAATTAGTTTAAAATGTGCCCACACGTTGCTATATTCTAACATTGTTTATCGTTTCACACGCATTCCTGTTGCACGTGAAAATAGATTTTCTTAAACACCTCTGCACATCTTATTAAAGGTAATATATTTATTTGGAGAAAAGTAAAATAATGAGTTTACTCTCACTAATGACTTAATAAAAAAAGATTGATTCAGATACATTTTCCTAAAAAAATCAATTTAATCTAAATTTAGCCTTGGCTTGTGATGCTAATTGGTTTGTTAATATCTTTTCTAACTAAAGGGGTCCACATCTGGGACAGATATGCAGGGTTGTGCCAATCAAAGAGGATTTAGTGCTGTCAGTCAAATGTTTTATTGGAACTGACAGTCGATAGCTGACTGTCAATATAGCTGAAATGAACATGGTATTTAAACAAGGTGGAATACCCCTTTAAGAATCAGAGAACATCAAAGGGACACATTCCTGTCAGCTTCATGCATTGAATCCCAGACCTTTTGACAGAACTCCAGAGATCAGGGAGAATCCTAAAATGCTGAAGTGATTCCAGACCCTTGGAAACCTTTTAGAACTCTGAAATGGTTCTAGGACTGAGAGAAGATTCTGGAGTGAGGCAATGCAGTCTGGATGGGGCAGATACAGGCGGCCTGTTCTGCTTCTTCAGCTGCTGGAGCTGAGCTGCTGTCATAGCAACAGCAGCCGACATCACCAGCAGTCCCAGCATGGTCCTCGACACAGCCCCGGAGCACTCACACTACTGACTGCACAGAGGAAGAGAGGATGCTCACATACCAGAACTCACACACACAAACACAATGCAACTAATACGTACACATTCATGACCAAACATGAGCACTCCATCACTGAGTGCATTAGAAATGAGCGGACCAAATACACACATGGAACCTGACATCGGAGGACACTTAACCACGCTTGACCACACACAACATAAGCAGTAAAAAAAAGAAAAAAAAAAAATATCCTAATAGCCACAGCATTCAGCAAAAATTATTAGAACTGTCTGACTATCATTACAGTGTTTTCCTTGGATATTAGATTTCACAAGTTATTGTTTTATTGGAAAACATGGGAAATTATCACAAAAATCAATCCATCTATTAATATTCACAATTGGGCAAAGTGCTGACAGGTGCCCGAGAGTTAATTATAATGCTACTTTTACAATTAACATCTCATTTTAAACTATGTAATTTACTGAACACAACGTGAAAAGAGAAAAAACACGTTTGTAATTGTTTTCTGGTCATTTTCCCTATACATTCCCTGTATCAAGTGCATAATTATAAATGAAAAAGTGGCTTTTATAACTGTTTGATTATTATTGTATAATTCTTAGACTGAGAAGATCCTCAATGGATATACTGTAACATTAAAAAAATACACCTAGATCACTCAAAAAATTAAGAAAAATGTTACCAATTGGTATTTCTATTGTTGTCTTGTAATCACTAACATTTTACAAGAAAACTAAAATATTTAATCCCTATTGATGTTTGACATTCTGTTTATTTTATTTTATATATTTCATATACGCAATAGGAATGTTTTCATTAATGTTGATTAAGTCAGTCCTTTTCATCTTTTGTCTGAACAGGAAAATGTTTCTTTATTGCGACACTATAGCTACTGCCTGTCGTCTTTGTAAGCACTGCGTCCACGCGCTGCGCCGTCTACTTCCTGAAAAAAAGATAGAAAGAAAACATAGCCTACTACTTCGTTGCGGCTGCTTTTTATTTTATTGTGAGTGACGGCAGACGTTTCTGTCACAAAACTGCCAGCAGCTATTACATCTTGAAGATTATAAACGAGAAATGTCAATTTGGGACGATCTCTAGTGTGGCTTCAGCAGTGCACGCGCAGGTCCGATTCAAACAGGTGGAAAGAGTGGGACAGTCCTAGCGCGTCACGGCGGCTCGTGAAGGCAGTCTTTTTCAATCCGCATAGCGTTTTTGTTTGAAACATCAGTATTAAAATTATTCGGACAATTCGGTTTTGCTAATCATTCTCGCGCTATTATAACATCAACAGGCTTGTGGCACATCCCGAATTAGAACGCTCGAGCCGGTCGTTTAAAAAGTGGGCCGTTAAAGTCTGTTACGCCGAGCTCTTTTTACCCCTTCCTGGAGCCAGGAAGGTTTACGTATTTTTTACGTTTACGGTATCGACCCTCTGGGTTTTTCCCACTTGTACTGGTCCTCGAACCGTTTACGCACAGGTGGGAGATACCCGCTTGGTAGGACGGCCCCCTCTCTCAGTTCCTCAGCGGATGATGTGCGCAAGTGACATTTGCCGTTGCGGTTTGGGACAGTAAGCGAGGCGTCTCTGCAAACAGGTGTGCAGCTGACCGAGACAGGCACACACAATACGACTTTTTATACGTCTTGTTTAGCGGAGGTGGACCTCCAGCACCGGTGTCGAAGCGATCCATCCTCGTAGCGGGACAGGGAGAGGAGGGGGAGTCTACTATCATTTTCAGGCGTTGTAGTTGCATTTGATCGTTCGAATAGGGGCACGCGGCTCACAAAGAGGAAGGAATGGCAACTAAGAAACCATGCGCGGATTTAACAAAAAGAAGCCGAAGTCCCGTCGTGCTGGAGGCAGAGATGTTCAGCGAATTTCAGGACTGGTGTCTCCGGACTTACGGAGACTCGGGTAAAACAAAGACCGTCACGCGCCGAAAATACAACAAAATCATGCAGACCCTGCTACAGAACGAGGAGTCCGACGGTGTCTATGTCGACAACAGCCACATTAACGCCAAATTCAAATTCTGGGTGAAGTCCAAAGGCTTTCAGGTCGGCTGCAACATCTTGGGCGAGCATAACAAGAAAGAGCCATCGGGGAAGCCCGTCCTGTATGTCCCTGTCAAGTCTACGGTAAAGTGCTTTTTTCTAGCCTACTTGACAATATGTGAGTGAATTGTGTCTGTGTGTGTATGTGATTGTGGGACTTCAACTCTCAATATGCTTCTGCCGATGCTTTAGACCTTTCCCAATATGCTTTGGGACAGCGCTTGTTTGATTCCACCTACGCGCAACCCACATTGCTGTGCGCAACTTTTCAATCTTACACCTCGGGTTGACCGAGCATATTCATCCCTCACCCCAACCGGGCAGAACAGGCTTACTCTGAGAGCTGGCTGCCATAGCAACGCCGGTCCCTCTTAGCAATAACGGCGGTGTAGTAATGGTATCTGACGAATTGGCATGACGTTGTCCTGCTGACGGGATGGGGATGTCACAGAAAATCACAACGTGGCCCGTTTTTCCATCCCAGCAAATCATGATAATGTTGATTGAGACAATTTGATTTGATTCACTTTGTTTTTTTGTCACTGGACGAATCGATGCGAGGTGGGCGCGGGAGATGAGTGTGGTAAGC
Organism: Gobiocypris rarus; assembly: GCA_023029165.1. Lineage (NCBI taxonomy): Eukaryota > Metazoa > Chordata > Actinopteri > Cypriniformes > Gobionidae > Gobiocypris > Gobiocypris rarus. The sequence goes on along the minus strand of CM040928.1, from coordinate 14,842,274 downwards.
TCGTGTACCCAATTGCTGGGATGCCGGGGCGCAGAGGGGCGCGATAGTTTCCCCGAGGGGCTAACGACATGGTGGACGTTAAAACACAGCTATGTTGATGGAAATGAATCGATATGTTCCGGTAAATCAGTGTTTGAGGTACTTCAGCTGCTCCCGTGGACCACTTGAGGGTCTCGCGCACCATCCTCCTGTGGGCATCTCAGGCACCGACACTCGCGCGCTCGCCTATCAATGTGTCGTTTAGAGCCACATTTAACACACATTAACCACTTAATAAAAACAGCGTACTTGGAGCAAGTATAATGTCAAATTCTCAACTATTTCACGATCGTGCCTCTTACGTTTTTATTCTGGAGAGGGAGAGCGCTTGCATTGTTCTGTACCGGATGAGGGCGGAGCGGACGGTTGGCACCCGTTGCTCTGGTAACCTACCTGTTCTGCTCTACAATGCTTGCGTTTTTTTCCACACATCCCAGGACCATGACAGAATCCATCATTAGAAAGACAAGCAGAGCAAAATTTCATTTAGAATCAATTTGATGCCCTAGGAATGGACAAAAATTCTACACCCCAAGGATGCGCGAGGATGTTGCTATTTAGTTTTCCCGATGCATAAAAGCATTTGGTCACGAATCTTATTTAAAGCCCCGTTCTAGCCAATAATAGTTTTAATAAGAGGTTAATATACATGAATAGTTATCATGACCTATCATTGCATACATGGTTTGTGTTTTTTATTAAATAAGAATATAAAAAAATGACTGCATTTAATCTACTGTAAAGGCTGAGATATACATGCAAGTGACTGTTTTCTTGAACACTAGGAGGTCCTCGACTACCACTGGTGCATTATGCCATTCAGAGTGTCATGAACAGACACCATTTTGAGTATTGCCCTCAAGGGGTCCCACCAACAGACCTTTGTCTGCCATCCAACAGGGACTGACTCCCCAGAGACTGGCACACCTCAGCTTAAGAAAAATAAGCGCTCGAATTAGGAACAATGGTGACATGAGACTGTTTTAAATGTATTTTAATGGCTGTTCATACCTGTTTCACTATTCACAGAAAATCCCAGTTGTCTGACTGCGCATTTAAAAACACAAGAATGATCGGTGATCATGCAGATGTGACTACCAAGTGAGCCTTTCGATCACTTTTTGAAAAAAAAAACATATCTTTTTTTTTTTTTTTAAATAACCAAAGCTAAATTAGCGTCGATTAATCCTTGTTAGCAGATAATTGCTATGCAACCATTTGACAGCTCCTAACAGGCAGCTCCCAGCGTGCTTTTAATTTATAAGACTGTGTTAAGAAGAAATGAGGCAGAACTCTGAACATAGTAATGTCTCCCGCCACAGTTAACCCTTCACACAGATGTGTGGGTTTAACTACCCAAAGGACGTCCAGTGAGCCTGTGGCAATTACAGATCCTCTATCCATAAATTGCTCCTGTAATGGAATGAACGTGCAAGTCAAATGTGAAAGTGAAGTTCATGATTACACATATGAATTACTTGTTGGGAAATACAGCCCTCCCCCCAGAATACACAGACATTTCTCCACCCACCACTTTCTCTCTCTTTCTCTGAGGACATGTGGCTGATCTGAGGTCGGTATACACTGGCTTTCACTATCATTATTTAACAGCTCCCTAATACCGTGTTTGTTTTACCCTTCATCAGTCATACTGTCTCTCTGTGGAGCCTCTGTGGATCCTAATACAGCCTCCTGTCACTGCATGACATATTCACTATACATCTCACATATGATCTGTCAGTCACACAGATGACCAGTTCTGTCATATGGAGGAGGCTATCTGGCCTATGGCTATATATATATATATATATATATATATATATATATATATATATATATATATATATATATATATATATATATATACATGTATGTATATATATATATATAAACTGCTTTTTATTTCCAAGCTATTTTACACTATGACCTCCAAATTAGTATTTTATCAGTAATATAACATATTATAGCAGTAACTAAAATATGAAACATGAAAGCTTTCAATATAGAGGTCATTGAATCCAAGCAGCTGGGGTCACTTCATTTCATACCCACCCACCCTGCCATGCTCTTGATCAATCAGCATGACACATTGTGTCCAAGAACAAGGAAGTGCAACCATCCAAACATACAACTAAGCGTGTTCACATCAGCTTTATTATCTCATTAAGGACCAGAACAGTAGGGGATCCTTCCCAACCTGCTCTATGTACGCAAATTAGACAACAAAGAAAGAAAGAAGAACAAACAAAACAGAGCCGAATAATAAGAGGAACGGAGGCAATGGGGACCTTTTTACAGTAATAGGATACAGAGAAATTGGCACAATATCTTTGTGCTTTCATTTAGCACTATACATGTTTCATCGTGTAAAAGTTTGTTTGTTTTTAAATACAGCAAGTTGAAAAGAGGATATTTGACCTAGAACTGTTACGTTGAGGGTAATATGTGTATTACTTGTATTTCCTGCTTCTATTTTTGTGCCAAGAGACAGTGTACGGAAGAGAAAAACACTGTCGCTTATCAGACACACTCTCTCAGTCTTCTCTCGTTATCATCAGCAATAAACACAAAATTGACTTAACCCAGAGTGCCCCCCACCCCACCCCTATGTGAGCAGTGTCTTCCCTTTCACCTTCCCCTGGGTGGCAGGGCTGCAGGGTGCTGTGGTGTGGGCTGGAGCCCCAGTGCAGTGTAGGATGCAGAAGAGTGGCGGAGGGCCTCTCTGATGCAGCTACTCCATGGGTGTGCCAAGTTTCAATGTGTGTGTGTGTGGGGGGGGGGAAGGAGGGGGACCTGATAGAGCAGGGGCTGTTTATCCTGTGTGGTTTTAAGATAGTTACACTATCACTGTGGACGAAGGAGAGAGAAAGAGAAGCGAAAATGCCACTAATAGCATATACGTTGAACAACCCGTGCTATTCTGTCATCGCACATATCATTCATAAAGCTATTAAATATGTATTTGTTGTGTCACAGGCCCACTGTAGACTTTGTTTCATGAGTGTAGTGCCCAATTCGGCTGCAGGGCATCACAGGCTCGCTCTGCTCTCTGTCTGTCAAACTCTTTCTCTATGTTGCTTTAATATTCTCCCTCTCCCTCTCTCTTGATCTCTTTTTACTCTTTCTCTTTGTTGCTCTCTTTTTAGTGAGGGGGAGTAACTACATTTATCACCTGTTATGTCCTGTGGCTAACATTGAGAGCAAAACATGCAGTAAAACACGCAATATCATATATAGTTGCAACCACAGGTTCACAGGTGCTTAAAGATTTGTCTGCTTGCACAGTCAGGTTGTTCATTCGGGTTTTTACTTGCACTGCCAACAGTTTCACAGACCCTGTCACAAGAATTTAGAAATTTTAATTTTAGTAACATATTTAATGTGCATATACACTACTATTGAAAAGTTTGGGGTCAGTACGTTTTTTTTGTTGAAAGGATGCTTTTATTCAGCAAGGATGCATTATATTGTTAAAAAGTTACAGTAAATTCAATTATAATGTTATAAATTATTTATAAATAATTAATGCTGTTTTACACTTTATTTTTAGGTGACGTAGTTACATTGTATTTACTCAAATAAGTACTGAGTAATATGAATTAACTTTTACTAGAGTTACAGTTAGGGGTAGGGTTTACGGTTAGTTAATTGTAGTTATGCATAATTTACTGTTATTAATATAGTAAGTACATGTAGAAATGTGTCACTATGTCTCCTTAAAATAAAGAGTTAACAAATGTAATGTTTTTAATAAAATACAAAATTACAAAATAATTACAAATAATTTCTTTGATTTTTTTAAAATATGCAATAATAGTCAGCTGAAAACCTAATGAATTATTTTGAGTGTTTTTTCATAAAGAAAATGTAACAATTAATAAAATATAAGATTATAAATTATACAGTAACACTTTACAATAAGGTCTCATTTGTTAATATTAGTTATTGTCTAGCATAAACTAACAACGAGCAATATATTTGTTACAGTATTAATCTTGATCTTAGTTAATAAATACACATTCAAAATATTACTGATTTATTTGATGCTTCCTGTTCATTCTTGTCATTTTGATAATGGCTCATCATCTAGTCACCATCAACTCAGTAATGGCACATCAACCATTTCAAAACTCTCTCCCACTAGGCCTAGTTTATCAATAAATGTTTATTGTAAAAAAAAAACCCTTTAAAACACATCTCACTACAGTCTACTGCATTTGCGCCAAATGCTGACAATAACAGATATGCTACAGCCCACTGTAGGACTTCACACTGCTCTCCTACCACCTGCACACTCGTTTTTCCCTTCATTTATGTCTCTGTTGATTTTCAGAAACTGATGAAGAGTCCAGCGTAAGGGAGACTTTTTAAAGATTTTTCTTATTAAGGGGGCAAAGGAGAAGAAAGGATGCTGCAAGATTTTAAGTGAGGGAAATGATTGCTTTCTGTTGCTATGCCAACGGAAACAGAAATATCCTCATTGCCGTGTATGTGTGTGTGACAGAGTGAAGGTTTAGCCAGTGTTCTGCAGTATGGGCCTATGGCAAGACAACCATGAGCATATTCTGACTCTCTGAGCTGGGAGAAATCACCTGGTCAAGCGTTCCAGACTCACTCAATCCATCATATCTACTGAGGAATGATAGAGATGCTACAAAAGCGTACAGGTGTTTCTGAAAACCTTAGGCGTCTTGCATCATACTTGTTACCTAATATGATATCAGACTAGTGAATTTTAAGAATAAAATTGAAAGAAAAATAGAAATGTATTAATTTTGCTTGGCCAAGATGAAATTAAATGTGTTTTTGTTAATGATTTTGCACCCAGAGTTGCTGAGTAATATGATAACTAGGTACATTTTAAGAAAAGCAAGATGGTAGACACATTATAGGTCTGAGTTTAAAATATACATTTCTTGATTAATCAAATCAAATTTTTTTTAATGAACTGACATTGATTCTTAAATCCCAGTAATCTTTTTTTGGTTGATTCTGTTTTCAGTTGATGCGTGAACAAAACTATCCAATAAATATTGCCATCCAATAAATCACAAGTTGAAGTTTTGTGCTTTACTAGTTTTGATATGAAACAAAGTCTTAGCTTTCAAGTTTTGTCAATTTTATTACGGAATGTAAACATAAATACCACTTTGAAACTCCTTAACATGGCATGACAGATCATTGTATAGTGCCTCAGTTCAAGCGAAGCGACAGCACGGTGCAAAAGTGAACCAATCAACTCTTCCTCCTTACTTCTATTTAACTTATAGCATGAAATAAACATGACTGTACATAAAAAGGTATGTTGAAAGAAACATTCTGAATATATCTAATGCAATCGCTTAATCAGTGTTTTCACAGTGGAAAGACGTCAATAAAACAGCTTGATTACAGTATGTTATGTAACAATATTTCCATCGTGACAACTCTCAGAAGATTTTAGCATAGTATTTGATATGACAATGTTAATGTATTTGGTCTTGGAGGAATAGATATGCTACGATCCTGCTCCTGCAGAGCAAGTACAGGAACTTGCTACTGCCAGTACACACGATACATTGCTGTTGAGCATGTAAGACATACTGCTTCAGTACAAATAGCATGTATAAAATTACCTGTAGCAGATACAGGTGGAATTTAGAGGAATTCAAATGTTGAGCAGCAAGCTCATTGGCTGCAGATGCAACATGAACCAATCAGCTTGTGCTATGTAGTTAACATGTAAATATCTTCAGGTTGCAGTCTGCGCCATCTAGAGTTTTATGACAGAACTTTATTTACCTCAGAAAAGCCATTTAATTACTATAGCTCATTAGTTAGCGAGCATTTTGATAAATATATGCATTATATAACATATTTATTATATTTTTATGTAACCTATTCTTTAATATTTAATATACGTTTTAATAAATCATTCATGAAAACAAATTCTTTGAGAAAAATTTTCTTACTGTACCTGATATATATCTAAAAATGAATCAAGATCGTAACTGAATTGCATTGAAAGCTTGTGAATCCAAAAAATAATCAAATCATGACATTTTTGTCAATGCCCAGCCCTAAAACATTACATAATTTTTTGTAAAAACAACCTGTAAATACTTTAAAGCTTTTCTATAATAACTCTTTGGATTAGAGACAGTAAGGGGAAAGAGCTTCAGAACTGACACCTTCTCCAATGCAACATTGCAGTCAGCTTTTTTCATCAGTGTATGTGTGTTTTTTAGTGTCCCTCTCTTGCTCAGAACTCCAGGTCAGCAGAAGGCTGATCTGTGCAGAGAAACACTCTCAAGAGACGCTGTTGTCCAGCCTTCAGGGATCAGGAGAAACTGTCCTCTGTCCTGAAGGGGTTGCTTCTCTCAAAAACACACAAATATCCACTCAAATGACTGCTGACAACAGTACACATATCCACACTCAAATGCATGAAGAAGAGAAGGACTTAAACTGTAGCAAACCACTTTTCGATTCCATTATTAGCATATCACTGAGGAAAAAAATCAGGAAAAAATCTCATTATGATAAGTGATTAATTAGCGAGCGTATATCTGCAGAGAGCCTTGGAGAAAAAGGGATCTAAACAGACCTTCCCTCAGCTCCCTCCCCACCCCCAAACCCAGAGACACTCTGTGCCTCAACAGTGGCCTTTTATCTACCAGTCATTTGCATGAATGCTAACAGTTTTGCATGATGCATTTGCAATAGCAGGTTACGACATGAAAAGCCCACAGAGTGCACTGTGCTGCTGTCCACACGCAACATACAAGACAGCCACAATGTCCACCGACACAAAGACTCTCTCTATCTCACATACTTCATTAGCACTGACCCTAAAGTCCTTAAATCAGTTCTTCTGCTTAAAGTTTAATATGAAAAAACTCAATAACTCAAAGAAAGAGACTTTTGTTAAACTTAAAAGTCACTCAGGATGCATTTATTTGATCAAAAATACAGTAAAAACAGTAATAGTTAGTATTATTAAAAAAATAGCTGTTACAAAAAAATGTCACATGATCCTCCAGAAATCAATCTAATATGCTGATTTAGTGCTCAAGAAAGATTTTATTTATCATCATCATCTACGTTGAAAACAGTTGCTTAATTGACAATTTTCACATTTCCATAGAGGTTTCTCAGAAGCGTAAGTTGTCATAGTTAGGTAAACTTCTATAGCGGTGAATGAGAGACTACAATAATTTTTTTGTGTGTTTGTGTGTTCCAATTTGCTCAAATAGCAAAAGAAAACTACATGATAGTGTTTTCACAACTTTCACAAAGAGGAAGAAATTGAGAGAGATTGATAATGGTTACATAAGAGACAAAGATGCCGATTTTACTCCCATTACAACGTTACTCCCATAGCCACTGTATTAAAAAACACCCTCACAGCAGCATTAACTATAGTTTTCGTAATTTGATGCAAAGGTAATATCATAAAAAGTATGAAAAAGCAAAAAAAAAAAAAAACGTTTTGATGCTGGTGACCGTTAAAACGTGTCCTGCAGTCTGTGAAAATGGTTCATATTTTTGTGGAAACCTTGATTCTTTTTGTTCAAGATTCGTTGATGAATAGAAAATTCAAAAGAAAAAGAAAAAAACTGTCTGTTCCTAAACTTTTGAACAAGTTAAAAGTTGCTAAATGGAGTCCATCTGCTGCTTCTTATACAAACTATTTATTGATTCAACTAAAAGTTTGCATTGTGAGCTTCCAGAAATCATATCAGAGGACAACAAATTTTACCATATAGATTTACTAAGAACTGTTCTGATTGTGCTACCACCAGACACACACACACACACACACACACACACACACACCGCTTGATTGACCCACTTCAGTCTGTCTCATAGAAGTGAGAAGCCTCCTACTTGAAATGGATGTTTGATTCAAATGTAGGTGATCTGATCTTGTATCGTCCCTCCTCTCCTCTTACTATTTCCCATCTTTTATGCTGTTGTCTTTGAGATTTTGGGATTCTCAAAAGTAGAATCAGTCCATTTGTGTGAACCCTTGGGTCTGGATCAGTAGGAATGGAGTAAAGCTGTTATGTGCATTTAGGGTGCATGTGTATGTACAGTGTCAGTGTGTGTGTTTGTTTTAGTGTGTACCGCATGTGCTTGTGTGTGTTATGAGAGAGGGTCGCGGTCCTCGCGGATGGTGCTGCTCTGGTGTTCCTCCCCTCGGCTCCTTCTCTCTGTTGCCATGGAGAGACCGTTCTCCTCTCCCATAGGAGAAGAAATTAACACCATTTTTAACTGGCTCCAGGGCCTCCCCCTACCAGAGAGAGAAAGAGAGAGAGAGAGCTCCTACAAACACACACTTGCACACCTACACAGATAACCACACACAGACACAGTCCTGGTACACGCTGCCTCCCTGAGCGGATTTGGGAGGATGTGTGCGAGCGAATAAAAGCTTTCTCCATCTCTATTCTGGGAGGATGCAGCTTTGGGACAAAAGAGTGTCTCACTCCATCTCCCCCTCCTCATATTCACCCTCCCTACCCTCTGTGCCACTCTCTCTCGCTCCCGCTCTCTCTCGCTCTCTTTCTCTCTCTCCTTTGTAATTAACTGCTGCAGTCTCTCATTAGCGTTGTGATCCTGTCCGGTTGTCTCACTGTCTGCACCCCCCTCCCCACCACGCAATTACACCATGACACCAGGGTCACATGACCCAGCAGACACCTCAGAGCATGAACAGAACACGTTTATACTCGCATGCAAACAAGTGTTTTATTTTCAGTGGTCTAGCCTTATGCATGGCCGTAACCACTGTAGAGCTTGAGGTTTTCAGATTAGTGGTTGATTGAAATGGGTTTTTTTCGCTGATTGATTCTTGTAATTTGTTATCTTTTTTATATTTACTTTTAACATATGGAGAAAAGACAGGAAGCAAAGTGAGAGAGAGAGAGAGAGAGAGAGAGAGGGGGGGAAAGGATAAGCCAGGACTCAAACTCACCCGGCAACCACACTATGTGTCAGAAAGCTGCCCACGAGGCTATCGACTACGACTGTGTCTACTAATCTTGATTTGTTTTGTTTAGGTCATCAGGTCTAGTGAAAATAAAAAATGTCCGAAACCAAACATTCTAGCCAAAACTGAATTTTTGACTTTGTTTGGAATAACGCATTTTTTTTTAAAGAATTATAATTCTTTTATATTTATTATTATATTTTTATTATATTTTATGTGATTACACTTATTCTTCCTTCATAACATCTTGGCTCCAATTATTTTATTTTTTTAATATTGCAGAATATTTTAAATACATTTTAATATATTGGATAACTCAGTTCTGTTCTCAGTTTTGAATTGCCATTCTCAAACCCATTTCAATTGAGTAAGATTTGATATACAATGAGAAAAAAAACCTTTTAGACAGTAGTCGATTAGATTGACCGTTACATATCAGATTGCAGGTATGCTAAAATGTGCACTACTAAATCTAGGTTCATTTTAAATTCATGTTGACTTTTGCTGCAATGTCTGATATCCTGCTTAACTACCACACATAAGGAACTGCACATCAGACGAACAAAAAATCCTTTTAAGGGAACACGATAGAGACCAAAGCTTTGTAGTGACAGACTAATGCAGATGACAGTTAATGATCAGTTGTGTCTGGGTAATGTGGGTGCAGGGTTAAGGGAAGAGCTGCGCCCGTTCGAGGAGCTGAAAGTGTCCGTCACACCCTGTCAAAGAGAGAGAGAGAGAGAGAGAGAGAGAGAGGAGGGGAGAAAGAAGTGACTGGCTGAATGAGAAGGAGGGTTAGGAATGAGGGACGAGTGAAAGGAGAGAGAGAGAAAAGTGTAATATTGCAGCATCGTGAACGTACAGTGGCAGGAAGGTGGAGAGGAGAGAATGGGTGTGTATGGGGGGGCAAAGGATTGAAAAGATGAGAGGAGAGGAAAGGAGGAATGGAGGGATTACACTTCATCTTTCCTTGACCTTCGTGAACAAAGATTCACATGCCGCACCCCTGCCCTGTAACCCTCTTCTAAATCTCCCACCTCCCGCTGAGAAAACGGGTCTTTGCGATTTTAGGTCCGTACCTTTTGCTGGCCTCACAGGCTGGAGATGGGACTTTAAGAGGTGACCTGTTATCAGATTTGCAGCAAGCTAATCTGAATCACCTCTATTGTTGAAACAGTTCTTCTCTCACACATGTGCACACACACACACACACATTTCTGGCTCTTCCACTGTTTTTCAAATATTTCCCCCATTTTCCCTCAAGCACTATATCACTGTAATGTGTTATAGCAGCTTTAACAAACAAAGCAATTCATAAATATAATATTAAGTGTCTAGGTGTCTGAAAGCAGACAACACACTCAATTCACTCTCACTGTAATATTATTAGTGATGTTTGCTAAGGCTAGCAGCACTATAACTATTGCTCATATGGGCGGGTTAGAATTTAACTTTGGACAGAAGTCGTCCTGCACCTATAGCAATAAATAATATTGTGCAGCTTTTGCAGAAGAGGTGTGATATTACTTTCCGTAACAATCTAACTTATGTTTTTCCCAAGTGGAGGATAAAAAGGGCAAGAGACAATAAGAAAAAAACACACTGTAGGCTCTTAAAAAAAACACAATATACTAAAAACTACTAGCAACATAGCAACGCAGTAAAAATACTGTGGTTAGCAACCACATAACAACACACTCTTGCAACCTCCAAGCAATGCACTAAAAACACTCCGAACATGTTAGCAACCGAATAGTAACACTCATGGAAATTATCCATTTATGGCACAATAACATTGGAGTGAGTTTAGCAATAACAAGTATAGTAGTCAGTTTTCTTTAGTAAATATATGAATAAAATCATTCTTGACCCTGCAAAAGACTGATATTTTATGATTTGATACATTTGTGTACAATGCTTTTATTTGTAGATTATTGTTGCTTTAGTTTATCTGAACATTGATAAAGCTAATGTGTGGGGCAGCAGTGAGGAAAGACTAGATTAATGTGGTGACACCCCAGTAATATCCCACTGGCTACTCAAGCTATATGGTTCAAGCTACTGAGTGTTTTATTTTCAAAAAGCATCTTACATGTATGTGTATCTGTCGTGTCCCGTTTACTGGCGAATCGGTCATGTTCGGTTATGTTGCTCTAGTCTATCAGGTCTTCTTTACCCTTTTCACATATAAATACTTGCTAGGGCTCTTCTATCTCCGTCGGCCCATGCATACGTGTATGTGTGCGCGAGTGTGTGACCCAGCTGCCTCCTTTCTCTTGCCCCCTCCCATCACTGCCCCTGTGTGTACGAATGTTCAGAGACTCTCTGTCTGTGTGTGTGACTGCCAGAGGGGGTGGGGGGTCGGGGTGGCCGCTTGCCGAATCAGCCCCTCCAGTCTCCTAGCAACAGAGCTGTTTGGAGCGGGACGGGTGAGAGAGGGAAAGAAAGATAGAGAAAAGCAGAGAGAAAGAGAATAGGAGGGATAGAGACGAGGAGAGGGAGATTGAAAAATATGCCACATCTGGAAAAAGCGAAGGCTTGCTCAAAAAAAGAGAAAGAGGCAGATAGAGTTTTAGAAGGGGAAATGCTGATTGCTGCTGCTGACAATTCACAGCGCTTCTTTAAAATGATGAGAGGATGATGAAACCGTGCACTTTCAGGCCCCGAAAGCAGCATCTCACACACATGCCAGTTCAGCTCTACAGTGGTTTAATGATTAAACACACGCTGTTGCTCCACGTTGGGAACAAACAGTCAGCTCAACCTGAGAAACTAAACACTGCGCTTTTGTGCTTTGTCGGAGAGTGAGTGAGGAGTGTGATCACCTCATCAGGGTTAATAAAACAATCACTGTGTGAGTCATACTATCTGCAGTCACAATTGGTTACTGTTTATCAAATTAGTAACAGTCTGGCATTTTCAAATTAGAAATTTTTACAACCATGCGTTCTGTAATATATATATATTGTTCATACTTTATTCTGAATGGTCAATAATTGTATTCTGCAGTAAATATTTTTGACTTCTAAATTTCAGAATTCACCATTGTTGCAGATATAGATTTTTACAGTACAGCAACTTTACAGTAAAAACGCACTAGCTTGTGCATCATCCAACACTGTGTACACTCCAGGCCACTAGGTGGCAGAAATATACCTTTTTGAGCTGGTGCATTGAAATAGTAGAAAAAGCAGGTGATCATTTCTATATGGGGAAAATTACAAATGGTAGTGAGCATTGCTATGCCCTATTCCTTTCGAAGGGAAGAGCCTTGAAGTGGGGGCTTTGGAGGGAGAAGGGCACTTGCGTGCCATTATGTTGCCGTTTGGAGCGCACTTGGTGAAGGGAGCAATGAAAGACAACGTAATTTCCTCATTATCTTCACCTGAGATGTTCCCATGACAACGCATCAGCTGATTAGCTGTTCTTACAACAGCAATGTCTTATTATTGCTGTTAACATAACTGTTGCAAATAAATTAAAACATATATGTTTGCTCTTCCATTTAAGGATCATGGAGGCCACTGTGCTCTTAGGAACCTTATTTTTTTGTAACCTTGGCCAGATCTGTGCCTTGCCACAATTCTGTCTCTGAGCTCTTCGGGCAGTTCCTTTGACCTCATGATTCTCATTTGCTCTGTTATGCACTGTGAGCTGTAAGGGCGTATATAGACAGGTGTGTGGCTTTCCCAATCAAGTCAAATCAGTATAATCAAACACAGCTGGACTCAAATGAAGGTGTAGAACCATCTCAAGGATGATCAGAAGAAAATGGACAGCACGAAGGGATCCAGTTGTTCACTTTCATTTGCCCATGGATTGGAAATGACATGAGGGGGAGTAAATAAGATCAAAATATTTTTTGGAGGAACTGTTCCTTTTCCTTAAAAGTTAACAGTAAATAGATAGTCAGCTATTGTCTTTCATTTCACTTTGCAGTCTTTCTCACATAATACAATTTCTACTGAAATTATGTTAGATTCAACTTTACTGTTATTGATCTGTGTACAGTCAATTGAATACAATATTTCATATCCATTTATTAGTTTATTTAGCTGTGTATTGAATAGAATAATGAACTGTTAGTCATTATTGCCAAATAAACCACTTTAGGGTCAATCAGATCACCTGCTTCACATTAGGATTTATTTTTTTGATGGCCTACTGATTTAATTTTGATATGTTGTTTTTATTGCACACAGTGATTATATACAATGCACTCTGAACTGTCCCATATTTGGATCTATATGGGTGCAGTATGGCGTCACTGTGTGTCAGGTTTGGCCTAAGTTAGGCCTTGGGTAGAGCTGAGCAGATCGCCCTGATCCTGCTGGCCTACTTTAGTCACCCACACACTTGTGTCTCAGACTGTGATGTGCCCTCAGATTGGGGAAAGGGGGGTGGGGGGATGGGGGGTGAGTGTGTGTCTATGAGTGCATGTGTGAAAGCAACCGGAATGGAGCAATCGAGCTGAGATGGAGATGTTTGTAGGACAGAGAGAGTCAAACACACACAGTCCTCCCCCCACAGCTATAACCGAGGCTTTCTTTAAGGTATTGGAGGAGTCTGCATCTGGTGCTAGAGTCTGTGTCCTGCGTCCTAGAGGGACCATTTCTAGAATATTCTCTGGTTGACAGAGAGCAAGAGGGTTTCTGCATAGGTGTGGCATAGTCCCCTCGTGACCGAGATCATGAAAACCAGGTTGGTGCATGTTTGAGTGATCGTGGCATAATAAGACTTATAATTATGACGAGAGGAGGGAATGCATGCACAAGTCGGACGGCTGGAGAGGGCCGGATTAAAGCGATCCTGCTCTGTGCGCTGGTTTTAGTTGCCATGGCAACCTTCATTACCTGGCACTTGGGAAAGGGGGAGCGAGAGAAAGAGGGAGAGAGGGAAGATGGAGCGGGACAGGAGAAAAAGGGAAAGAGAGAGAAAAGGAAAGATGTCTTGGGGAAAAGGTGATGGAGAAAGGAAAACAAGTGGAGAAAATAGGAAAGGAAAAACGTTAGCCAGTCTGGGAATCAAAGTAGAAATGTGCAGTTGAAGAATGAGGGAGAGTGTGAGAGAGAGAGAGAGAAACAAATTATATGAAGAGGAAGGAGAATTACTTCTACTTCCTTTTTTACACAGTACCTGCTGATAGAAACAGGCAATACAAGCTAACTTTGTTTATGCATTATAGAATCTGGAAACACAAAAATGTCCCAAAAAGTCTAGTTGAGATGTGTTTGATATGAGTGACAAATAATGTTATGTTTTGATTGTCAATGTTAAAATAAAATAAACAATATGAAATCCAGTTTAATATTACAACATCATAGTTTAATAATCAGGAACATGTAAATAACACCCCCAAAAAAGTGTACTGTAGCTCTTTGGAACTTCATCCTGACATATTTTTTTATCCTGAAAAATGTCAATCTGACATTTTTTTTTGTCCAATGAAAGACTGGGGGAGTGTATTGGAAACCTGTTTGAAAACAGTTGTAAAATAGTTGTTGAAATTCCATTTCATTGATGCTAGTGGCACAACAATTACACATTTCACCTTTAAAATAAATAAGTCACAGTTACTTGGAAAAAAAGCCTGAAGTAAAGCTGAGAAAGAAATAATGAGAGAAAAAGGTGTGAAAGCAATAAAGAACAGGTGACGGTTGGGCCCGTGTGGGACTGGAAGAATAAGAAGGTTGTCTTAGCGATCAAAATTCCGGCAGGTGTCACATGACCCGCTGCCCTGAACACCTGCCCGAGATCACTGCCAGTTGCCATAGCGACAAGGTCAGCTTTATGGAAAGCAGGGTTGAAGGTGGCGGTAGTTAGAGGTGGGGCTGGTTGTGTCTGTGGTAAAGGAAGCAGTTATTTTTAAAAAGCTGTTAAAAAAAAAAAAATGTGTTCAAAAAAACCACATTGTATTTCTCTCACACACAAATCTAACAGTGGAGATATTCAGTAAGAAACCTCTTGAGCTGTGAAGGACTTAATATTAGATTCAGATCAATGAACGTCTGAATAATACACTACACAAAAAGAGACTCTCTTAGCCTTACATAGCCATCATAATAACCCCAGGGCAATACTCATAAAGCCCTGTAGCGCAGCACTCATCAAGGAGCTGTTTAGTTGATTGAGATCAGAATAAATGTGGAGAATGGAACTCAGAAACTCAAATAATGTATGAGCTGTAAAGAATTGTGCCCATAAAGATGCCAGTCTGCAGACTGGTGCATGCAGAGTTCAACTGGTTGCTGTGTCATTGCTGTTGTCAGAGGCCTTCACATGCCGTTTAGTGGCGGTGTTTAAGACAAAAACGCAAATGCAACTGGAGTGAAGAAGAGAATGTGTTATTTGTATTTATACAGAGCTGTTATTTGTCCAATCAGTGTTACTGACTCATGAATATGCAAATAAGAACATTGACCCAGGGTTTAGATGTACAGTGGGATATTTTGAAACCTGAATAATACCCAGTAATACCATGCTGTAGTTGTGAAAAGCCCAATGAAGTATGAGGTCCAATAGGCTATATTCATACTGCAAGCCTTGCTAAATTCAGATTATTATATTATTTTTTAAAATGTGGTCAAAATCAGATTCAAGAGTGAATCAAATTGAGCTGACCCACTTGTGGAAAAGATCAATAACAAAGACGCCATGCAGCATCTGTCTGCATTTACACGTTCATTTATAAGGCGATGTGCCACGGAAACCAGCAAATTCATGCACAGCCAATAAGGAGGACAGCGATGAGGATGAGAAGAAAGAAAGCAGTTTTTGTTCAATGGCTTTCCCTCAACTTTTGCTTTTATAGAGCTGTCACCGTAATACTTATGAGTTCTAAGGTCTCACTGTCCCTCCAGCTGCTTTCAACAAGTGTCCACCAAAGCTGCTGATTTGTAAAATCTTATGACTAATGTTGATCTAGAGTGATGTTAAAGTTGCATGAATTAGAATATGACTGTATATGATTTTGGACCCAAATCAGAATCGAACTGATCCGATTCCATGTGGTTTTATTAAAAGAAACAGCAGATATGAGTCACATGTGAGCAAAAAAAAAAAAAACTGATTGGGGCCACTTTTGCCTGAAGTCTGAATATAGCTATAGTTTTTGAATGTTGTTTTATAATCATCATTTCTCTCTGTCTCTCTGCAGTGTTCAGATGGAGGGGCGGCCCAGGACAGCTCTTTGAAGCGGGTTGCTGTAGTGGAGGATTTTTTTGATATCATCTATGCCATGCACGTTGAGATGGGTGTGGATCCCGGTAGAGCACCTAAACATGCCGGCCAGAAAAAGACCTATAAGGCGGTGAGACACAATCATTCAGTGCATAAAATATAGTCAAGAAACACATAAGCGAATCCCTTTCTCTTGCTATAAAAGAAATACATGCAGCATAGGCTTCATGTGCAGCAATGTGAAAAACTGTCCTCACTCTATTTATTTTAACGACCACACAAGCAACTCTAAAATAGAACATCTGATTAACTATAATAAGTCAAGGCTGTTGCTGAGGCAACAGCAGCCATTTTGAAACACCTGTCGCACTGTTGAGCTATTATAGACTATAAATCAACAAGGATGTTTTGTGGATTTTCTTTTATGTTTTTTTAATGCAATAACTGCAAATGCATGCTAGTGGTGTACTGGCCAGCTTTTTCCGACTCGCACCCACCCATGTTTGTGAAAACAATCCAACGCAATCTAAAATCTTTTCAAACCTGAACCCGTCTGACCCACCGATGTAAGTCAACATCACCACTACCTCTCAAGCTGTCAAACATGACAAGACCCAAGTGACAAGTATTGCATCATGGGACTTATATAAAGCTGCCCGGCTCTCCAAGCCCAGAGGAAAATTGTATTGCTCAGAGTTTGCCCTTTTGTGACTCAGGACTTTTGTAGTTCTCAGTGGGGCTCCACGATTAATCGAATTAAAACCCGCAACGACCGAGATTTAAGTAAATATATGCCCTACATGTGTTAAGAGTGAAACGAGGCTCTTTTATACGCGAGCTGCTCATGATACAGTGTTTTCATTGTCTCAAAGTGAAATGCTGCTTCACACAAACTCATCTCTGCATGTCCTGAACACTCATCAAACAACTTCCCAAAACTTGTACTGAGATGAGCGCATGCTTTTGTCAACAGAAGATTGGCTCCCTGAGTTTTTCCCCCAAAATAAATCCTTGATTGCTTAACATTTGGAAATTAAGAAATTAGGAAAATGTTAAATATTAGAAAATAATTATTATTATATTGAAAAACTCTTATGTGATCTTGTATTATGGATATATTACAATATTTTGTTTAATATTTATTTATTTAGAAAATGAATTATTATTATTCCAGTCATATTGATATATACGGTAATATTGGCCCTAAAAACAAGCATAGGAAACATGGAAATGTTGTTTTTTAGTCGCATTTTAAATAATAATCTTTTTTTTTCTTCAGAAAATTGCTATTAGATTCTTTCCCTAAATTGAGCAGCCCTAGTTCTCAGTTTAATTTAAGTAAATTTAACCAAGTAACTAAAACCAAAACTCCTTAGAAGAAATAAACATACACAATGAGACAGCTGTCGAGACAGAGTGAAGAGCTGTACAATTCATTGACAGGATAGCTCATATAATTTGTTTTTGGGAAATATTACAATCTTTTTTATATTGAAATATTTGACTTTGATAGTAGACTTGGGAAATCAGTGCACAGTTTGTGTAATTTTCCTGAGATCTTTTCTGAGATACATGGAGCAGAGAAGCAGGAGAATTATTAATTTGGCCACTTTTTTAAACATATTACTGTCTAGGAAAAGCTATTTATTTTATATTAAAGATTTCTCATTTTTAATTTTTCTTCCCTATGGTAGGACTAGATCTTTGTCATAGCCACAGACAGTGGATTTCATTTTGGATTGAGCTGTATTTTAAGTTGCCCAAACTGCAACCTGCAATCAGCCCTGCAAACCTTTTGTCTCCGGTATATCTGCCATATTCTCTCTTTCTCTGACTGTCTGAGAGGTCTCGAAAACTGAAGAGTGTCAGACAGAGTTTCTGTATGATATTTAGTGGAGAAAACCCCCCACTGTGACCATTTTTGCTGCGACCATTTTTGCAGTAGAAAATAACTTTTCTACTGGTGCTCATAATAATGAGTGCTTTCTCAACCACCATTCTTAGGTGTAAAGGGGACTGCGTCTGTGTGTGTGTATATAGGTTTGGCTATACTTGTGAGGACCAAATGTCCTCACTTTTATAGTGAAATATTATGAAAACCAACTAGTGAGGACATTTTACTGATCCTTGCTAGTTATCCTTATCTAGTGTTTTGCACAGGTTTCTATGATTAATTCTGGAGAATGGGTTGGGTTAGGCGATAGAAAATATAATTGACCTGATATAGAATCAGTGGAAGTCCATGCAATGTGTGTGTGTGTGTGTGTACGCGTTTGTGAGTCACCTCTCCTTTATCTGAGACACTGGTGAATGAAGTAGGAGGAACACGCATAAATGAGTTAGTGACTGAATCTGAGGGACCAAATACACTCATACTGTACTGTCATGCGATGATACGGATGTTATAGCACACCTTTATTCTTGTGCTGCATACTTTCTTAATGTAGTGTGTAATTACAAGCAGACTATCATGTTTTTGAACAAAATCATTCAGAATGTTATTGAGTTATTATGTTGCTTATTATTTGATAATGGGGGGTTGAACGATGCAAAGTACAACCTGCAGCAGCTGATGTAATTAAAGTAGAACACAAACTAGACTTAACATATATTCTTATAGAAGTAGATAGGGGCTGTGTAAGTGTGCCCGTATGCTTTATTATGCTCTCTTGTGCTGTGATTCCTTGGTGTGTAAAAGCAGGTGTCGGGTTCCAGCCCCCACTAAGCTCTGCGCTAATCACCTAATTAAAGTAATTAACTGCCTGATAGCCATGTTTTTGACATTTGGCACACATTGAACGACTCTAAAACTGCTGGACTATCAGACAAGCGAAGATCACAGCACTCTCAGGTCTCACCAATTGGCTGTGACTTTCAGAAATCAGCTGTGATTGGCTTAATTTGCTCAGGTTGAATTGACTTCCATTGGCTGTATAGTTAGCTGCGACCGACTCTGATTGGTGATGTCCAGAAAACTACATTTTGAATCCATGGCCCTCCCAAATGCCACCTGAGCCTTTCAGGTCCTGATCAGAGTCCATACTTTTGGCATAATGACACGTCTGCTATGAAGTCCACACCAGTAACAGAGTGACAGAAACAGTCACTGCAGATGATATCGATTGTACATCAATATAACAATACTATCTTATATAAAACAATCATTTTGGGGTGATTCATATAATAATAATAATAATAATAATAATAATAATAATAATAACAATTCATTATTGAAAAAAAAATATTAATGATCAATTAATTAGATTGTATATTATAATCAAATAATATAAAATACAAATAATATGAATAATTTATTTGGCGTGGTGACTAATAATAATAGTCTTATTTTATTTTCCATTAATAATATTATTATTATTTTTCAATAATAGTAGTAGTAATAGTATTATTGGAAAAATAATATGTTATATTAATTAATAATTATTTTGATTGTATTTTACAACATAATCTAAAATAATAATACAAATAATTATATATTGTTCTTTTTTGTAATAAGTATAATATTTTAGGAGGGGTGAATAATAATAATAACTGCATTATTGACTGGAAATTATGGTTAGTTCTCATTACTAGTTACACTAGTTATTTTTACTATTTATAATATTATTTAATACGAAGTAGGTATTTGTGCTCACATTTTCACCTCTTATTCATTTGCACATAATATAAATCAACTCCAGTCATATCTACTGTAACTAAAAAAGGAATCTTATTGAAGATCACCCTTTTTGTCCTGACCCGCTACCCTTTCATATACTGCTGCTATCTGCATACTGCCCTCTAGTGGTAGCCTGATGGGATTGCAATGATGCTGTATTGAGGTTGAGACCACTGAAGGGGCACCTATGACACCACTCCTTGAGATTCTATGATTTTTTTTCTTTTCATCTTTTTATTATAAAAATTAAATTCTTGTGCATTTACAATGTTCTCTGTCATACTGGATCTCAGCTTATTCCTTTGAAGATGAGGGAAAGTCGCGTTCATTATTACAAACACGCAAAGGCGAAGGGAGCACCCCCAATACTGAAGATGCAAAAAGCTGTTTGTTTGTATGTGTGTGCGGGGGTGGCAGGGGCTGCACAATGTCCTTGGGGCAACGTTCACCTCCTCTTCTCAGCCAGTGCCCTGGAGAGCCCTGCTGTCAGGTCTCATAGCACAAGCAGCCCACAGAGACCAGCCCTGCCAGCCTGGGAGGAGGGGGCAGTCTGGGAGCATGGCATTCTGGGAGGTGCGGTTTCCCCTGGTTGGCCTTTTCCCTCTGTGCCACCTAAGGGGGGGGGGGGCTACATTGCTACTGCTCGATCACCCTCTCTGTGTGAAGGTCGCTCACAGAAAGCCTCCAGGAGAAGAAAGCAAGAGCAAAAGAGAGAGGAGGGAAAGGGGACAGGGATGAAAATATAGAAAAGGGAGGTGTTTCAAAGTAGAAATTGTTAGAGATGAGTTTATGTAGCAAATAAACTCTTTTGTGTTGCAGTTATGTCGTCATTAGTATGAAAATGAATAGCTCTGTCCCAAAACCTACTGTGTTGCCTTGCTCCCTACACCCTACTTCCTATTTTTGTTTTTACACTCTCTTGTTTCTGCTTCTCTGTTTAATCTCTCCTAAAATATTTGCTGACTCCTTTATATTCTCTCCTTCGGTTGTCAGATTGCAGAGACCTACGCATTTCTTCCACGTGAGGCGGTGACTCGTTTCTTGATGAGTTGTGGAGAATGCCAGAAAAGGATGCACATCAACCCCAGCACGGCTGAGTTCAAAGGTCAGGCACCATTCTTGCACTTTCATGTCTAGATTTGCCATTTTTAATGATTTTGCACCATACACATGAATATGTACCGCTGAGTTAATTGGTTGTTTTTGTTAATTTTATCATTAATTAAAGTTTTGGGAGTGCATCACCCTTTAGCGGTAATTAGGAAAGATTAGGATTCCGAAATGTTCATTAAAGTCACACTGTTTTTGATGAGCCACGGAGGCAAGACTCAAATTCTGCGCTTTTACGGGCTCCTTGTAATTAATGCATGGATAATCCGACCCACGCTCTTCCCACAGTAAACATCTGATTAACCAAAAAAGAAGGAAAAATAATGCTAAAGGAAATATGCACGCAATTCTTCAAGACATGACATAGCAGACACTCATGTGATGACCTTCAAATATGCCTTCTCTCTGGATATTTGCATCAGAGACAGTAGAGCTGTTACAATCACAACTTCATTATTGCCATAAAGTGTCAGCAAAAAATACCTTTCCCTGCAGAAAGCTGAGATATTGTATGTAAGTCAGCTATCTACGCAGACGTGATGTTGGTCTGCCATTAGTCACAGACTGATGTGACTAATTCACACTGTCACCGATAAGCTTGATTTATATAGAGCTAAAATAGTTTCACATTTTAAAATCAAATTATTCACAAATATGTAAGCTAATTCACATTTGCAAAAATGTTTGTATATCTTTGCAAAGAGCAGTTCACAAACTCATAACCTTATTAATATTCACACAAAAAAACGATTTGCACAACTACAACCAAATTTGTGCTTTTGAGGAGAATGATCGTTAAACAAACTTTGAATAGTGAATTAGCTGATCAGCTTCTGCCTGCAGGGGTTCTGAAGGGTAGAGTCATCCCCGTTCTCCAAAGCACTTTAAAGAATAAAGAAATGCTATTGAACTGTTCATACTATATTGCGGCTCTGTATAGAGTCAGAAGATCTTTGTCCAAACAAAAGCCTGTCTGCGTTTATTGTGTTTGATTTTAACAAAGACCAGAGGGGGTTTTAGCAGGGTCTGTTGGAGCGCTGTCTCAAGAGCGCCTTTTAGGGGACTGAACTGAGTCATGCACACTATTGAGAATGGGATTGAGAGAAACTACATTGGCTTTCAAATAAATAATTACAAATAGGACATGTTTGAAAGTCTAATGAATTTGCTACACATTTTATAAGTAATAAGCTCTTTGAAGATTATTTATTTCTACGCGTATATAGATACACTACTGTTCAAGTTTGGGGTCGGTAAATGTCTTTATTTTAAAGACATTGATACTTCTAATTATCTATGATGCATGAAATAGATACAAAATGACACTGAAAGATGTATAATATTACAAAAGATTTCTTTAATTTTATTAAATATTAGTAAAATATTATTAATATTAAGCAGCAAAACTGTTTTCAACTATGATAAGAACAAGAAATATTTCTTGAGCAAGATTCCGCTTTGCCCTCATGGGAATAAATTACATTTTAATTGTAATATTTTTGCATAAAATTGCTGTTTTTGTTTATTTAAACAGACTGCTTTCAAAAATATTTTTTTATTATTAAAAAATCAGACAACTAACTTCTGAACAGTATATTAATACGGACAAAAATAAAAATAAAATCTAAAATGTGAAAGTTAAAATTAAAATGTACTTTCTTTTGTTGTTTTTTTACCCACAGAG
This sequence comes from Gobiocypris rarus, assembly GCA_023029165.1. Lineage (NCBI taxonomy): Eukaryota > Metazoa > Chordata > Actinopteri > Cypriniformes > Gobionidae > Gobiocypris > Gobiocypris rarus. The sequence continues at coordinate 14,819,612 of CM040928.1, read as the reverse complement.
AATGACCGTCCCACTTCCCTGGTCCCAGACCTCATCGATTACAACATGCCTCTCACTGCCACCTATCTAAAACAGATGAAACTACAGTGCATGAACACTAATGAGCAGGTATGTAGAAACCAACCAAAAGAGTGAGAGATGCAAGAGCACGGAAAAGAGAAAGAAAGCTTTTTTTAACAATACATCACTGTTGTCAGTTTCTTTTTTTTAAATACATATATTGAGTTTAACATAATTCAGTATTGACATGTCGTGACCGGTTTGTGTGTTTGCTGATCTGCTCCTAAACCTGAGTTTTAGAGATGGTGCTAAATATTCCTTAGTATCTGGGCAGAGAATTGAATGTAAAAGTCACTCAGCTCAAAGGAACTGCGACAAGGCCTTATGGTGCACTGTGTGGTTGTCAAGGTAAACTGTAGACATGGTTGCCTCAGCAACAGTATATGTGGATGCCTGGAATAGCAATAGCTGAATGTGTCTGTGGGTCACTGTGCTATAGAAATGGGGTGACGATAAACACACAACCCCCATCCTTATGAAAGACAGTTCCTTATAGCACTGAACTAAAATAGTACATGAATGTAATTGTATAGTTGAAACAAAAGATTCCATATTTGGAGAATATTCTCACTGTAGAATATGCTCATAAAAGAAAGCTCAAGACGCACCAGGATACATCACTGGGTCAAATGCATTAAAAGCTTAAAAGTTATCAGATTGTTTTTTTTTCAGGATCACTTCAACTCTTGTCTGCATCTCAGAAGAAAGACATAATGTAAATGGCATTGTAGTTTGGAAAGCTTTCTAAGATTACTAAGAGGAAAGTTTAAAGGCCGTGTGTGTACCTGTGATATGCTGCCTTGCCCTTGTCCCAGCTTAGGTTAGAGGCATCCACGAGCTGGAGAAACCTTAGTTTATATGTGACCCTGGACCACAAAACCAGTCATAAGTCAACGGGTATATTTGTGGCAATAGCCAACAATACGATTGTATGGATCAAAATTATTGATTTTTCTTTTATGCCAAAAATCATTAGAATATTAAGTAAAGATCATCCATGAAGATATTTTGTAAATTTCCTACCGTAAATAGTATTAGTTGTAATATGCTTTGCTAAGGACTTTATTTGGACAACTTTAAAGGCAACTTTAAATCTCAAAAGATTTATACATTTAAAAAAATGTATGACTGGTTTTGTGGTCCAGGTGTCACATCCTTACAGGTCCTTCTAAAAAAAAATTGCATATTGTAATAAAAGTTCATTATTTTCCATAATGTAATGATAAAAACTTTCATATATTTTAGATTCATTGCACACCAACTGAAATATTTCAGGTCTTTTATTGTTTTAATACTGATGATTTTGGCTTACAGCTCATGAAAACCCAAAATTCCTATCTCAAAAAATTAGCATATTTCATCCGACCAATAAAATAAAAGTGTTTTTAATACAAACAAAGTCAACCTTCAAATAATTATGTTCAGTTATGCACTCAATACTTGGTGGGGAATCCTTTTGCAGAAATGACTGCTTCAATGCGGCGTGGCATGGAGGCAATCATCCTGTGGCACTGCTGAGGTGTTATGGAGGCCCAGGATGCTTCGATAGCGGCCTTAAGCTCATCCAGAGTGTTGGGTCTTGCGTCTCTCAACTTTCTCTTCACAATATCCCACAGATTCTCTATGGGGTTCAGGTCAGGAGAGTTGGCAGGCCAATTGAGCATAGTAATACCATGGTCAGTAAACCATTTACCAGTGGTTTTGGCACTGTGAGCAGGTGCCAGGTCGTGCTGAAAAAACAAATCTTCATCTCCATAAAGCTTTTCAGCAGATGGAAGCATGTGCTCCAAAATCTCCTGATAGCTAGCTGCATTGACCCTGCCCTTGATAAAACACAGTGGACCAACACCAGCAACTGACATGGCACCCCAGACCATCACTGACTGTGGGTACTTGACACTGGACTTTTGGCATTTCCTTCTCCCCAGTCTTCCTCCAGACTCTGGCACCTTGATTTCCAAATGGCAAAATTTAAGCGACAGTCCAGTGCTGCTTCTCTGTAGCCCAGGTCAGGCGCTCCTGTCGCTGTTTCTGGTTCAAAAGTGGCTTGACCTGGGGAATGCGGCACCTGTAGCCCATTTCCTGCACACGCCTGTGCACGGTGGCTCTGGATGTTTCTACTCCAGACTCAGTCCACTGCTTCCGCAGGTCCCCCAAGGTCTGGAATCTGTCCTTCTCCACAATCTTCCTCAGGGTCCGGTCACCTCTTCTCGTTGTGCAGCATTTTTTGCCATACTTTTTCCTTCCCACAGACTTCCCACTGAGGTGCCATGATACAGCACTCTGGGAACAGCCTATTCGTTCAGAAATCTCTTTCTGTGTCTTACCCTCTCGCTTGATGGTGTCAATGATGGCCTTCTGGACAGCAGTCAGGTCGGCAGTCTTACCCATGATTGCGGTTTTGAGTAATAAACCAGGCTGAGAGTTTTTAAAAGCCTCAGGAATCTTTTGAGTTAATTAGAGTTAATTTTAGAGTTTAGAGTTAATTAGTTTATTCAGATGATTAGGTTAATAGCTCGTTTAGAGAACCTTTTCATGATATGCTAATTTTTTTGAGACAGGAATTTTGGGTTGGGCTGTATGCCAAAATCATCAGTATTAAAACAATAAAAGACCTGAAATATTTCAGTTGTTGTGCAATGAATCTAAAATATATGAAAGTTTAATTTTTATCATTACATTATGGAAAATAATGAACTTTTATCACAATATGCAATTTTTTTGAGAAGGACCTGTATATTGTGGATATACTAATAGGTATCCTACAAAACTGTGGGTAGGGGGCGCTGTGGTACCACTCTCTATAAAATGAGAATAATCTACACAATTAGTTGCATGGAGTTGGATGATTTGTTGGTCACAAAGAACAGGGGAAAAACATGAATTTTGCTGGACAACATGTAACTTTATCTAGCTACCCTTTTATAAAACCTACAATTATTAGACCATGAGAACATAATTGCTTTATTTTATTTAAGCTATCTGTTCTTCATGTTTAAATTAAGACACAATAAGATCTAAAATATGTCAAATAAGTAGAGGTAAAAATGAGACTTACAGTACCATTATTTGTCTGCATGTCGGGTGGCAGCCAATCAGATTGCTTAGGTTGAAGATTGTTTGGAGTGTGTCTGTTGTATTGCCTCTTGCTTAATGTAATTCACCCAACTATAGTGTCCCAGGATCAACATTCCTATCAACCAATCAGATTTCAGGGCTAAAGTTAGGATTAGGGCTAGGGTAGGGGCTCAAACAACGTTCTTATCAACAAATAATTTCTCTCAGATTATGAGCGTAGGTTATGTTTAGAGTGGTATTACCTTCAGACAGCACACCAACAGGCCAGGCCGTCTGTTGTTCAGTGATGTCAGATGCATATTGCACTTTCTCCATCTGGCATGCTCAATTTTAATTGGCTGGATTTACGCAACTTCTGGAGTGGGGGCACACAGGATTTTTTTTGTTAGTCTGCCAGGAAACAAACGTACCAGGCTGATACAATGAACACTGTTGAGGATAAAATAATCACTGGATTTGTCAATGTATGCAAGGTTAGTGACATCAAATCTTTCAGAGGTTTACAAGTAAACTAGATATCCCCATGGAGCAGAATCGTTATTATTTTTTACATTACCGTTCAAAAGTTTTGGGGTCTGTAGGATGTTTTGAAAGAAGTCTCTTATGCTCACTGCATGTATTTCATCAGAAATATGGTATCTTTGTTTTGTTTCTTACTGTCCTCAAGCATTTGAAGTGTCTGTGAAATCATCACTTCTTTTGGGACAAACAGAAATTAAAACAATTAAAAAGTGCATGCACAATTTCTGCTTATTTGATATTCATTTAATATTCATTTAGGGCCTATTTGACTAAATCTATTTATTTCTCTTCATCATCATGCAGCTTTATTCCTGTGTCTACATTGATCTTTTTTTGCTCCTGTTTTTTTTCTCTTTCTCATTGCTTGTGTTACTAATGCTCCACTTGGTACCTAATGGAGTCAGCACCGCACACATCAGTCCTCTAAATAAACCTCAGAGGGAACCCAATTTTTCACAAGGCTAACTCTATGAATTACATGGATTCATGTTTACAGTGCGTGTGTGTGTGTGTGTGTGTGTGTGTGTGTGTGTGTGTGTGTGTGTGTGTGTGTGTGTGTGTGTGTGTGTGTGTGTGTGTGTGTGTGTGTGTGTGTGTGTGTGTGTGTGTGTGTGTGTGTGTGTGTGTGTGTGTGTGTGTGTGTGTGTGTGTGTGTGTGTGTGTGTGTGTGTGTGTGTGTGTGTGTGTGTGTGTGTGTGTGTGTGTGTGTGTGTGTGTGTGTGTGTGTGTGTGTGTGTGTGTGTGTGTGTGTGTGTGTGTGTGTGTGTGTGTGTGTGTGTATATGTTGGGATCATGATGACGCCTATCACAAGGAGGACCCAATATTATAGGCTTTCTGTCACAATACTCCACGTTTCATAAAACATGGGTCTCAAGCTCAAACTAATCCAGTGCTCGTCAAATCTGTTGTTACACCAGTTAATTTGACAATTAGCTGATCTGTGGGGTCCCAGGATGTTTGTTCCAGAATTCCTTCCTGTTAGCAGTGCAGGACAGAAAAGGGAAGTGATCCTGAGTGTGTTTTACATGGAGAGGCAATCCACAGTGACAGTTTGGGGGTGAAATCAGAGTGACTTTTTCTTCTGTCTCTCTCACGCACACACACACACACACACACACACACACACACACACACACACACACACACACACACACACATCTCTATCTACACACCTGCATTTCTCACCTTCTCTTGAGCACCACTGATGATTGCATTCTTTCAGCCTGCTCTACTCTTCAGATTACCATGGTAACAATAAACACAGAACCAGGGACACATAGTGTAGTGAGGCCAGATTTATTTGTCTGTTTGTGGGAAGAGACAGAATCTTGGTAATGTGATGATAAATAAATAGAACTTATTAGTAAATAGAATTTACTTTTCATTTTCAGGTCAAGTTAAAGTGTTTTAATAAATAAAATTTGTATTAGTGGCCTCCTGAGAATGGCGTATTTTGATGCCCATGGGCTTGAGAGTCTTTCGGATGAAAATGAATTAAATTCTGTGTTCAGGTGTGTGTTAATGCAGAGAGTGGGTGGTTTGATAGTGAAATGAGGGGTTTGTTTGGGATAAAAATGAGGAAGTGTTGCACATGTGTGGGGGTTGTTGCTAGTCTTTAACTCAGCAGCTACAAGATTAGCAATGGCATTGTGAAGGTTTGTTCTAAACAGATGGGTAGCACAGGGTGTATTATGGGTTTTCCTGGAACGTTTGGGGAGGGGTCTTGTGGGGAGGCTATTAAGAAAGCATTGATGCTAACTTCAAGAAGCTCTAGAATCTGCTATAAGTCACAGTGAACTTTCTCGCAGCTTCATTGTCATGACAACAGCAGAGGTAGAGAGGTGTGTTCACGCCTATAGCGTAGGTGAAGACAAGGGTCATGACGTGATTCGCTATGCCTTCAGCCTGCTAAACATGGACCAGCACTTATTCTGGCACACATACTGTATGCTAGAGTGCATAGATGATGCAGATCATATTTCAATTCGATTCACATTTATTTGTATAGGGCTTTTCACTATACATATTGATTCGAACAGCTTTACAGAAAATGCATGTTTCTACATTACAAATTAGAGTGATCTGTTATCAGAGGTCACTGTGTCCAGGTACATATACAAATCTCACAGTTAGCTAACAATGTATTAATTTATTGCAGAAATGATGAGCTCATTTAAGTAATGAATACATGTTTTTAACAAAATTATTAGGATATATAGAAGATTTAGCATAGGTGCATATTTAAAAACACTTTTATGCTGAATAAACATTAAGTCGTTTTGGTCTTTGATGATAATTTAAAATTTTAATCACACACTGATGGCAAAAATATGCTAAAAAGAGATCAGCAATGATCTAACAATATTTTAAAGAAAAATTGAGCTGTAAGATGCTCACCACTGGTAAAATTAACTGCTTTCCTTTTGCTTTTCAAAGTAACGTTACAGTACATGATGCGTAATCCATATTGTGAATATGCATTGCTTTAACATTGCCAAAATTCAAAACATTCATTAATAAAATAGGCAGTACTTCAGAAACACTCTTTATATCCTTTTTCAGGGTATGTGTTTTCTGATTTCACCTTATTTTATATTGATAAATACTTGTATGTTCGAAATGTTACATAAATGGTTATAAATATGTTGGAATACTTTTGGTCTGTTACAGTTTGACAAATTTTCGACAAAACTCATTTCTGAGTGTAGAATGGGCCGCTATGCAACACTGACTAAATTTTAACTTTAAGTTTTAGTATTTTTTATTTGCTTTTGCTTTTAGTAGTTTTATTTATATATAGCTTTAATTCATATTTATTTATTTTTAGTAATTTTGTACTTCAACTTCAACTTATTTCAGTTAGTTTAGGTAATTTTCAGTGATGTTTTTCAGCTAAAATTTATAATAACACTGGACATGTAACACTGCTGCAAAAGCATACATACATTATGTGGATTTTACACAGCTTCAAGCTCTAAACACGAAAATATGTGCATGCAATGAACTGTGTGTACTAAATGTTGTTCTGCAACTCTCAACCAGTACGTGACTCCTGAAGAAAACAATACATCTCTCGTGTTCTTCTCATGCTGTGTGTGCATCTTTTGGGTTTTGGCTCCAACAGGGTTAAAAATAGCTCCCCTCGTATTCACTCATTATTTAAGAGTCTCCTCCTCTTTTCCCTTTCCATCCCACATCCCAGAATGTGGAATTTCCTCAATAAAGGACACACTGGTATGAAAATGGACTGCAGAAAGAGTTTGTAAAGTGAGATGTTGCTTGACAATCTTACACATAGCAGCATGGTTGAGCCAAACAGGAAATGTAGAATGTTTATTTTGACACAGGTCTGAGGACTTTTCCTATGTCGAGATGCTGTGGAGGAGATATGGGAGAATCTATTGATGTCTAGGCGATAGTGTGGTGGGTGAGCTTCATTTTGTGCACAGAATATCCTGAGCTCTCTGACTTCCTCCTCCTCCCCCCTCTCTTTCTCTCTCTCACACACATACAGGATGAGAGTTCGGTAAGCAGTGAGGATTTGGACATGGCTGAGCCCGCGTGGGTCTCTACTGAGCGTGCTCCAGCCGCAGAGCCTAGCAGCCCCACCGCCCCGTACACAGAGAAGATGCCTACTCCCCCACAGCCCAGCATTAAAGAGGAAGAAGGTATGATGTCTCTTACTCACTCACACTGTATTTATGTACATGTACATTTCATTGAAATAACAGCCACCTTGTCTGTCATTGTTTATCAGAGAAGACTTTGTGCTGGTGAGAGTCTGATAAGTGTCTTATAAAGCTGATGTTGAGAGGTGTCTAAAGGCCCATTATAGCCCTTTTCCCAGCACTCCAGCCACTCTTGCTCTCTTCCATTACTCTCTGGACAGATTCCAGTTAAATGGATGTCTGGGGTATGCAGAACCATGCCGAGACAGCCTTATTTTTTTCATTTTGGTTCGTATGTGAAAATCTTCAGGGTGTCAAGTTCTGTAATGTGTGTCAATCTCAATTTTCTGGCATTCTGAGATACATAGATATTTAGATAGATAGATAGATAGATAGATAGATAGATAGATAGATAGATAGATAGATAGATTGATAGATTGATAGATAGATTGATAGATTGATAGATAGATAGATAGATAGATAGATAGATAGATAGATAGATAGATAGATAGATAGATAGATAGATTGATTGATTGATAGATGATTGATTGATTGATTGATTGATTGATTGAGAAAAGAATATATGAAATGACCAATGTATGATTCTGTTCCATTCTCAATCTAAATATTACCTGACTAAATGTTATTTCATCTTTATCATCTGTGTTATTGTTCATGTAACCAATATATAGCCTATCCATATACAATAATCTTTGGCAAAGGCTCCCATGTTTGCCGATGAGGGTAAACAACTGCAAGACTCCAGGGTTGTTGACCCTGCCCCTTTTTTTTAATTGAACACACTTCTTTCTTTTCACCAGCACTCACTCCCTCTGTCTTGTCTCTTATTCAGCTGAGTGCAGGGGGGCTGGGATGGTGTTTGAATGGGGCAGGAGAGAAGAGGATGAGGGCAGGGGGAGGGGGATGTGTGGAGATGCTTTTTAAAATGGCTGCTGGGACAGTCGAGGGTCTTTCTGAGTGGTAGATAGGGAGGAAGCAGCTTGGGTCGCTTCTTTGTGGGCTAATCCTGTGTAATCTTGCTCCGAGGGGGCTGCAGGGAACGGCTTGGCCACACACACAGACGCGTGTCCACTTACTCCATCATAAGAAGAGAGAAAGTGACTAAAGGACTGTGCACATGCTCAGTGCACCTTACCCTTGACGGACAGCTGTAGAGGCCCCTCTGGGAATTATCCTAAAGAGGGATGATAGTATTTTAGGAATGGCGGTCAGAGCTGTGATCATAAAGGTACCCCTCTGCTCGACATCGTAAGCTTGCCTGGTTTTAGCATGTCCAACTTATTGCTGTTTTATTGCAGATTCAAAATTAAAAAATACTGTTTGCGACTAACTTTTAAATATGTTTTAAATAAATACAATTTAAATAAAATATTTACAGTGAAAAAACAATTAATAAAATTTTTAAAATAAAATAATCACAATTATTATATAATTTAAAGCTGCAGTCTGTAGCTTTTTGGGTTAAAAATTATCCAAAATCAATTTTTGAGCAAGTACATCAGCCAGTGTTCAAAACTATCTGCTTACCTTAGCTCGATTTACAACAGTAAGCTTGTAATAATGTTTTTAATTCCAGTGGTACTGGTGGATTTCCGCGGGAGATTCGAGCATATCTTTGCGTCATTACGTCACATCTGTACACATCAATAAGAAGTCCCGGCTAGTAGGCTATATCGCGTGTGAGGATGTTGGAGGTGGAGATTTATAGTCTTTTCTCACAGTGCTTGATATAATTAAACTTATCAATTTGATAGCTTATCAACCTAATTTGATCCAGAAAGGTTGAAACCTCAATCAGTGACAGTGACATCTGGAGATTCGCCCGTTGTAAAATGCACAAGACTTCGGACTTTCGGAATGGCTACAGAAAAAAGAGAGACTTCAACCGAGCCAAAACAAGGATAAAAAGGGCTTTTGAAAGGTTAACTCCGTACTTTGAAGGGGTTCAAAACGGATGCAGAAACAGTTTTTTTCTGCTGAACAGGTCATACATTTCAATGGTTATTATGTAACAGTAGCACACTTCGCTTAATTCATACAGTAAAGGTTACTGAGTTTTCTTTGTTGTGCTTTGTTTGTGCTTTGCGATGCTTTTCCCACGTAGGCCTAGTTGGTCAGCACAAAGTGGATGTTAGCTACTTTCTTGACATTCTTATGTTGGTCATCATACGTTCAAACAGTAGAATCTGTGATTTTGAATGAACTATCCACACGGCGCGGTGACTGACAGCCCTTCTTCTCATGACAGACGCACATTCTCCTTAAAACATTGTATTCATACGCGCTGTGCGGTGCCGAGGCACAGCTCACGTAGAGTTGATCATTCCGCGAATAACTGCAGTTGCTGATTTCAAACAGAGATGGCGACAAAGAGGAAAAACTACGGACTGCAGCTTTAATTTAATTGAATTATTATATGATGTAAAATGACTGAATCAACCTGACTACATTAGGTTACAGCAACCAAAGTAATTTTTATGGTCAAATCAGGTGGAAATAGTTTCGAGTTTTGTGGCTTTTTGTTCATATGCATTCGCTTCTTAGGTCATTTATAACTACAGTTAAAAAAAAGTTTGTGGTCAGTAATAAAAAAAGAAGCATTTGTATCTGTATTTCTGTTCAAATAAGCATTTATTTGAGCCTTGATGATCATAAGAAAAAATATTTAATATTTTTCTGACCCCAAACTTTTGAACAATAATGTATTAGCGTACTCACAAATTTACAGGTTCCTGAAATACTGACTAAAAATATTGCAGAATGCAATCTGGACATACTACGCTCACCATGTTGTCATTGTAATGTGACCTACAGTATCAGGTTTTCATGGTCTCATGGGATTGTAAAGTGTCCATTGGATACATACTTCTGAATCTTGCCCACTGTAGTAGATCATCTGGGTACTTTTTACCTACTGTTTTTTAAATACTATGAATATATATTTATATATATATATATATATATATATATATATATATATATATATATATATATATATATATTGAATACTATGAATATATGTCCCTCCCCAACTTCCAGTTTCAATAAATGTCAGCAGGAAAACTGTGCTCATCAAACAATGTCATGGTGTCTTTAAAGGTAACAACTATTTTCTCTATTCAGTGAGAATTTGACTCTTGAAAAAGCTGTTTAGGTGGAGCAAACCCATCCAGACTGTCTGGGACTGGTTTATTCATTTGATATAGCTTTCATTTCCTGCCGTTATCAGTGTTCTCCCAAAGACACAGTTTTGTATGGCTACTAGTACTGCCCTTGTTTACTCAAATCTGCTTTGTAATTTATATCTGCCACTGTATGGCGTGGTTGTTATGGGGTGTGTTTATGATCCACTGCTTGTGTTTTGCAAAATAATGAGGCTTTTTCCCATCCTGTACTCTATATAAATGTAACCATGCACTAATGGATCCCTCCCTTGACTCGTGGCAGACTATTGTGCTGTTTAGAGACACACAGGGCAAGAGGATGATGATTTAACCCATTCTACCATTACACCCAGCCTTCAGAGAGGAGCCGTCCTTTTCTGTGTTCATGTCATTAGTTCCTGACATACTATATTTTTCATTTAGGTCAATCTCATTGTCCACACACTGTCTGATTGGACATCTAAAAAAAATAACCTAAATGTACTCTTTGTGAATATCTAAGTTGACAAAATTGTGACATTGCATAAGTAATTTAAAAGCGCAATGTAGAATTAAATCCTTAATCTAACAATTGTTTTTCTACTTCTATCAGTTAATCTAAAAGCAAAATTACATTAAATATAAAAACTTTTCAGGAGAGTTTACACAAAAATATTATGCTGTTTTCTACATTGATAATAATAAAAAAATTCTTGAGCACCAAACCAGTTTATTATTAGAATGTTTTCTGAAGGATCATGTGACAGTGAAGTAAATATTTTAAAATATTAAATGTTTTTTGTTCAAATCAATGCAGCCTTGATGAGCATAAGAGACATTCAAAAACTCTTACCCCAACTTTTGAACGGTTGTTTATATATTTTTACTGGAAACAAGTCTATAAAAAAGCAGCGTGATGTCTGGTCATCTCACTTTTTTTCAGTATGTCTTACTTCTCTCTCTTTCCAGTTCTGTTCTCTGGGTGGATTAGAAGGGTTTTTTTTCTTTTTCATCTTTCCCTCTTTCCCCTCTATGCTCTCTTTTCCCGAATACTTCCTCCCGTCCACTCAGACACTCTGTTAGAACCCCATCTCATTCCCCTCATCCAGCTTTCTCTTCACCTTTGCCTCCTTCCACTGGTTTGACAACTGACCCCAATGTTGCTTTCCTGTTCACACAAAAACCTTCACACGACACACTCCCCTTCCCCCGCTAGACGTACACTGACACACTTGTGTGTGTCTTTATGAACATGCGTTCAAACATTTCATTCTGTTTCTCGCTCTCAGATGATTCTTCTTCAGAGAATGGCAGCACAGTTAACGGCCTCCCTGCACTGACTCCACCTGGTGGTGCTGCCATGGCGACAGGAGGAGTTCCTGCATCTGAGGGGGTGGTTCCATACGGAGAGGTGAACGGTAATGGTGCCGCTGCACCGCTTGACTTCAGCACTACTTCATCGTCCTCTTCCTCACAGGAGGGACAGCAGCCTGTCAACCTGAGCGACCGACTGTTGCCCGGGGTGACGCTAGGATCCTACTCATCTGACCATAACAGAAAATTCCCTGTCAAAACTGAATACAGTAACAAGGTATGAGACATCATTCTAAAAATGTGTACATATAAGAATGTACAGTACTAATAACCATAATGGTATTCAAATGGAAGTTTTGACTTTTGTTTATACTGTATGTTCCACAGTCGCCTCAGTACAGCTCAGGAAGCTATGACTCTGTGAAGACGGAACTGAGCACGTGCGGGGAAGACATGACCCCGGGTCGCTCTCAGGTCATAGACGATGATGACGACGATCACGATGACCATGACGACAGTGACAAGATAAATGACGCTGAGGGCATGGACCCCGAACGACTTAAAGCTTTTAACGTGAGACTGACTCCCTTAACCGCTTTCTCACTCACTCATATTTTATATTAGATTTTGTATTTTAGTCATCTTTTCAAGCTTTATGACCTAGATTCCTGCTAGGTTTAGAGGTACAATGGAGTCCAGGAGTCTGAGACCACATTTGACAGTCTAGGATTCAAAATCTTAATCTTGGAAATAAACAGAAAGTTTAGTTTTTTCAAAGAAATAATCTTTATTTACATAAAATAGATAAATATTATTTCAATCATTTGGGGCTACAAGTCATGCTGGTCTGAATCAGGTTTATTATCAAAACTAAAACTATAAAAACCATTATTTCTCATTGAAATAAAGCAGAAGTAAAATTAAATATAAATATTAGATCAACAATAAATTAAACCTAAATGGTAATAGTAGTATTTTTTAAAAAAGCACTTAACAAAATTACAAAAAATTTTACTAAAAATAAAGTATATAAATAAGACAGTCTGAATAATATGATCATTGCAGCATACTGAAAATCATATTTTTCATTTTCCACCCTTCTTTTAAATTGAAATGCTTGTAATATAATTTAAAATGAGAAGAAAAGCTGTAGCCTATTTTAAAAAATTGAAGTATTTCAGTGGCCTGCTGAACCCTAATTGTTATTTTCCTTTCATTGCTAAACCAGAAGTTTCTTCAGTCCCATTTCTTTACCACCTTCATGTTTACATCTGCTTTACAATTTCCTTTTTTTTCTGATTCATTCATATGTTCTATTTTCCATCCTATTTTCTTTCCTTTGTTGCATTGCTCTAATATTTCTTCACGTTTTCAGATGTTTGTGCGGTTGTTTGTGGATGAGAACTTGGACCGGATGGTTCCAATCTCAAAGCAGCCCAAAGAGAAAATCCAGGCCATCATTGAGTCCTGCAGCCGCCAGTTCCCAGAGTTCCAAGAACGCGCTCGCAAACGTATCCGAACCTACCTCAAATCCTGTCGCCGCATGAAGAAGGGTGGCTTTGAGGTATGGAAACATGTGCATTTGCACACACATCTGCCATCATTTTCTGTGCTAATACCTAAACATATTATGTGCTACGTACCCTTTTGATAGCATACTACTGCCCTCTAGTTGTTGACAGGGTCATATGCAGTCCCTTTGAGCCTGATTTAACCCATGACCTGAATGTGTGCCTGATCCAAAATGTGTATAGCTGTCATATGATTGAGAAGCACTGCTCTTAAAGAATAGGTTCAATGTTTTTCCAATTCATATCATATTTCATGCATCTTACAGGAATTAAATGTCATCAAACAGGCATTTCAAGAAACTATGGTGCTGGTAGAGCCAAAGTCTTACATATTATTAATTTTTTTGTACTTAAAGTGGTTGAATGTATTTGAACAGATGCAACTAGATCCATAAATCAAATTTTAGAGTGCAGCTATGCAAAACATGTTTTCAATAATAATAAACCAGGAAGATGCATGGCTACACAGACATTTTCATTTTTAAAGATATCAAATATCCATTTGAATGCATTCTGTTCCAGAGAAAAGCTAAATAATAAACTAGGTAACAGTTTACATAAAATAAGGGTTAAAAACACCATCCTTTAAGATTAGAACATTGTCAGGAATGCATAAGGTAATAACATTTATCCTTTTCTGCCCTGTCCAATGATGTCAGACACGGCCCACACCCCCTCACCTCACCTCCGCCATGGCTGAGAACATCCTTGCAGCAGCGTGTGAGAGTGAAACACGTAATGCTGCTAAGAGGATGCGCCTTGACATCTATCAGGCCCATGTGAGTGCATGTGTGCATTGATATCTAGATCTTTAATCAGATTGAATTCGTTCCAGAATGTTGATTGGTTTTTAGATTTATTGGTGAGTTATCTGTCTTTCTTTGCCTTATCACATATTTTACCTTTCCATGCACTCCTGTCCAGGATGAGTCGGTTACAGCAGACAAGTCAAACTCCAGAGATCCGGCTGCCCTGGCTAACTCAGGCTTCACACTGGCCGCCTCGGCCTACTCCCAGGACCAACTCTACACCAATGGTGGACTTAATTACAGTTTCCGTGGATACGGGACCCTTGGCAACAACATCCAAAACAATGGCACATCACAAACCAATGGTAAGTGAAATGCAGAATTGTTTTTGTTTACTATTTATTTAGAACTTTGTTTACTAAAATGGAAAATAATTCATATTAATTTGTTCTTATTTATATTCAAATCAATGCAATCACCACACTCACCTAGTTGATTTAGGTACTAAGGCCAAAAAGAAGATGATTTCCCATTATGACTTAACTCTTTCCTTGCCTGCGGTTTTTTTAAGTTGCCAGCCACCGCCAGAGTTTTGATCATTTTCACAAAACTTTCATGGCCCCCAGAATATTTTGTTTTATGAATATCTGCAATATAGCAAAAGATAGCAAAAAATATGCAATATAGCAAAAGAAAGACAGACCCTCTGCTTAAAAAAAAAAAAAGTTTTATTCTAGCCTCATGCATTTTTTTTCAACACTTAAATGTGGGTATGTTTCATAAAAAAAGCTAAATTGTTTTGCAAAAAGCTGAAAAAATCAAGTTTTTGTCAAAGACTACATCCAGATTGGACATAGATGGAGTAAGTCGAGTCCACAACACCCCTGATGCTTGGACAGCTTGTCCTTGGTCGACATTTCATTCAGAAACGTTGGGCATTTTTTATTTATATGCTGTTGGTGATCCTGTATTATATATGCATTTCATGCTTGTTTCTGCATCTGTTTATACTCTTTCAGAAGATTTGCAATAGCACCCCCTACAGTGAAAACACGGAATGCTGGAAAATTCCGTCAATGTCTGTGAAAGAGTTAATGAACATAGCAAAAAGCACATTTTTAGATTGCACACCCCATTTTTTTTTCATATTTATATTAAACACTATATTAATTTTAAATATTTCATTGTTCAATTTAACAATTAAATAGCATTTTTGAGTTTTTGCTGTGATATCAAAATTGGTATTAAAAATCATTACATTTAACTGAAATTGACTATTGAAACGTTCTGAAGCAACCGTAGTGCAGTCTTTTCTATAGCTCTACTTGATATTGATTTTAACAAATGTTTCTTTCTTTTTCTTTTAGGGCCTACAGATCTCAGTATGAAATCTTTGGCATCCAACAGCACTTCCTCCTCCAGTTCAAACAGTCATGGTCAGGGTGGAGGGGGCGGAGGGGCATCAGCCCAGCTCAGCCCGCCCGAGGTCACGGCTGTGCGGCAACTGATTGCTGGTTATCGCGAGTCTGCGGCCTTCCTTCTCCGCTCTGCTGATGAGCTCGAGAACCTCATACTACAGCAGAACTGAGAACTGCACACAGGCTGGTGCTGCCCGTCTTTCTCTCATAAACACACACAACACATAAATGCACACTATGACAGGAAAGATACATGTAGCTATGTGCACTTACATACATATACACCTAAAGCCCATAGGCGGAGTTTCACTTCGCTTGGGGGGAGAACAATGGAGGGGCCAGAAGAAGCTGTAACTCAAGCACACGTACAGGGTCTACAATTGATAACATTTACCAGCCATCATTTTCTCAGGCTCACTGGCCATGAACCTGTAATTTGCTTTTTTTTTTTTTTGCCTACAATTTTTTTATTTAAATGTATATAATTTCTATATGAAATTCTACCTCTCATAAAAACTCTATTAGTGGCTTAATCGGATTAATAGTTATAGAAGGGAAGGAAACCTGAACTTTATAAGAAAATATTAAAATAAAACTATGTATAATGTATTCATTCCACTGCAATTGAAGTAGATTGTTGATTCTTGTGCACAGCCAACAGTTTATGACTATAGCAACATTTTATGCACGAGAAGAAGGGTACACTCATTTTGCCCAAAATGATTTAAATAATAAAAATATTTGTAATTATATGTTTTAGATTTAAATGCGCAAAGATAAAACAGTTTTGGCTCTAGACACTCGATTCCCCCTGGCAACCCCCAAACTCCGCCTATGCTCTTCCTGTAAACCTACCAATCACACATTGCCCATGACAGCTTTATGTCCGTGATAGTGTCTTTATCAAATTCCCTTACCTTTGAGTCCATCAGGGCTTAATCCTTTTCGGAGGGCTGAGATGACTTGTTAAACATTGTTTTATGATGAGATGATGATCAGAGAACACAAAGCAACAGGTGTCTGTACTCATAGAAGCATTGCAATTGTCTTGCACAGAGCACAACACAGTGAGATCTATCAGTCCACCACAGAGAGTCCAGGCCTTTCATCTTTTGAGAAAAAGTTAGATGTGATGCCCAAAACAAACACAAAATGATGTCATGTCCTGCATAAAGTTTACACTATGGCACAAAATATTGCTATCAGATTAGATTCCCATTTGTCAATGGCATCTTGTTTTATTGAATTTAAAAAGTTCCTCAGATGTTTAAGTTCTTTTGTTACCATAGTCATATCCATGCAGCAGCTTTGCTCCAGATTTAGCCATTTTAGATATAGAACAGATTCAAGAGAAAAGGGTTTTTTGTAAAATCTCCTTTATCTGTTCAATGCTAATGAGGTTTGGGGAGAAGGTGCAATGTAGATGATAATCGTTATAGTGTGTCCGTGTCTAAAAATGCATAATTTTCAATCATAAACACGTTAATAGATGTCCTTTGTACATATATATATATATATAAATATTCCTCTCATATATAAGAATTTTCATCCAAGCTTACACATGCACACATAAAAGTCTACTAAAAGAAACCGTGATTGGTGAGCAAAAAAGAAGATGCTGAAATTCTATTGGCTGGGAATGTCGGACTTTATGCAAATGAAGCTGAGTGGAACGCTTCAAAAAACTTTCCTACATGCTCGATTGCCTTGGCAAACCTCCGTCCTCAGCACATCAATGCACTGTAGGAAAATCTCTCACAGGAACACATGGGTGACATCAACCTTCCAGACAGGAGAGCCGTTGATGGACTTGTTAAAAAAAATTAGGGGGGAAAATGGACAAGGACTGCATTTCCCATGCTGCATTGCGTTGCAAACACATTTTGTTAAGTTGTGAATGCTGCTCTTTTTTTCTAACCTCATGACTAAGACACTTTCATCTTCACGGGGACCAATCAAAACAGAGGGACTTAACATCCTATTGGCACACATACTGTATATGTAGTGAGTTTGAGAGAAAGGACCTAATATCAGCAGAAGGGAAACAATGATGACATCATTTCACCCGAGAGCTTGAGAGGCAGTGATTGGTGGACTAAGGTAGCATCATCCACAGGAGCCAAGTGGTACGTAGAACATTGACGATGCGATTCCGCTCTGACACCAGCCTCACTCTTCCCCCTGCCTGCATTTTCTCATGTTCACAAATGCCATCGGTAAAAAAAAAACTGTATTAAAAAAAGCAAAAGACAATCCTGAACAATTGTGACTTGATCCCTCGTAAAACAGCATATAGCGGTGTGTGAGATCTCACTCTGACTCTCTAGCCTTTAGTAGAGTGGTGACAATACAGGGCCTTCAAGTTTCAAGTCTTGTAGCCATAGCTTGAACCGTGTCCTCACTCTGCAACACAGAGCATTTTCCTCTATTTAGCTGCAAACGCCCATTTTTGCTGTCTAGCCATTCCATTTGTGCTTTATTTGTTGTTTTGTATTACTTTTTTATTCCACAAGTATCTTTTTGTTACTTTAAAAAAAAAAAAAAAAAAAACGTGTACGACACTGACAGTCAGAAGGGAATCAGTGTTGCGAGTCTCAGCATTCCAAATGTACAAACACACATCTCAAATTGGTCTCTAAGGGACTGAATATGACATCCAAATCACAAATTTTGAAGAGAAAAAAGATCCAAGTTGTCTCCAACAACTTGTTTTGATACATGGCTGAAAGCTTGTTTATTACCTCTTACTTGTTACTCATTGAAATAGATTCCTTGATGAAAGGATGAAATATGTGCAGGAACATTAATTAATTTATATTCAGATGTTACACTTTATAAATGATTTAATTGGTTAACATAGTAGCACTTTACAATCTGCAAAGGAAAAATGTACACACAAGAGGGGTCAAATGATTATGGGACGGAGCCTTAAAACCACCTAAATGATCCTAAATTATGAAATGCAGCTGATCATTCTCAAGCCATAATGTTCTGTATTTATTTGCTCTACATTGTAATTATTTGTTCCCTTTACTCCACGCAGGGAAATGTGAGCCAGTCCAGCACTGGGCTTTGAGTTGAAAGGAGAGAAATGTTTTTGGGCTTGTTCAAATTATATTGTGACAGCATCAAAATATTTGTGTACTCAGAGTCCACAAGTTGTATCCGGCTATTGATCTTTGTTTGCCCTATTTTTTTTTTTATTGTTCCTTTTTGTTCATAATTAACGTTTGATGTTTTTGGAAGCTCTCTGGACATCTTGGTGAACACAAGACACATGAAAAGAAAAGGAAAAGGCAAGAAAAGAAATGCTACAAGTTTTTATTTTTTTAAACCGTGCAGCTAAAATCAAATCAAATGTGGTAACAACCATTGCCTGTGATATATTTTAATTTTGTGGTGCTTTGTAACATTATTATGATTATGGTATTTCATTTGTTTTTACTCTTGTACTTACTAGAAACTGCAGGCTGAAGCTCAGTTTCTCTTTGTACCAATGTGAAGCTTTGTATGATTTCTTTCTGGTTTTTTGACTCAGTGAAAGTGTGTGATGTTTACATGTACAGAATTCAAGATTTTTCTTTTCTGTTGTTGCTTTTTTGTTGTTGTTGGTTTTGTTTGTCCTAGTAATCCCCACCTCTTGTCCTGTCGTGACCCCACAACGTGTTTTTTTTATTTTTGTTTACTTTAAATCGAATCAGAATAGAGGGGAACACTGAAGGACATGCTGAACTTAAACCACAGTAAAGGCCTTTGCACACTTTTGTGCATAAATCTCTGTATATTTATTTTCCCATAAGTTATTGCTATGATCCATGCATTTTTTTTATATAGAATGAAGAACATAGTGTGAATATAAAGTTATTAGCTATGCTTTTGTTTCTTCCTTTGTCATAGTCTTCTGTGTAAGGGCCTTTAGAAGTGGTTGTCACTACTGATGGTAGATGCCGAGGACGAGAGAGAGGAGGGACTTATCATCAGCTCAAAGGGCACCACAAACTTTCTTCCCCACGAATGTGGGAGTAAAATGCCCCCTTTACAGTAGTTCCCTTAGTGATTTATGCTTGTACTAGAGAAAAAGCAAAAGACAAAACTCTTGATGTCATGTCATTTTTTCAATGTTTTTTTTATTGGGAATATACAGGTCCTTCTCAAAAAATTAGCATATTGTGATAAAAGTTCATTATTTTCCATAATGTAATGATAAAAATTAAACTTTCATATATTTTAGATTCTTTACACAAACTGAAATATTTCAGGTCTTTTATTGTTTTAATACAGCTCATGAAAACCTCAAATTCTCAAAAAATTTGCATATTTCATCCGACCAATAAAAGAAAAGTGTTTTTAATACAAAAAAAGTCAACCTTCACATAATTATGTTGAGTTATGCACTCAATACTTGGTCTGGAATCCTTTTGCAGAAATGACTGCTTCAATGCGGCGTGGCATGGAGGCAATCAGCCTGTGGCACTGCTGAGGTGTTATGGAGGCCCAGGATGCTTCGATAGCGGCCTTAAGCTCATCCAGAGTGTTGGGTCTTGCGTCTCTCAACTTTCTCTTCACAATATCCCACAGATTCTCTATGGGGTTCAGGTCAGGAGAGTTGGCAGGCCAATTGAGCATAGTAATACCATGGTCAGTAAACCATTTACCAGTGGTTTTGGCACTGTGAGCAGGTGCCAGGTCGGGCTGAAAAACGAAATCTTCATCTCCATAAAGCTTTTCAGCAGATGGAAGCATGAAGTGCTCCAAAATCTCCTGATAGCTAGCTGCATTGACACTGCCCTTGATAAAACACAGTGGACCAACACCAGCAGCTGACATGGCACCCCAGACCATCACTGACTGTGGGTACTTGACACTGGACTTCAGGCATTTTGGTATTTCCTTCTCCCCAGTCTTCCTCCAGACTCTGGCACCTTGATTTCCAAATGACATGCAAAATTTGAGCGACAGTCCAGTGCTGCTTCTCTGTAGCCCAGGTCAGGCGCTTCTGCCGCTGTTTCTGGTTCAAAAGTGGCTTGACCTGGGGAATGCGGCACCTGTAGCCCATTTCCTGCACACGCCTGTGCACGGTGGCTCTGGATGTTTCTACTCCAGACTCAGTCCACTGCTTCCGCAGGTCCCCCAAGGTCTGGAATCGGTCCTTCTCCACAATCTTCCTCAGGGTCCGGTCACCTCTTCGTTGTGCAGCGTTTTTTGCCACACTTTTTCCTTCCCACAGACTTCCCACTGCCTTGATACAGCACTCTGGGAACAGCCTATTTGTTCAGAAATGTCTTTCTGTGTCTTACCCTCTCGCTTGAGGGTGTCAATGATGGCCTTCTGGACAGCAATCAGGTCGGCAGTCTTACCCATGATTGCGGTTTTGAGTAATGAACCAGGCTGGGAGTTTTTAAAAGCCTCAGGAATCTTTTGCAGGTGTTTAGAGTTAATTAGTTGATTCAGATGATTAGGTTAATAGCTCGTTTAAAGAACCTTTTCATGATATACTAATTTTTTGAGATAGGAATTTTGGGTTTTCATGAGCTGTATGCCAAAATCATCAGTATTAAAACAATAAAAGACCTGAAATATTTCAGTTGGTGTGCAATGAATCTAAAATATATGAAAGTTTAATTTTTATCATTACATTATAGAAAATAATGAACTTTTATCACAATATGCTAATTTTTTTAGATGGACCTGTAGAATAGGGGCATCACGTTTGGGACGGGGTAGATCCACCAAACTCATAAATCAACTGACCTGTGCTCTTTGACCTCAGTCAGAAGCCTCTCAGTGAGTCGGAAAGCCATTCCCCTTACACTGTTCTTACGTACGGGGAACATGCAAACCTCAGGAACCCTTTGGATCTGTGTTTCTTTTTTAACCAGGTCTGTACGTCTTGGCTGACGAGTCCTCCCTCTCTCCAATATCAACCCAATTATATTGGATTTGCTATGTATGTGTTTAGTTTGTTTTTTATATATTTATTGTGATTTTAAAGTGAATCCAGTACATGTGGCTGAATATTTGAATTCTTTAGAAAAGTGTTGATAAACATAAATATATATATATATATATATAAATGTGAAGCGCCTAAAAGATGGAGATTATGGCAGGTAAAATTAATTTCAGTTTGTTTAATGTAAAAAAAAAAAAAAAGAAAAAAAAATTGAAAAGCACAGGTGGGTGATTTTCCTGCCTTTTACATATCACTTTGCCGAGAGACTCATTCTAAAGACATTTTAAAATTTTCGATGTGGTGTCATAGCTGTGGCAGAGAAAGCACTGCAACCTGAGTTGCTCTTTCCTCCAGAGCTGTCTGAATAAAATCTGTGAACTGAAGTCACACTGTAGTCTTCCTTTCTTTCAGTGGCACTATTTATCTTCTAAATTGGGCCTTTCAGTAAACAGTCAGTGGCAATGAGCAGATGTAGACTATTGTATAATTAATATCATTTTGGATCTTGAAAAAAATATAAGTAACATGTATTCGTAACTTAGTCTGCTGTAGGAAAATGTAGGAAATGTAGCATATTCATTGTTCGAATTGTGTCAAAAATAATGACTTTATTTAACAATTTCGTTCTAGCCTGTGCCACTCAGTCTCTTATCCAGTTTCTGGCGGCCGATGCTGTTCACCATGACGCATGTGCGGGATACAGCGTAAACAGAGAAGGAGACTGGCACATACCACACAGACCAGAACGAAATGTCCACTGCGAGAGACATAATCTAAAAAATAAAAAAAAGCCAGAAATCACAATGTATGATTTTTTTAAACTATTTATTTGTATGATACAGCTGCAAATAAGTATATGAATACCGGAGAAAATCAATGTAATATTTGGTACAGTAGCCTTTGTTTGCTATTACAGAGGTCAAACGTTTCCTGTAGTTTTTCACCAGGTTTGCACACACTGCAGGAGGGATATTGGCCCACTCCTCCACACAGATCTTCTCTAGATCAGTCAGGTTTCTGGCCTGTCGCTGAGAAACACAAGAGTTTGAGCTCCCTCCAAAGATTCTCTATTGGGTTTAGGTCTGGAGACCTTGATATGCTTCTTACAGAGCTACTCCTTGGTTATCCTGGCTGTGTGCTTCGGGTCATTGTCATGCTATAAGACCCAGCCTCGAGCAGGAAGGAGGTTGTTCCCCAAAATCTCGCAATACATGGCCCCGGTCATCTTCTCCTTAATACAGTGCATTCGCCCTGTCCAATGTGCAGAAAAACACCCCCAAAGCATAATGCTACCACCCCCATGCTTCACAGTAGGGATGGTGTTCTTGGGATGGTACTCATCATTCTTCTTCTTCCACACACGTTTAGTGGAATTATGACCAAAAAGTTCTATTTTGGTCTCATCTGACCACATGACTTTCTCTCACGACTCCTCTGGATCATCCAAATGGTCATTGGCAAACTTAAGACAGGCCTGGACATGTGCTGGTTTAAGCAGGGGAGCCTTCCGTGCCATGCATGATTTCAAACCATGACATCTTAGTGTATTACCAACAGTAACCTTGGAAACCGTGGTCCCAGCTCTTTTCAGGTCATTGACCAGCTCCTCCTGTGTAGTTCTGGGCTGATTTCTCACCTTTCTTAGGATCATTGAGACCCCACGAGGTGAGATCTTGCATGGAGCCCCAGTCCGAGGGAGATTGACAGTCATTTTTAGCTTCTTCTATTTTCTAATGATTGCTCCAACAGTGGACCTTTTTTCACCAAGCTGCTTGGCAATTTCCACGTAGCCCTTTCCAGCCTTGTTGAGGTGTTTCATTTTGTCTCTAGTGTCTTTGGACAGCTCTTTGGTCTTGGCCATGTTAGTAGTTGGATTCTTACTGAATGTTTGGGATGGACAGATGTCTTTATTTAGCTAACGACCTCAAACAGGTGCATCTAATTTAAGATAATAAATGGAGTGGCGGTGGACATTTTAAAGGCACACTAACAGGTATTTGAGGGTCAGAATTCTAGCTGATAGACAGGTGTTCAAATACTTATTTGGAGCTGTATCATACAAATAAATAGTTTATTTTATTTTTTAGATTATGTCGCTCACAGTGGACATGCTATATATAAACTAATTTCACAACTTTCACTTGCACTAGTAGCAAGATATTTTCTTTATTTATCCTCTTGAAAAGTATTTTCTTCTTTATAAATGCATTTAAATTCTTTATATACTTCAATCTCTTAATCTTCAGCAAAAGAGTTTTGAATCACGATGAGTCACTTTGTGTTGAAAGGCATGTGATTGGCTGCTCACTGCTGATGTCACACTTTCATATGCACATGCTCCATAAACTCAAGATCAAAGCATGTGTTGACAGAGAAAGCTGATGATCAGCATCATGGGACCAACAAAGCCTGAATTGATTGGTTTGGTTTTGTCAACTCGAAACTAATCCTATAACCCTGAGTTTGTTAATCTACCATCATGGTACAGGCCCCAGACCAAGTCACGCCAAACTGCCTGAGCAAGAAATTGTGGTAGCTAGATGTAAACAAAGCATGGCAGACAGGACAGGGCTTATGCTAATTTACAATCATTTCTATAGCCAAAGGTGCTTACTCCTTGCTTATTTGAGGGAAACGAAGGAGAAAAAACGGCGCATAAGGCAAGAGAAGCTGTTATAGCTTTTATTTTACGTTATTTGTATATTTGGAAATGTATTTGGTATTAATTAATTCTTGCACTCAATAGACAATTAAGTAGATTATTATTAATTTGATTCCAACGTTATATTGTCCTAAAGTCTATTTCAACTACAACTTTCATAAACCCCGCATCCTTAGGGGCTGGCATTGTTGTTTTGCAGGCTTGTAACACAGGTTGCCTGGAACGCGGCATTAGAATAGACCCCTTAATTCCCCAAACCACCCACAAGTAATTCATATGTTGTCTAGGAAATATCCAAAGCCTGATTAAATTGTTTCTAATGAGAACAAGATACAAAAACTACAACATGCTTAGCTAATTTACAAAAATAGCTGTCACGGTGACGCAGAGTCAGTGACTGTATATTCGGACAGTTCCGAACCTTCTTCTGCATCCATGTTTAAAAAATCCCTCCAAAAACGCACTTGTCAACATTGCCCAGCACCTTTTTTTTTGCCTCCATCTAAGCCCCACCCACCATTGCAATGTTTACAATCTTTTAAGGGGTCTTTAAACTTAAAACTTTAAAGTATTTAAAATATTCTTTCTTTATATTGTTTGTTTCTACATTAATTTGGAGATTAACTTTAAAATGATTACATTATAAAATATATTAAAATATTAAGTGTTTTTAATGGCGATTAATCATGATTAATCACAGAAACATATGTGATTTAATCTAGTTCATTTTTATTTTGATTCCCAAATGCTGACATGTTCTACTACCTTTTTGGACTTTGAGAGCGTTCATTAAATTGCTGTCTATGGAGGGGCCTGCGAGCTCTCGGATTTCATCGAAAATATCTTCATTTGTGTTCCGAAGATGAACGAAGGTTTGGGTTTGAAATGACATGAGGGGGAGTATGACAGAGTTTTCAATTTTGGATAAACTATCCCTTTAATGCTTAAGGGAGGACAGATGTTGTGCCGAATCACCCCCTGCCAAATTATTACCCCCCTCATTGAAGTCGCTACCTGACTGCCTAATCCTAACCCCACCCTTATTCCTAACAACTCCCCCACATATACCGATACTAGGGGGGTATAATAATATGGCAGGGTTTAAGAATTCGGCACAACACCTGTTACATTCAGCATGTTTCATATATAAAGAGCACATGACTACTGGACAATATTTAATCTGTTTGAACAGCCTATTTAAGCAGTGCAAGTGGTTTGTAGCTCTCTGAGGAGATTCGTACCTGACTGGTCGCATCTTAAAACTGATACTGTGCTAACGTACCTAAACAGCATTCTTGGGTAATTTACAGGAGCTCAGCTGTTAGAAATGCTGTGAGACGCAACCTGTGTGCTCCTCCCATCTCTCTCACTCGTGTTCAGATACTTGCCGGTGGAGGATCCAGCTTCCACGTCTCTTCAGTCCGGAACCTCTTTCAAATTCAAATGAAATGTTGCAGAACGGGTGCTGTTCGTGCCCCGGTTTGGGGACGCTCTGCGAGAGGCTTTTCAAATCGTCTAAGACTGAAGTTCAAGAATCTGCAAATACCGGCAAACTTCAGACACAAAATCCGCCCCGTTCATCCGCATCTGTGCCCGACGGTGAGATATACACGGCGCTGTGGCCCTTTAAGGCTCGTGCGGACGAGGAACTTTCCTTCCAGGAGGGAGAGCAGTTTCGAATTTGCAAGCGTGAGGGTGACTGGTGGACAGCTGTAAAACTCGACGGAAACGGAACGGTGACAGCCGAGGGCGTCGTTCCTCAAAATTACCTGGCGAGAAGGCAAACTGTGAAAGAGCAACCGTAAGTAGACTAACAGTGTCTTCTATACAGATAATCGTGAGTTCAAGAACTCTGAGCGCGGACAAGAACTGTGAAAACGGATGACAATATTAAAGAAGTAGCCTTTGCCTAATAATAATATGATCAATTATTAAATAATACTAATTATTATAGTGAAAAAAATCACGTAGCATGTGTGAATAATTGGGTAACTAGTTAGGCCTATTAAAATATATCTGTAAACATGCAGGCCTACATCATTTTTATTTTATTTTATTAAAATAGAATTAAAACAATTTCTAACGAAAAATAACCAAATTCGTACAAATTTTCCAGAGCCACTGAAAATGAAGCAACACCAAGTAACGCACGATACTGCGGTCTGGGGTAACGTCTTCGAGAGGAACGGAAGCAACAAGGCTTGTTCTGTAATCTTTCAGTTCGAGCTCAACTCCTATTTCTTTAGCTACTCTTTCTCACTGTTGAGAGGAAATAAGTTTTTTTCCGCAATGGAATAGAAAAACAAAACAAAAAAAATATCTCACAATTTTGACTTTAATTCTCGCAAATCTCGCAAAGTTAACAGGCCTAAACTCGGAATTGTGATTTAAAAATAAAATAAAAGGCAATTACAAAAAAAAAAAAAAAGTTATATGACCTAAACCCATAATAACCTTTTTTTATTGTGTGGTGAAAAAGCTCCCATTAGAAAAATTATTGTTATATCAAATTATTGTCATATGTGTCATGCATTCAAGACAAATGCAATACAAATTTGAAATACTATGCTCTTTTTTAGTTGGTATTTTGGGACACTGAACCGTTTTGAGACCCAGAATTTGCTTATGGCTCCAGGCAATGGAGTAGGTGCTTTCCTGTTGCGACGAAGTGAAAAAGATCACATAGGGTGTGTATTATCAGGTACGTCAGAGTGATTGTTATGTGTATTAAACTTGATTTTAAACTCAACTGCATTTTACATCAGGTTTTGCCTTTGCTATTAGTCTATACAAGTAACAGCATTTCTTTGTTATAGTGTAGTAAATTAATCTCTTTTGTTTTTGTTACAGTAGAAATGTAGTCAATCCAGGCTTATATAGACTTGCTGAAAGTTCAAGCATTGTTCTTCCCGCCTATTTGTATCATTCATGCCAGGTGCATTTCATCAGAAAATATCTCAACAGTTCTCCTCTACTCTCTGCATCCTTTCTCTCTCTGTGTCATTCTGCCAGTGGTAATCAATGACAGGGAAGTGAAACACATTAAGGTCCATGAGAACCAGAATGGAAGGTTCTATTTGGATCAGAGTCAAATGTTTCAGAGCCTGGAGACGCTGGTGGAGCACTACAGGAGGAATTCCCTGAGGTCTGGTACCCGTCTCACATGTCCCTGCGCACGGGTGAGGAAAAAAGAAAAGTACAATGCAGAACGTCATTAATGTAATTATTCTGTCATTATTTACTCATGTCATTTCAAATCTGTGTGACTTTCTTTCTTCAGTATACTCCAAAAGGCATTTGACATTTTAAATGGTAATAGCCTCACTGTGGCTGTGGCTTCTAAAAGCTTCTAAAAGTATAACAGAAGTGAGCCACACAACTTGTGCAGTCTTCTACAGTCATATGTTAGCTTTTTATAAGGACGTTTTGGTCATTCAATGATTCTTTTACAATACAATGCTTTGTATATACATTTTTGAAACTTGGAAGGATCCGGTTCCCAGATTTGGAATGGCACGAGGGTGTGTAAAATTATTTGGGGCAAACTATTTCTTTAAGCAAGTGAATAGTGGGCGTGACTGATTTGTACTTTTCATTGCAACATTTAATACATGCTATTTAAGAGGAACTAAAATAGTAAGAGACCTACCACAAGAAAACATGTGTTACATGAGGAAAAAGATGGTCTGTGAGAAGGCATTATTTCTGTCAGTTAACAAATACTAATTTAAGGCAAATCGTCCTTTAAATATAAAAAAGAAGTTAATATGGCAGTTGCTTCAATGCATTTATGGGTGTGGTCCTGGTCAAGACAATCTCCTGAACTCCAAATTGAATGTTAGAATGGGAAAGAAAGGTGATTTAAGCAATTTTGAGCGTGGCATGGTTGTTTGGTGCAAGACAGGCCGGTCTGAGTATTTCACAATCTGCTCAGTTACTGGGATTTTCACGCACAACCATTTCTATGGTTTACAAAGAATGGTGTGAAAAGGGAAAAACATCCAGTATGCGGTAGTCCTGTGGGTGAAAATGCCTTGTTGATGCTAGTGTTCAGAGGAGAATGGGCCGACTGATTCAAGCTGATAGAAGAGCAACTTTGACTGAAATAACCACTCATTACAACCGAGGTATGCAGCAAAGCATTTGTGAAGCCACAACATACACAACCTTAAGGCGGATGGGCTACAACAGCAGAAGACCCCACTGGGTACCACTCTTCTCCACTACAAAAAGGAAAAAGAGGCTACAATTTGCACAAGCTCACCAAAATTGGACAGTTGAAGACTGGAAAAATGTTGCCTGGTCTGAGTCTTGATTTCTGTTGAGACATTCAGATGGTAGAGTCAGAACTGGCGTAAACATGGATTTATCATGCCTTGTTACCACTGTGCAGGCTGGTGGTGGTGGTGTAATGGTGTGGGGGATGTTTTCTTGGCACACTTTAGGCCCCTTAGTGCCAATTGGGCACCGTTTAAATGCCACGGCCTACCTGAGCATTGTTTCTGACCATGTCCATCTCTTTATGACCACCATGTACCCATCCTCTGATGGCTACTTCCAGCAGGATAATGCACCATGTCACAAAGCTTGATCGTTTTAAAATGGTTTCTTGAACATGACAATGAGTTCACTGTACTAAAATGGCCCCCACAGTCACCAGATCTCCACCCAATAGAGCATCTTTGGGATGTGGTGGAACGGGAACTTCGTGCCCTGGATGTGCATCCCACAAATCTCCATCAACTGCAAGATGCTATCCTATCAATAAGGGCCAACATTTCTAAAGAATGCGTTCAACACCTTGTTGAATCAATGCCACGTAGAATTAAGGCATTTCTGAAGGCGAAAGAGGGTCAAACACAGTATTAGTATGGTGTTCCTAATAATCCTTTAGGTGAGTGTATATGTAACATAGTCTGTATTACTGTGTACTTTTCCTCACAGAGTTTTTCTTTGTTTTGCTAACAGCCAGAACCAAAACCACTGGATCTTTCCCATCAAACAGTAGACGATTGGGAGTTACCTAAGGAAGAGTTTACTCTGGAAGAGGAGCTCGGTAAAGGATACTTTGCAGATGTTTACCGTGGAAAATGGAAAGGCATGGTCAATGTGGCCATCAAAATCCTCAAAAACAATGGTAGGGTTGATGCATGTATAGTAAATAAAAAGTAACAAATTTGAATGCTAAATATAGTGGATATTTAACTGGAATGTACTGCTTCCTCTTTACCTATTTGTGTTGTTCTTTTCTGTTCCTGATATGCGAGATGTGTGAATGCGAGAAATGCAGTGTAACTAGTTCTCTGACTGAGAGCTGGAGGAATTTAAGAACAGGCTACTGCCCTCATAAACTTTTCCCAGTAGAGTTAGCAGCACACCGTGAACACTCGAAGAACAGGTCTAAAACTCTGTTGAGGCTTGTCTGTCAGCCTATTAGGAAAAAATTCCCCTGGAGGAGTAAATTCCACATTTTGACAGATGTTTAGCGCTCCCTCCCCTACTGATGTTTACATCTGATGTGCTCTACTGTTTCTCCTTCTCCTCTAGGGTCTCTCAACCACAGGGATTTCCTGATGGAGACTCAGATATTAAAAAAGCTCAGACACAGACATCTCATCACACTCTTTGCCATCTGCACAAGCTCCACCCCTTTCTACATCATAACCGAGCTTATGGAAAAAGGCAACCTGCTCAATTTCCTCCGAGGTTAAAAACCTTTTTCACTCTCATATGTCAGCTCAGTTAATCTAGAAGTTTTTAGACATCAATTTTCCATTTTTACTGTACTCTGTCAATATTGCCGATGACCTGCTCCATCGCTTTGACTAAAAACACATTTTAAGGTTCATGAATTGAATGAAAAAGTAAAATCTAAACCCCTGTTTAAACCAAAAATGATAACTCGTTCATAAAGAGGAAGAGATGATTGGCGGCTCTCGCTCCGTGCTGCCTTTTGAACTGAGGCGGCTACAGTAATCATCTGTCACATGACATGTATTGTTGGAATTTAATTATCATTAATAAAATGTAAGTCATTTTAAAGCTGAGATTAAGTTAAATGAAAAATAACATAAAAGACTATAAATCCAAATTATTATAATTTGCTTTTGCTTAAAACAGAGCCTTTTCACAGACTTTGATGACGTGTTTCCTTTCCACAGTTATCAACTGTCTTATCAGCTTTGTGTTATATTACCTTGGCAGTAAATGACAAAATGTGAATCAATTAACACTGCTGAAAGGGTGTTTCAAATACATTGGCTGAGGGAGTGATAGCAAATTTGACATCTTTCCTCTGAATGCTAAAATCAATATCTCTCTATTTTTCCCCTCTTTTGGAATGTTATGGAAATGCAGATTACAGATTTTTTTCTTAACCCCAAAAACTCATTGCGACTTAAAAATGTTAAAGCGTATGATAAAGTTGCAGGGAACACTTAGGCTAAGAAGAAGCTAATATGTTTATTAAGTATAATGAGGTTAGGTTCATATTCAACTGTCCTCCTATTAAAAACGGCAAGGCTATAAAATAATTGTAAAAAAATATATAGAATATTTTGCCAGATTTTATAGTGTAAACATATGCAAGTGCAAATGAGAACCGTTTCGAGGGGGATACCAGGTGTGCACATCGAACAAATATTTTAATATTCTGGTCCAGCCCTACCTGCAATAATTAAATATGTTAAATTGTATAAATATACTTTATGTATTTAATCTCACTTTACTAACCAATGTTTTTGCTGCTGGCCTTCGATGGTCCAACTCAACCATAGTAATAAGCAAAAATCACTTTTGTGTTTCATTTTTTGTTTTTATTGCTGAAGTAAGAGTGTTGAACTTTCTTCTCCTGCTTCTGTGATCCAGAATGGTTTTGTTTGTTATTAAAAAACAAACAAGCAAGCCCCGCCTAGGTGAGAAAAAGTAATGCAAAAGTAACATAAAGCATTACTTTTCATAAAAAGTAATGCAATTAGTTACTTTTTGGGGGGAGTAACACAATATTGTAATGCATATTTTTTTCCAGAAGCAAACTTTCCCCAACACCTCACACTAATATATACACACCTTTCCTGAAAGTGATTCTTGCCAAAAGTCCTAAAGCAGACAGCCTTGATTCCTTCAATTTTCCCTTTATAGGTGAGGAGGGGCGGGACATGGAAGCTCAGACACTAACAGAAATGGCAAGCCAGGTGGCTGATGGGATGGTGTACCTTGAGGAGCAGAACAGCATCCACAGAGACCTGGCAGCCCGAAATGTTCTAGTGGGAGCCAACTACATCTGTAAAGTGGCCGACTTTGGCCTAGCTCGAATCGTAAAGGTGAGGATTACCTTTTCATCAAAAACATACGTAAAATATTTTTTCTTAAAATTTGCTTTTAAAACATGTTGGGCTTTTGTTTCACAGGAGCCAATTTACTCATCTGTAGATCAAAAGATACCATATAAGTGGTCTGCTCCTGAAGCCATCAGCCATGGAAGGTTCTCCAACAAATCTGATGTTTGGTCATTTGGAGTCCTCCTATATGAAATGTTCACCCATGGTGGAGTCCCATATCCAGGTATGTACACCACTTATGTATCTTCTCTTTCATGTAGATCTGAGCAAGATGGAGAGTTCACTTTTATTTTCTCTGTATATATATATTTTTTTTTATTTTAACAGCTTTCTCAAATCAAGAGGTATACAATATGATCTCCTCGGGGTACAGAATGCCTGCGCCAAATCAGTGCCCATTGCACATCTACGACATAATGCTAATGTGTTGGAGAGACTCAGCTGACGAAAGACCAGATTTCAGTGAACTTAAAAAGCTCCTGGAGAACTTGTTGAACATGGACAGCAACTATGACACATCAGATCCAGCAGGAGGCATCAGTTAACAGTGCCATGCAAAGGCAAACAAGTGGGACTGTGCCAGCATTCATTTTCATGTATCACTCCAGATTTCTTAACACCTTTTCACCCATTGCTTTGCTTCTTTTTACAGTATTCATGCACTTTAACTTTTTTAATGTGCTTATTTTCTAATTTCATGAGGAATTATTCACATTTAATTTGATCAAGCCTTTCCTCAAGTCGACATACCGTTAGATACATTACAAGACTACATTACACAAAGCTTTTTCAAATAAGTAACGCAAGTTACTTTGTTTTCCCATGTATTGACTGATACCGCTCCTGCCCTCATGTTGAGAGAAATCATGAGTAAGTGC
Source organism: Gobiocypris rarus (assembly GCA_023029165.1). Lineage (NCBI taxonomy): Eukaryota > Metazoa > Chordata > Actinopteri > Cypriniformes > Gobionidae > Gobiocypris > Gobiocypris rarus. The sequence continues at coordinate 14,787,237 of CM040928.1, read as the reverse complement.
AGAGGCGCTGCGTGCGCTGTGTGAACATGCTACTTATTGTAATTCTATGTGAACATGCATTTAATCACCTCACTTGAACAAAAACAGATTCAGTATTCCTCAAAATTAATAAAAAACGTGAAATGAACCTGCAATAATTATTCAGGTAAATAATACAAATATACTTTATGTATTTAATATCACTTTTTTTAACCAATGTCAAAATGACGTATGAGTGTTGAACATTCTTCTGCATCCTATTCTTCTGCATTCCAGAATGGCAGAAAAGTTTAAAGGTTTGAGCTGTGCCTTCTACTGTACAGCCTGAGGCTTATTCATTTCACTTTTGGTGTGAAAGGGCCTTTACATTTGCCAAAAATAGAACTTTTAGTAACACTTTAGTTTTCAGTATTAACTAGTTGCTTATTAGCATGCATATTACTAGGATATTGGCTGTTTATTAGTAATTATAAAGCACTTATTAATGCCTTATTCTGCACGACCATATTCTATATCCTTAATCCTACCCAATACCTAAACTTAACAACTACCTTACTAACTATTAATAAGCAGTAATTAGGAGTTTATTGAGGCAAAAGTCATAGGTAATAGTGAGAATTAGACCCTAAAATAAACTTTTTATTGACCCAGCCAAGGTGAGAAAAAGTAATGCAAAAGTAACCTAACACTACTTTCCAGAAAAAAGTAACTCAAGTAGTTACTCTTTTTAGGGAGCACATTCCTTTTAAAAGTGACTTTCCCCAACACTGGTGACAGGGAGGGAGTTTTTAGTTTCGAAAGTTACAGAATGTTTTCTATGATACAATGTTTTCATGATTTGATTTCTCATAATATGACCCATTTAAATCTCTCTGCTGCAGACAAGCTCTTATAAGATACACTCACGTTTCCAACATCCAGAACAGAACGAGTCTGACCAGTTCCTGTTGCCACGGGTCATTTCGCAATCTCTGAAAACTTTCCACTGCAGTTTTAGTTAGCACAGTGTTGCCTGTTCGTGAGTAGTTATCCTTAATTAAATATAACCAGACAGAACGAGGGCATAATTGATTAATGGAACATTTCAACCCAGTAACACGAATGTTGCCACAGCACGTTCATGTTGTGGGTGCGTGGTGAGCAGAAATAGAATTGAGCACTCTGGACTTGCCTGGCAAGACTAATCGGAAAAATGACAGGATGTTCAGGAAGGTCACATTAGCATGATGACTGACATCCCAGCAGGATTTTGGACAGTGGACACCTTGTACTCTGCAATCAGACACCCAATCATTCAGATTTCAGTGGCAGGGCTACAAATCAGAAAAGAGACCTATGTTAAAGACCCTTATATCCTAGCCCTTATTTGCTTTCACACATTCTCCTTCTGTATTTTTCTTTTAAGTAATTCACCTGCTTTTCAGTTTTCATCTCGGCTTTGAGTGAGTGTTGAAATGGCACTGCAGTGGTGCAGCCCTGTTTCACAAAGCAGTGTCACAACAGGAAACACTGTTGGCTTGCCTGTCACTGCCAGTGGAACTTGCATCAAGCCTAAGCCCAAGATTTTTTTTTCAAACAAAAGGTGAGTATTGTGCCATTTATTTTAAGTCCATGTTGAGTCCAATATGAGTGGCAAAAATAAGCACAAGTACCACAGAAGTTTCTCCACAAAAACTGCAGCCATAGTAATGTCAGAAGATTTTTGAAAACCAGAAAAGTCAAAAATGCAGAATAAAGTTAGAGATACTAGTGTTAAAAAATAAACTGAAAATGTTGGTTTCTTGGGTATCTTGACCCTGTAGGCTTTTGTGTTATTTTATCTTGTGTTGAAGATACACAATGATATTTCGTCAGATTTTAATCACAAATAGGCAACAAATATTTACAATGCAAACACTGTGGTTATGTTTAGGGCCTTGAGACTGGAACTGCAAACATGGTGATATTTTGCCCACATGAGACTTGTGTTAATTCATGAAGGTAACATCAAGTGCAGTAAGCAAAAAAGTATAAAATAATAGAGGACAAACGTCATATCCTGTTATCAGAATAAACACTTGTATTAGCAATAAACAGAAATGTTAATTATAAAAATAAAATAAAAAACAGATTGGAAATGCTAATCATGCTAACTGGAAACTCTGTTCCTGTTTTACCGTTTCCAAACACTCTGGGAATAGCGAAGCAAATTTAACAGCTTGAAACACTTCCAAGAATACGTCTATACACAAACTTGTCTGTGTGCACGTGTTCACCTTTGTACAGTATAACCCTCGCTCGTGAAGCTCGCAGGGAGATTCTGAGACTGTGCTGTTTTTAGCTCTTGTCTCTGTTTAGAAACAACTGTGGCATCAGTGAAGAAATCATCTGAGGCATCCGTTTATATATATAACTTTAAACGAACGATTAATGTTAGAATTATTAAAAATGTGTCAGATAATGAACCATGGCTTATTTCTAAATATTTTTTTGTAAAAAAATAATATAATTCATATTAATTTGTCAAATCCATCAGGCACACTTAAAAACATGATAATTTTATTTAATCTATCCAAAGACAGTGTAAAGTCTTCAGTTATGTAGTATTGGTGTTCAGTAAAGAGCCATAAAACACTTTTTCTTTCACACTATTATGAAAAATCCTGTTCCTAAATTCCTTTATTATCCTCCCTCCTTTTAATATTAAACATATCACAAATCACTAAATCACTAATGTTCTTAGGTAATTAAGACAATATCATGTAGTTCCATTTATGTAATAAAAAAAAAAAAAGATATTTCTTTCAAAATGAACAAAAGCCTTCACCTGACGGTGTTAAACATTGATGGAGTTGACATATGCTGACGGTGTTGATGACAAAGGTCTGGGCTTAAATATACAGTACATGTAAATAGAATCATGACACAGTATTAGAAGAATTCCCATATGCAAAGAACCAAAACAAAAAACATATTAAATCACATTATACAGACTTTTTGAGAGCACTTGTCAACCATCAGACATACTTGACAGAGTTTGAAAAAAACAAACAAAAAAAAACAATCCACCTTAACCACGTTATACAGTGGAGAAATATTATGTATAAAAATATTTATTTAAAATATTTACAAATATATATATACCTTCCAGAACTGTGTCCTACTGAGATCTACAATGAGCAGGAAATAGTAAGTGCTCCTCTGAGGTAAAGTTGCCCATGACACTGCCTGATTTATCCGACAGACTTGTCAGACATGCAAAGTGAGGACACAATTTCGATAGTCCTTTTTTAAAAGCAAATATAATTTAAGATTTACCTTATTTTCTGATATCTTACAAGATTTCTGCCTTTTAATGTAACTGCATTTTTAAACACTTTGTTTGGCAGTTTTACATTGCGACCCCATGCTACACAATGTGACCTCAGGTTAAATGACACGTGTTTCCAAGTATAGAGTGTGCTTTTAAAATAATACTGAAGAAATTATTTAAAAGTATAAGGAATGAATGTCCCTGTCATACAATCATTTAGATGTAACTTAAGGTTTTTTATTTATTTAGTTGATGTTCTTTCTTTTTAACATAAATAGGGCTTTTGTGTTTAGGACATGTTTTGTCCCTTATCTCAAGAATCAGTGAGCTAATAATGCAGGCTGGTAAATGATCCTCTAATTTAGAACTGACCTATCAAAACTCTTTAGAGAATTGTTTAAAGTGTTTAATGTAGGTCATGGTTGCTAAAAACAATCGTTTTATTTTTGACCAAAAATCTGCTTTTAAATCTATGCCACAATTCTATGATTAGCAACAGATATATAGGGAGGAATTAACATTAGAAGTGTGCAAAAATACCTTCCTTTTATTTGCCATTAACACTTTCATGCTCCGCAGATGACCACGTTGCATCTAGTGTTGCTTATCTAGTTTCTTATTAAGATAGTTTATTCTGCCAGATGGAAGAATCAGCTTTGGTTTCTTGTTGCCACATATACAATAGATACATCCAACGGCAGCAGGTGTAGTGTTATATAAACTGTATTAGTGTGTCCTGTCTTAGCGCACACGTTTTAAATCGCACCAAAGCCTGCTTAATTCCAAACATCTTGCGCACAGGCTGTTGATTAGCAGATCCTTCTCTGTAGAATAGCAAAGTCAGTGAACAGAGACTGTTTGGTGTTAATCTGTGTATGAAAGGACATTGATAGCCTAATAGTGAGTCACCATAATCCATGCTAATGGATAATAATATACTATGTACTGACAGAATACAGAAGGAATAGAAGCACCATACTCACACCACACTTTGGGCTGCAGTTAGTCATTTATTTATAGCAAATACAATATCATTGCAAAGTGCACCCTGTGATACAGTGACTTACACTAAAATACTCAAGTCAAATGGAAAGCATTTTTTTACCATTTATTTGTACAACTTTGATTTGGTCATAGATTAAAAAAAAAGAGCATTATATATCATGACATAAAAAGCAGCCTGTTTTTACATAAAAAAGAGAAGAAAATGGAGCCTCCGTCGCCTGCTTCTGCCTGCGGTGACTCCTGGGTGAGGGGTGAAGGGTGTGGAATTGGGTCGGGGTGGTTTATGAGGGGAGGGGGGATCCAGGCTCCTTCCCGGAGTCACTGCTCTCACTCATTTGTCTCTTCATCACAATCTCACGGGCAACGCAAGTCACCTGACCGTTTGTCACTGTGTAGGTGCCAGCCCTGCCAAACAAAATAAAAAAGTACACCTTGCGTGAAAACCAGGACCAGGACCGAGTCAAGCCAAACACAAAACCGTTCTTAAACTCACTTCTGCTGGGATTCAAATCCATTGGGTGTCCCCATTTGATTCTGCTTCCCAAAGAAGAAACTGGACCACCAGTGGCCAGAGTCCTGTCGTGCCAGACCTGCCATGAAATGGGATATTGAGCTTTTCTATTCCTCTACAATAAAAGCTGACTACATATACAATATATGTATTATATATATATATATTTATATATATTGAGATGAATTTCAGATGATATACCTGGTGGGTGTGGAATGACCTCCCCAGTGTACTCCGAACTGCCACAGGAACTGTTGCTAGATGTAGATCCAATGCGCCCTGCAACATGAACAAACATTTTAAAAATGAGCACTAATATATTATATATATATATACACACACACACACACACACACACACAACATTAAATGTTCTTGATTATAACGTAAAAAAAGATTATTAAACCCACTTCGGTAGTAATCATGGGTGGCGATAAGGGAACCGCTTGATGGAATTGCTGCCATTTTCCCCGTCCTCTTAAGTGTAAATTGCGTGGAAGATGGAAAGATGGACCTGTTTGAAAAAAAAAGATTTACAGCTACGATGAGAACTAATGTGTCTAAGGACGACAGCTGCATGACACCACAACAATGTGGACTTTGAAATACGAGGGCAGCTTGGAAAACATCTCAGGTAGGCAGATGCAGAAACAATCTGTGCTGGAACACACTCAAAGATTTAAAGAGGTTTGAACCCTGTCAGGATCACACACACAATGCTGCCAACACTTCTCTTCCAAATGATTAATGGTATTGGTAAGACGTGAGTATTAATCAGTGCATTTGAAGTAGTTTTAACATTTGAAAGACAACTACACATCCATCCCTTCCTATCAGTGTTACCATGACAGCTGTTACTTCAAGAATCAAATTTCCATATTCAAAGATGCACTTGCTTAGCAGAACAGCTATGATGACTGTGCTGCAACATGCACGCAGAACAGCTCATATTTCATGAGACTTGGTTATTAAAAGTGCCCAGCTGTCCAGCTAGGATTTTAAAGGGAGACTAAATAAAAAATAACTAAAATTAATAAATTTGTGGATTATACAAAAAAAAGTCATACACACAAGTTAAGTGCATCTCCTGATTTAGAGTTTACCACTGCTTACCAATGTACAGTAATAATAATTGATAAAAGCTACCAATAAACAGTAATCATAATGAATAAAAAGGCAGAGTGTTCGAGTGATTGCAGAATAATTTAGTGTTTGTTTGTGTTGTTTTAGTTTCACACAAGGAACTACACACGTCAATGTCAGGTTACAGATGGTGGGAAGAGGGATTTTTTCCACGTGACCTGGTTAATACCCTTCTGTGCTACATATAACAGATCACACCAGAGCTTTGAAAAGCTGACATGTAGCCCACTAACTGTTAAAAAATAAATGCAAAATACTAAGATAGTCTAAGTTAACTTACACAAGGCCATGTCAAGATGTATGTTTTAACATTTATTTCCATCACCTCAGAATTACTATAGATTAGTAGTAATAATTTGCAACCACAAACATTCCCTTACCTTTGATTTTTGGTGAGTGTTGATGTTGGTGATGCACCAAAAGCAAGGCTTGGTTAAGTAAACGCTAGGCGACGGGGCCCATTTGTAGTTTGTTTTTTTTGGGTTAGACCCTCCAAGGTCTTTCGCTCCTCTGCTCCAAATTCTACAGCATGAAGGGAGCACGGTCTATTTATTAACCGAGTGACGATAAACCTCTCACCTCCCAGAAGGCGTGGCTTGATAGCCAACTCGAAGTTAGGGACGCTGATGGAGTGACTTACTCGCTGGCATGCTATGATGGGCGTGGTATTGAAAGGAAATTATTGGGAGAAACCGGAGAAACAGGTCAAAAAACGAAGGGGGAGGTTGTGTCCACACCTGTAGACAAGGGCAGATAAGCGTCACCAAAAAAAAAGAATTAGAAAAAAAGATAAGCGTCACAAACAACACGTTCCCTTTGCATCAATCCATCACGTTCACGTGCCTTCGAAGTTTGCAGCACAAGAAGCTTTCTAAAGATATAAATCCTTTATGGCAAATCTCTTGTGAAATTCCTGTATACTAACAGGAAGAAAAAAAAAGGCATCCAAAAACTGTTCAAAAAATCATCCTCACGTGCGAATCGTTTTGTTACAACTCTGAATACAATTTTAATACAGAGAGCACAAATATGGCTAAAGTGTAGTGCACCTTTTTGTCGCCACCTGCTGTCTGTTATAATTACTGACCATTAAGTGAGGCTGCATGATAAGGTTTATATAATAAGGTTTATTCTGAATGTGAGTGTGCTTATGCAAAGATCAAACCACAACATTCTCGTTTAGTTAATTGTCTTTAATAAACCCTGAACGGTGTACCCCGTTACAACCACAAAGCATCAAACATTTATCCAGTAGTTATGTCAGTATGGTAGCATTCTTTTACAGATCATTGCATGGACAGTCCTCCCCATCAGCACTAGCTGAATCAACCAAAAGAAAACAAAAAATACTAAACTGACCAAAAATAAAAATAATGGTTTTACATCACCTTTCAGTGATATTGACCTCTTGCCCACCACAATATTTGGATTAAATATTATAAACATTAATTAAATTATCTTATCATTGAATTATCATTGATTGAATCTGATTAATCACTGAATCATTTGTAAAAACCCATCTTGTCACCAAATGCTTTTATGTTCATTGTTACAATAATCTACTCTGAAAAAGAAGGGGGAAATGCTAATTCTACGCAAGACACCGCAATCTAAAATACAGGCAACCAAGACACTGGAGAGATATGTGTAGCTTGACTCTCGTAACCTCTTTGTTAGAACAGTTGTAGTATCTTTTTTATTACGACTTTGAAAGCTGGGGAAATACTCAAAACAGACAAGACAAGAAAATAAATGTGAATAATTTAGTACACACCTTCAGAGATGATACACATCTGGTGCTCGAGTCTAGTCGCAAGGAAAGCTTTAGCACCTTTTGCCCTGAGTAACAAGCAGGGTAATAACCAGTGCAATATTCAATGTAACAATCATAAACAGTGGCAACAGTGTTTTAGGACATTCTAAAGGTGAGTTGTGCAAACAGTCCCCATGCTGATCATAACAGACAGTTTACTACTGAAGTGTCAGAGAAGCCCTGTCATTTGACAAAATAAAATATTACAATACTTTTAAAGGTAATTGCACAGAAGAAAACCCAACAGCCCCAAAAGGGTTCTCCAGTTTAATAATACGCTAATCTGAGAGGTTTTGTTTGACTACAATGCATTAGCAAGGCTGGCAGTCTTCAGATGTTCAAGTAATTGCTTGTTGGCATCTTAGTTTCATAAAGCATAATTTTTCTGTCTGTACATTCATTTGACGTTAATGTAGCTGTGGAGAAACTGGAGTGCATTTGGGTACAGCGTTTAAGAGGGATCACAGAGGTCAGTTCTCGGTCATGAGGTTGTGCTTCCTGCTCAGAAAGGTGCGTTGTTGCTGGTTGGCGAATGGTCGCTCTCCCCATTTGATCGCCCCATTACTTTGTACTTTAGGGGACATAACAGGAAAACACATGATGGATTGAGTAATAACATGACATTTTTAAAAAAAAATACATTATAAGCATTATCAGCAACAGAAACGGACCAAGCTATGCTAAGTTAAGCAAGAACTAAGAACTAAAATAAAAAATAAAAAAACGCTCTAACCTTCATGTTATCCACTTTGTCCTCGAAGGATTTAAAGCTTGGTGAGTTCCTGAAGATATATTTAAAAAAATATATATTATAACCTATCAATACTAGCTTGAGTTTTCCTCAATTTTTTTTACATGCAACATAAAATGTGGACACAAACAAACACCTTTAAGGCTTACAAAAGTGAGAGTTTTTTTCTACCCATTTAGGTGAAGCAGTGCTGACAGGGCATAAACACAGTGAAAAAGCATTTGCTTTCCATGCACAAAGCACAAAACGAGAGCTGCATCTTAAATGTGCAATACACTTAAACTGGTGTGGTCAGTGTTGACCATCACTTCTATCCGATACCATCTGTCTTTTTGCACTTGCAAATATGAATATAAATATAATATTCTATTTCTTAAATAATAATAATATTATTATATACAAGTATTACAATTATCCCCATTTCAAAAAAAAAAGAAAAGCTGAATAAAAAGATTTGTACATCGGGTGAAAGACAGAACATTCAGACAGTTATGAATATGCAGAGGGAAATAAGCGAGAAAAGTGTTGGTAATTTACCTCATAGCTGGCATACTTAAAGAGTGACGCATGGAAAAGTTGCTACTGTGGAGAGCAGGTTGCAGACAGAGCGAGCAGGGAGAGTTAGCCGAGCAGACAGCGTTAGCCAAGCACAGAGCAGAGAGAAAGGGAGAGATTGTATAGCACAATGAAAAACTCATTAAGACATCAGAACAAACTTTAGACATCATAATATTATATCTAACATCTCTATCATAGTTTCGCATTAGACCTTAAATATTATAGCTAAGACTTCAGGGACAGTGATAAAGATAGATTCAGATACATCTATAGCTTCACAGGTACCATAGAATGTTCTAGAAATCTTCTTAGATGGCTGCCACCTGTGCAGGCTCTCGTATAGCTCTTACCCAGAGTTAGAGTACGGCAGAGCCCTGAGCAGCCCGTACGCAGCGTTGTGGAGAAAAACACAGCAATAAACAAAAGAACCACTTCAAAACTCTATCGGAACATAATATTGATGATATTTAGGGCAGGAGAGAGAAAAATAAAGGATAGAAACAAGTAGAGGATGTAGAATAGGATATTAGTTGACACTACCCTACACTGCCATTCATGACATTGGGATCAGTTTTTAAAATATTTATAACACTGTTCAGCAAGAATGCATTAAACTGATCAAAAGTGAGAGTAAAGACATTTTTGTTACAAAATCTTTCTATTTTAAATAAATTATCTTCTTTTGAACTTTCAATGAATCAAAGAATGCTGAAAAAATGTATCACTGTTTCCACAAAAATATAAGCAGCACAACTGTTTTCAACACTGATAAGAAACGTATCTTGAGCACCAAATCAGCAAATTACTATGATTTCTGAAGATCATGTGACACTGAAGACTGGAGTAACGATGCTGAAAATTCAGCTTTGCCATTACAGGAATAAATTACATTTTAACACAGATTAAAACTGAAAAGTTATTTTAAATTATAATAGTATTAATAGTATCAAATAAATACAGCCTCGTTGAGCATAAGAGACTAAAAAAAAATGTACCGACCCCAAACATTTGAATGGTAGAGTATACGTAATGGATTTTAGTCAGGGAAGCAAAAACAAAGGTATACACACAGGAAGCATAATCACATGATTTAAGAAGCTATGCAAATATACAACCGCTTTATTTGTCAAACCAGAGCTGAACAGAACATCTCATTTTGATAAGCTCTGTTCCTTGACACAGTGTTAAAAACAAGCTGTTCAATGCTAAACAATCACAGAACTGTAGCCATCTGGAGATTTCCCATCACACAAATACCTCATTATTGCAGCTACAGTCAGTGACTGTTGGCTAACTTGGCTAGAAGTCTAAAATCTGCCATGAACTCAATGTCTGTTTCAAGTTTGAGTTAGTACCACCGGCCACTTAAAATTTTAAATTAGATCAGAACTTACCAAATTTTCTTTTTTCACAGTTATTTTTCATTATGTGCTTGATTCATCAGTGCATATTATTTCAAATAAATCATGTTTCAGCAAATTGTCACATTTAATAATATTGACCAAATGAAGCCTCTCCTTTAATTCTTCTAGCTGAATATCCGGTTCACTCAAATGCCACATTACGGCAGAATATTATTTAAACTTCGACTTGGAGGTGATATATTTTTAAGTTTCCATCCGTGCAGTCTTGAAGTTATCGGAGAAAGTAAAAGGGACATTTGTCGAGACTTGAATACCTCTGTCACTTTAGAATACCTCTTTGAAAGAAGAAGGCACAAGACCAGCTTCAAACATAGATAGGAAAACAACCATCATACGAGAAATCACAAAGGAAGGAGGATGAAATAGAAGATGAAAAGTTTGTGAAAAGAGATGGGAGATTAGTAGGAGGAAGAAAAACAGTGATGAGAGAAGGTATGCAGAGAAGGGAAGAGTTCACCTCATCTCTCCAAAACGGTTTCTTATGGCGGAACCCATTGTGGAGAACGCAGCTGATGTCATCTGACCTGCCTGAGACAGAGTCTCCTGAGTCCTCTTATAGCTACAGAGAAGAGGGAGAGAACAATTTTAGATATATATTATTTTAACACATCAGTTGGCATTGAAATAGAGTAGCTGAGAGTTCAGACAGAGAGGCAACTAAAAACCAAGACAGCAACATAAAACATCTCTTTAGAGGTGAATGCATCAAGAACACGTCAATTTTTAGATAGATAACACAGGCATGCGACTAAAGGTTTAAAGTAAACCTCAAACCTGAAAATGCCTCCGACTCAATGAGTTATGGAAAAAAGCATCATAAAAGTAGTCCGTGTGCACTACATACAAAAGTTTGGGGTCTGCAGTTTTGGAAACAGTGATAATTTTTTTCAGGATTCACTGATGAACAGAAACTTCAAACAGCATACATTTGAAATATAATTATTTTGTAATATTTATAAATGCCTTTAGCGTAACTTTTGATCAATTTAATGTATCCTTGCTGAATAAAATGTTTTTTTTTTTTAAATGTATACAAAAAATACTGACCCCAAACGTAATAGTGTAAAGACCTGGAATAGTGCATCATTATTTTATTTTTTAACCACAGAAAACTATGACAGCATATGGGTTTGAACGACATATGGGTGAATAAATAAAGACAGAATCTTTATTTTTGGGTGCATTATTCTTTTAAGAGCTAACAGGACAAACTATCTTTTTGCACCAGATGCTGCTGCCTGAATCTTCCTGCACAGAATCTGCACCTGGCCCGGACACACATTATCATCCTGATTACACACATCCCATACAATTGTGCACTCTCATATGCACAGATATACATTAGCCTCATCTGCACACACTTTTTCACACAATTCGTTCAGTCTCTCACACGTAATGTAATCTCTCAAGCAAACAAGTACACAGCCACACAGGCTCCCTTAAACAGTCCTCTAATGACCTTAGGTAAGGCTAAGCCAATTTGCTTGGGGAAAATCCCATCATGTCTTCTCCAAGTCAGCTTTCTCAGCACATGCCCAAGCACAATCACGACACCCTTCTCAAACCGCACTACAAGCACGACCTGTAGCCTAAAAGTCTGAGAGACAGTATAGCAGATCACTGATATGTACTGAGTCACGTCTGATATGGGGGTTAGTGTAGTCGTGGCCATGGATCGGAGCTGGTAACTCAAAAGACAAAGGTCATTTATTGAGATCACTGTGCATGTGAGGAAGATCTCAACGTAAAAAATATGCGTTATTAATTTATTCTAAAGCCTGAAGCTTTGTATCAGAATAAAAATATTATGTCCTTCAGTCCTTTATGATCCGATCTCTTCGACATCAGAGGGGTCTAGTGTGTGTCTAGTCACACCATGATGCTTAGGAAACTTTGCACTAATGTCACTGGAACACTGTTGTTCGGTTTCTTAAACATCTGTGACATCAGTGCTGTTAGAAGATTAAAGTCTCACAATCTGAAGAGAAAGGATTTTAACCTATTTTAGGGTTGAAGCATTGAGTGCTGCTTTATAGGACTATAATAACAATGCATAAAACATCATATTAATGCTTAATGATGTTTACATTATTATCCAGAGTTATATGCTTTAAAATGAGTTATATGCTTTTTAAATGTGATATTACATTTTATATAGCAGCTTGAAACATGTAGCTGAAAAAAAAGAAAATCCCACATAAAATGCAAGCACATTTTAAACATTAAAAAGAAATGTAATAAAATGCATTTAAATATAATATTAATCAAACTCACGCATCAGAACGTCCAATGTCCTCAAGAGTGGATGAGGCCGTAAGGTATCTACAAACACAAAGTTCTACATTACAAACATATAATAACATACAAAGCTCCTGTTTAAATTCTGTGAATTGTGCACACTGCAATAAATTTATGGATGTTAAAAGATTTTGACATTAGCCCTCAAATTGATGACAAAGGGCTAAGAAGTGAATAACACTGGACCCAGCCCAGAACACAAGCATACACTTTAAACATTAAAAGAAGTTACACATGCGGATCTGAACGCAAATCACCACCCAGTGATGCTGAAAAACTCCTAAAACAGGTCTGACTTCTCTTTGGCTTAGATGACTTAAAACACACTCCCTAACACTATATATGAGCTATTTTTGTGTATACATAAATTACACATTACTGACCACTAATCTCAAAATACTCTGCTGAAGATGATCAAAAACCTGCAACCTTTATTTGATGTATGCACCTTAATAGAGCTCTGATATCAATGTCTTGGGCAGAATATATCTGCATATAAAACTGGGTGGGTGGGAACTTCTGTTCGTTCATTCATTCAAACTGTTTTCAAATGTCCAAAGACCCAACGGCACAGGTGCAACCACAAAGGCTAAATCCAGACAAAAAAGGCCAGTTGAGCGTGGCATAAACAAGAAATAAGAGACAAATATATAAAACTGAAAGGTTATTCTGTGCTTTTGGCTTGTAGCATTGAGGAACCTTCCTCAATGTTACAAAAAAAGGATAAAATAACCTTTTAGTTTTGTAACTTGTTCCTTATTTTGTTATATTTGTCTCTCACTTCACAGAGCGTCAGAAGCTAGCCAGCTTCATTGTTCAAGTAATATAATCAGAACTAATAAAATGTGTTGAAAATGTGCTTGATATGTGAACTGAAGTTACTGTACTTCTTTTGCTTATGAGATTATATATATGCGGTCGTAAATTATTACGACAAATGATGACAAAATCTTTCTTTTTTTGAGAGAGAAAGCTGACAAACTCCCTTATGGAAAGGGTACACTGAAACATACATTTACTTGCAAGAGGCACAAAGGATACAAATATGAAACAGAAATGGGAAGGTCCACACCTAGCAAACAGAATCACAAGACCAAGCAACTACAGGCAAAAGAGAGAAAACTCACAAATTCGATGAGGTAACTCTACGATTCAAGTCTCCAAGAGTTTGTGAGGTTCTCATATAACTAGAAGCAGAAATATAGAAACATTAACGGAAACTACATTTTATTTCTTACTTTTTTCATTTTTCTTTTTCTTACAAACCGTTTAAGCTGAGATGCTAGTGAAAGAACACCAACAAATAGCTTCAAGAAAATAGGGAGATATTATATAATGTATATTTATATTAATATAGATTATATGTTCAGAAGATAATAATAATAATAATAATAATAATACTACGAAAAATTATGTCCCATCAGTGGGCACAGTTAAGAGATTTAGACAGCACATAGAAACGTGGCATGAGATTAGAGAAGACAGATGTCAAGGTGATCTTCAAACAAAAATGGAGAGGTTTAACAGACAGAAAGTACTCACGCATTTGAGCACTGAACGTCATGCCAGCCTTTGGTGATGTTCTGTTTGATTTCAGTGAGGGGACTGATGCCAAGCCTGCGCTTCAGCTCAGCGGCGTGCCTCTCCTTTGCCACGAGAACCTGTCTCAGTGTCTGAATCTCATCGTCAACCTAAAACAGACAAATACACGTTTATTGGTTAGTTTGAATATCTCATTTGGGTTCCAGCCACGGTCAAGGAAGGTTGTAACTGTTGCTCTCTCTCTCTCTCTTTAGCTCTAGTCTTCGGGCTCTCCTCCTAGACTGGCTCTTTCTCTCCTCTCCTCTTTTCTTTTCTTTTCTAAAGCCTCTATCTCTCTCAGATAACATTCCACTATGCTGGATATGATTAATGGTAAAAGTTATTATCATCTCATACATAACCAATAAAAATACTAATTTGTTCCACTGTCTGTTAAATGAATTAATGAGCAACTGGATGTTAAATAACTCCAACAGGCCACTGAGGGTTGTGTTGAGTGTTTTTTTCTCTCTAAGGTAATTCATTGTTTTAATGGTATGTAGTTTTATGATGCAGGATTATAGGATTAGAATGGTTGTTAATGTTGTATGTTATGTGTTGTTTGTTGATGTTGCAGCAGTTCTCTAATCTAAAACAAATTTCTCCTAAGGGAGACATTAAATATTAACTTGTCCTTGAACTATATTTGTCATTAAATCCTTTCAATTATAAATGATGTGCTAACTAGTTTTGATTTAGTATTCACAATTAATGTGCTATCTATTGCAATACAATATCATCACTCTATATAGCAATGTTCTCCCACATATTTTGCCATTATAACTGCGCTTATTTCCGTTGGTAAAAGACGTAATAGAAATGTACAGTTTTATACAGTCTGATGATATTTCTGTAGTCATTCTGCAATCCTGCAGCCTCTGAACCATTGTGGGAAACAACCCTTACAAAGTTCTTCGTGCAGATATTTCAAATAGGAATAGAAAATGGTTCTCTCACATAACTTGGAAAAAAAGAGAGAGAGATTATCCTACTGTACAGCTCATAAAACATTCAGCGATTTAACCAGTTTAGATGGAAAGGATCTCTGTGTGACTAGCTGAAGTAGTAACTGTAGCTATGCCCATCAATAGACAAGGAAATTCCATGAAAATAAATTCCAGCACAGCGCAACAACCTTAATGAAATGACTCTTAAAAGATTAGAATTATACTATATTAAACTCTGTTAGAGAGCTACAAATGGCAATTTATCGGTTCAATAAAATACCTTACGTAATAAAATCTTTTACAACATCTCAAAACCCTCAGTTCTTGCCATCTCCAAAAAGTCAAACCAATGTGGATTCTCGTTTTATTACAAGCTGTGTGGTCTCTTTTTGCCAGCAGATCGTTCTCTGTTTGGCTTTTTTTTAAAAGGGTGATTCCCCAAAGGTTCAAAATTTAGCATGCTCCACGTCAACCTTTCCCACTCGTTGTGACAACTAACCTATACAAGAAGACGGAACAACTTTCCTCTGTTTGCAGATATGACGAGACATGCGTAGACGAGAGACATATGTACGCAATTTTCTATAAAAAACCATCCTGTCAGGTCAAAAATATAAATTTAGGCTTACCATAGTGAATCAGGGTTAATAATGTATTTTTTGTTAATTTTGAACAAAAAGTTACAAAGTGTACCTTTAACATAAAAATAAATACATGAAAATACATGTATACATTTTCATTCTTCCATATTTTGCAGAATATCTAAGCTGCTCTTTTCTTTTCACAAATGCTGAGAGTGACCAGTGGCTGTCAAGCTCCAATGAGAACAAAATAAGCACCATAAAATCCTGAACATTCTAGGGCTGGGCATGCTCGCTTTGTGCGAGAACCAACGAGGTTCATTCTTGCATGCCAAACAAGTACATTTGAGCTTCTGTTTAATTGCTCTCTGAATAAAATAAAAGCATAAATTAAATAATTTAAAGCAATCATGTCTCATCAGTAGACTTGGATTAAAAAAATTTATTTTATTTATTTATTTATTCTCTTTATGAACGTTTCAAACTATTTTGGGTGAATGACTTTCAATGAAGGGGCTTGATTTGTGTTTGTCTTGTGTTATGGAACAACAGAAGGGTGAGTGAGTGATGAGAGAATTTAATTTTTTTTGGTAAACTCTCCTTTTAAAGACATTTCATATAATCTTAGCAGCAACTGCTGTAAGCGTGAGGGTTAACCCTTTGGAGTAAAGGGTGTTCAGGCTAGTGGATAAAGTCAGCGGTACCTTGGTGAGTTCCACCTGTATCTCTTCTGCTTCCTCCTCTGTCAGGCCTGGCGGTAGAGTCCCTCCAATGGCTACACCTGGAGAGGTCACTGAAGAGCCTATAGACAAAATAAAAATGGGGATTCAAGCCAAAAGAGCTTATGTACTGAGAGCCACAAGATCGGGGTGTGTGTGTGTGTACAACAGGGGTGGCATGAGGGTTTTTATCCAGACAGTGTTTCTTTCTAGTATCTCTAGCTAGCTAGGTCAACACTACATGATCAGCTGTCAGGCCGACCAGAGCTGCAAAATGCCGACAGTTTCAGTGCATGCAATAAAAACCTACAATTAAACCAGCAAAACACGACATTAAATGAAGCCTTTCATTAATATTTAGCGTGTTCCTATACAATAATCTCTTTAAAACCTCTTAAACAGGTCTTGTTTTGCACTTTTTATTAGCGCCACCCACTCAGTAGACACGCATCTTTAGTGCACCTGCTCAAAACACAGAAAACTCGCACACAGACGACACTTACCGTGCTCGGAAGAGTCCATTTCTGATGAAATATAATCTTCGAAAAGGTTTACCTGCGTGTAAACAAATGTCACCGCGTTTATTTTGGGTTGGATGGAAAAAGATAGTTGACCCTCCCTGACTTAAGCAACATACACAAGAGGCTTTAGCAGGTCTAACCAGCGACGTGCTTGAGCTTCCGGCGGAGCGCGGATATGACGTCACCAAAAAAAGGTGCCATAGGTGTTCGAAGACTAGCTCGCGCTTTTTATGTTTTTAGGACCTGTACCAATTTTATGTATTTTACCTGAGAATATAGAACTTAGATTATTTTTACGTGCTTTTCAGGTACTTTTTGTACATTTTGCTTTGGTTCCTGGTACTGTTACGCTCAACTGAATGTATAATATATGGTGTAATGTTACCGTGTAAAAGATAAGTGTTTATTGCATATTCTAATTATAAATGTAATTTTTTTATTAAATGCTTCATTCATAAATGTAGCAATGCACCCCAATGACATTATTAAGTAACATACTACATTAAAGGTTAAAAACTGAATAGATTTTTTTACATGATTTATACTTATAAATAAAAACAAGTTTATTAAATATTATTTTCTTTCTTTTTATTTATTCAGCCTTTAATTTCTACACAGCCTACATAACAAGGATGGGGTTATTCTCACACTTAACTCGACATCATCCATCATATTTTCATAATTTTTCTCATTTCACTATTCACTCATCTTCTGTTTTCTTGTTTTTTTTTTAAATCAAGATATTTTTATTTTAAGAAGACTACTCTTAGCCACATCAAATGTTCATAAACATTTATTTTACACCAGCAAATAAATGTTTTTATTTTTTTAGTCATACAATAACCATGCTACAACATAAAGGTCTAGTATTATTATTTTTAATAATTCAGTGTATGTACAAGAGACCTTCACTAAAGAACTATGAGTAGCATAGTTTTAGAGTCAAATTCATTTAACATACCATTTGAAACAAGGACAATTCATTATAAACATGACAAAATAAGATCATAAATAAAAATAAAAATTGCATAAAATTACCATTTCACTATAATTACACTAAACATTTTCTCTTCTTTCTGAAGACATAATATGCAACAATTTCTTGACAGTTTTACTCCAGTATGTTTTATTTTTTTATTTTTTTCTCCTTTATGCACGGTTCATTCAACTTAAAATTCAACATTTTAATGAATAAGCCATACCATTTATACAAGTGTAGTTCTGATACAGATAAATGCACAGGAAAAAAGACCACAGAGGCTAACATCCATTAAAAACCACCTAGAGCATTGGAACGAGGGAATGAGAAAGAGTAAGAGAGAGAGGAGAAAGACAGCAGATAGTGATTGAAGATAGCGTTGTACTCAAAAACTAAATGTAAACAATTCAATGAAAAATTATTGGCCTTTGAAGAGTAACTAGAAATGTGGATAAGCATGGCTGGTGACATTTGTATTAGGTTCAAGTTAGAGAAGGAAATATGAGAACAGACAGATGACGAACACAGTTCATACCTGCCCATGTAAGCAGGCATGTTTGAATAACAATAAAAAAAATAAAAAATAAAAATTATGGCATTGACGGTGCTCTTAGTGTTTAGAGTTCCCCACTACTCAGAGGGAAATCTATCAAACAATTGCTAATGTGTTTATAAGTATCAAACCTTAGCAGCTCATCTAAACACGACTTGCCCAGATATTTGCACAGATTTACATTCTGGACATGTTGACGCTAGTTGCCCGAAAGTCAGAGCCAGTCTGCAGATTTGAGTTGACAGATTTCACAGAAAAACATTTTGTGTGTGATGGTCACAGACAATGATTTTTTTAGCTTCAAATTTTGATATAAAACACGTTTGATTTTTCGAGTCAATTTTAAAGCACATATTGTTTTCATTTGTCATGAAGAAAAAAAAGAAAAACACGTCTTGCATTTGCTTCATTGTGAACTTTGCCATTAGAAAGTGGAAGAATTTGCCATGTCCAAAAAAAACCCCTGATGCATTTTGCACAAAGAAAAAAAGCCTGTTTTTAAGACATTTAAGATTGTAGGTATTATTTGAATGACAATTGAGTATATTTCTCTCTATCCATATTACTGCAGAGAAAAATTCCATGATTATTACTTTAATTATAAAAAGTTAAATATTTATTATTTTACCACCTTTAATTACTTATGCTAATTTGAATAAAAATGCCCAAACAAAATAATTTTCATTATTGTTCTAAATCTAAAAGCATTAGAGAAATGTCCTAAAAGCAGGCTTTATATTATTTATGTAAAATATAACTTTGAACGTATCCAAAAGTGTTGAAAAGAGCTTTGCCACTTCAATAAATAATCTGAGAAACAAACAGCTTAAATGGCTACCGCTCAGGAATTAATGACTGCAAAAACAAGCATTTATCTCACAATATACAGTATATCTTGGCATAGGGAGTCTCAAGTGACCACAAGAGGCCAGTCCCACAGACACAAGGAATAGTTATCTCGACTATATGCGCCAACAACTAAAATATAAAAATGCCCAAAATATACATATATTGTACATACACGTGACTTGTGTAGATTGTATATCTATAAAAAAAATGTCATCTGTTTTAGTTTCCACCTTACGTACACACTCAAGATATGACACTACGGGAGTTTATGTCCGTTTGCGCTCGCGAGTCCCTTTTGACAAGAGAAAAGAGACACAACTGGGCCAAACTGAGCTTAACAGTAGGACCAAAGCGGAGTCCCCACATCAATGAACAACCTACAAACTACACAGAGATGACAGTTAAATCCATTCCACATATACCGAAGAGTCCTAATTTTGGCTCAGCTTGTTGCAAATAGTCCACAGAACAACACAGAAACACAAACACCCAGATGTAAATGAGCAAAATACTAAGAAGGAATGGCATGTTATCAATTGCATTATTTGTATCTCTCTCTCTCAAAAAAGCTGTAATGAAAACAAAGTGAAGCAATCCAAAGAACCTAATTAACGCAGAATGTGGTTCATTTCTAAATTCAACTCAATTTTTAATGACACATAGCAGATAAAATGGCCTGCAGGGACACAAAAGATTCAAACTCTGGGTAAACCAGGAGGATTGGAGAGGTATGCGAAGAGAATATTTTAGATTTTAAGAGTGAAATATTTTCCTGCTGTTTCTCAGTGCAGCCGCACTAGTCTTCGAACACCTATGGCAAGTTCACGGAGTCAACTTTAAACCACACTCAAGTACTTATAAATGGGAACAGACATTGCATGTTAATAAATATACCAAAAACTGCGAAAAATTCATTTAACAAAGTCAAGGAACAGTGCATGCCACAGGACGACGAGCAATTCTGGCTGGAGGAGCGAGGGAACGAGTGGAAGGCAAGATCGGAGGTCAAAGGCAACAAAGAGATCAGGGTAAACGACAGGATCTTTTTATCTTTTTTTCTTAAGCTCGCTTTTTAAATTACGGTACGGTGAGGCGGATGTGTGCCACTCTGGTGTGGTTGATGGAAGTGGTGCGTGAATAAGGGACAGGATACGCAAAAGAATTCAGCTCCATAGCTGGCTCTCCTCCCTTTTAAAAACAGGCTTTTTTAGTTGTAGTTGAAGGATTCTTTCCATTCATTTTTTTCCCCCTTGGCTAAATGGCACAGAGTGGCGAGAGACAAGCCACGGGGTGGAGGTGATGAGGGTGAGGCTTTTAGTTGAAGCCGGTGTCAGTGTGGTAAGTAGTATGGTAACCGTCGGACGTTAGCTGGGTGGTTTCTGTGGCAGACGAGGGCTGCATCACAATAGGCTCACCTCCGCCTGCCTCTGTGGAAAGATTTCAATAGGGAAAAAATGGTTTCAACACAGAGTCTAGAGGACAACAGGAATAGCTGTTTACATGCTGCATGTTGTGGGCATATAACACACATGAACATATCAAACCTCTCTCATCAGACTGCAGTTGGGCCTCTAAGTCCTCAGGGGAGACATAGAATTCCTGTTCCTGTCCTTCAGGTGGCCGTGGTTTACACTTCCCACAGCAGCAGTTACAACAACAGCACAGGCAACAGCAGAAGTAGCAGCCTGTAGCCAGGCCGCAGAAGATAAACAGAGCCTGTAGGGGGAGACAGAGAGCAACACTACAAATTAGAGTGAACTACACTACCATTCAAAGATTTGTTCTTTTCTGAAAGAATTTAATACTTTTATTTAGCAAGGATGCATTAAATGTATAAAAAGCGACAGTAAAGACATTGATAATATTACAAGCGATTTCTATTTTAAATAAATGCTGTTCTTTTGAACTTTTTATTCATCAAAGAAAGCTGACAAATTAAGCTAAATCAAAGGAATAAATTAAATTTGAAAATAAATTAAAATTACAGCTATTTTAAATTATGAGTGTGTTTTACATTATTAATGTAATGTTTTTTTTTACAATATTTTACTGTATTTTTCAAATCAAATTAATGCATCCTTAAAAAAGTCTAATGGTTGTGTGTGTCTGTTTCTTTCCTGCACTACTGATGTCATTATATGTTTTTATTGAAATGCCATAAGGAGTCATACCTTGGCCCACCAGCTGGACAGAACGAAGTAAGTGTTGACATTCTCTTCTCCAAACTGTTCAGCCACATAAAGTCCCAGAGAGCCATACTTATCGTAGATGTTTCTCTTTGTTGGGTCGTTAAGGATGGCATGGGCGTTGTTTATCTCTTTAAACTTATCAGATGCCTCAGGGTTATCAGGATTCTTGTCAGGGTGATATTTCAACGCCAGTTTTCTTTAAAAGATAAAAAAAAGAGACAAACTATATTAAATGCATCTATCAAATCTATCTATCTATCTATCTATCTATCTATCTATCTATCTATCTATCTATCTATCTATCTATCTATCTATCTATCTATCTATCTATCTATCTATCTATCTATCTATCTATCTATCTATCTATCTATCTATACACAGTGTTTTGAATAGATGTTGAAATGATACAATAACAAATTAAATTAGCATATTGTGATAAAAGTTCATTATTTTCCATAATGTAATGATAAAAATTAAACTTTCATATATTTTAGATTCGTGGCACACCAACTGAAATATTTCAGGTCTATTATTGTTTAAATACTGATGATTTTGGCATACAGCTAAAAAAATTAGCATATCAAGAAAAGGTTCTCTAAACGAGCTATTAACCTAATCATCTGAATTAACTAATTAACTCTAAACACCTGCAAAAGATTCCTGAGGCTTTTAAAAACTCCCAGCCTGGTTCATTACTCAAAACCGCAATCACTGCCGACCTGACTGCTGTCCAGAAGGCCATCATTGACACCCTCAAGCGAGAGGGTAAGACACAGAAAGAAATTTCTGAACGAATAGGCTGTTCCCAGAGTGCTGTATCAAGGCACCTCAGTGGGAAGTCTGTGGGAAGGAAAAAGTGTGGCAAAAAACGCTGCACAACGAGAAGTGGTGACCGGACCCTGAGGAAGATTGTGGAGAAGGACAGATTCCAGACCTTGGGGGCTACAGGTGCCGCATTCCCCAGGTCAAGCCACTTTTGAACCAGAAACAGCAGCAGAAGCGCCTGACCTGGGATACAGAGAAGCAGCACTGGACTGTCGCTCAAATTTTGCATGTCATTGGGAAATCAAGGTGCCAGAGTCTGGAGGAAGACTGGGGAGAAGGAAATGCCAAAATGCCTGAAGTCCAGTGTCAAGTACCCACAGTCAGTGATGGTCTGGGGTGCCATGTCAGCTGCTGGTGTTGGTCCACTGTGTTTTATCAAGGGCAGGGTCAATGCAGCTAGCTATCAGGAGATTTTGGAGCACTTCATGCTTCCATCTGCTGAAAAGCTTTATGGAGATGAAGATTTCATTTTTCAGCACGACCTGGCACCTGCTCACAGTGCCAAAACCACTGGTAAATGGTTTACTGATCATGGTATTAATGTGCTCAATTGGCCTGCCAACTCTCCTGACCTGAACCCCATA
Source organism: Gobiocypris rarus (assembly GCA_023029165.1). Taxonomy (NCBI): domain Eukaryota; kingdom Metazoa; phylum Chordata; class Actinopteri; order Cypriniformes; family Gobionidae; genus Gobiocypris; species Gobiocypris rarus. Next base: position 14,764,136 of record CM040928.1, on the reverse strand, counting down.
GAGAATCTGTGGGATATTGTGAAGAGAAAGTTGAGAGATGCAAGACTCAACACTGGATGAGCTTAAGGCCGCTATCGAAGCATCCTGGGCCTCCATAACACCTCAGCAGTGCCACAGGCTGATTGCCTCCATGCCACGCCGCATTGAAGCAGTCATTTCTGCAAAAGGATTCCCGACCAAGTATTGAGTGCATAACTGAACATAAATATTTGAAGGTTGACTTTTTTTGTATTAAAAACACTTTTCTTTTATTGGTCGGATGAAATATGCACATTTTTTGAGAATTTTGGGTTTTCATGAGCTGTATGCCAAAACCATCAGTATTAAAACAATAAAAGACCTGAAATATTTCAGTTGGTGTGCAATGAATCTAAAATATATGAAAGTTTAATTTTTATCATTACATTATGGAAAATAATGAACTTTTATCACAATATGCTAATTTTTTGAGAAGGACCTGTATATACTAAAAATCTAAGTGTTTTTTAATATCACAAATTTGGACTCCTCTCAAACAGACTAGTGTATTTATTTGTATCAATATTCAGATATTGATGCAGTCCAAAAGAATTGTCAATGTCACAAAAAATATATATACAAATTAGAAAAATTTAATAAATTACAACAATTTAATTTATTTATTAATCCCTTATTAGTAAAGCAATGTTTACTGAGTAAAACAATTAGTAAAATATGCCATTTTTTAATATGTACAGAACTTTTTAATATAAAGTAGTTTATCATATTCTCTTTTTTATTATATATATACAGTATATATATATATATATATATATATATATATATATATATATATATATATATATATATATATATATATATATAGTAATACATTTTTATTTTATTTTATTATATATATAATAAAAAGAGAATAATTTAATTTGTTACATTGTATAATTTCAACATCTATTCAAAACACTGTGTATGTATGTATGTGTGTATATATATATATATATATATATATATATATATATATATATATATATATATATATATATATATATATATATATATATATATATATATATATATATATATATATATATATATTCTAAATATACTAAAAATTAAAGTGTTTTTAAATCACAAATTTGGACTCTCAAACAGCCTGTGTTTTTATTTGTATCAATATTCAGATATTGATGCAGTCCAAAAGACTTGTCACTGTCACAAAAATATATATACAAATTAGACAAATTTAATAAATTACAACAATTTAATTTATTTATTAATCATTAGTAAAGCAATGTTTACTGAGTAAAACAATTAGTAAAATATGCCATTTTTAATATGTACAGAACTTTTAATATAAAGTAGTTTATCATATTCTCTTTTATTATATATATACAGTATATATATATATATATATATATATATATATATATATATAGTAATACATTTTTATTTTATTTTATTATATATATAATAAAAAGAGAATAATTTAATTTGTTACATTGTATAATTTCAACATCTATTCAAAACACTGTGTATGTATGTATGTATGTGTGTATATATATATATATATATATATATATATATATATATATATATATATATATATATATATATATATATATATATATATATATATATATATATATATATATATATATATATATATATATATATATATATATATATTCTAAATATACTAAAAATTAAAGTGTTTTTTAAATCACAAATTTGGACTCTCAAACAGCCTGTGTTTTTATTTGTATCAATATTCAGATATTGATGCAGTCCAAAAGACTTGTCACTGTCACACACAAAAAAAAATTTTTTTTTTTTTTTATTTATTTGAAAAATGTAATAAATAAGAACAACTTTATTTATTTATTCATCCCTTATTAGTAAAGCAATGTTTACTGGGTAAAACAATTAATAAAATGATATACAATTTTTTCATTCAATTTAATGAGTTAATATTTAACTTTTTAATATACAGTAGTTCATCATTATTTTATAAATTGGTATTGAGAACCATAATTAATGCATAATACAGTGATAGCAATGAATCTCACAGTGTGATATCTCTTTAAAAAAAACACTTCATAATGAGATCATTACTTTCGTAAAGTTCTAGAGTAGGCTAAAACAGAGCATGGGAAGCGGTCCCTGAATGCACTTAGTTTTATTGAGCTGCATTTCCACATTGCTGTGTGCTGCATTTATCCAATAAACATCTGATTTAAACCACAGCCAGTAAAAGTGAAATGAAGCAGAACAGAAGTCTGTACAGGGATGCTGGGGAAGGGCCGGAGGTTTTCAGACTCACCTGTATGACTTCTTGATGTCATCGACAGTGGCCACTTTTTCCACACCCAGAACATGATAGAGTGATTCTCCAGAAGTAGAGAGAGTACGTTGCCTCTGCTGCTCAGCCATGGTGAATCAGGTCCTCAACAATCTGAACACACATAAACACACTTAATATTAATATTACAAACTCTTAAAAAAGGTCATAATCTTAAGAAAAATAAAAAGCAAGTATTTTAGTGTTTAATTTAAACCACAGGGAATTTTATAATGCAATATCTACATCCGAGGATACTGACCCTCATTCCATATGACCTTCATCATAATCATAACCATAAATAAAAAATAATAATGGATCCTCATGATTTGCTTAAGTCATCTACTGATCTTTTCTCTGACTCTCTCGCTCTCTTTATCTGGCTTTTTTTAGTCAGTCACCATACATTTACTTCAGTTCCCTTTATTTATTATACAATTATGCGACATGCAATGTGTTTAATGTAATTTGGTCAATCTGGGGTCTAACTGAAATCAGATGGCATGGCATATGTACAAAACCCTGCCTGCATTGCTTAAAGGGTTAATTCAGCGATTAGCATTAAGCTTTGTATCAGTAGAAACCCGGAAGTATATTCGAGTTATCGTACTTTACCCCCTCATTTCCCCTGAGACGAGAGAATTATGTATTTTATTTCTGGAAAAATTCCTCAGATGACGCAAATATTGTCATTTTGCGTCATCAGAGGATTTTTTGGCCACAGGATAACGAGTACAGCCAGAAGTGGACGCTATTTCCACATCGCACTCTCAGCACTCGGCTCGGGCAACTGCGGAGATTCAAGTAAACGGAGCGGTGGAAAGCAAAGTGAGTGTTTCAACTTTTCAAATTAACTTCCTATGAAAGTTAAGCTTCCAAAGACATGAACTGAAAATGCGCCAGACTGATCACGCGCTGTGAATGCGGCCGCAGCCGTGAATCCCGCGATTACCTCAGCTCATGTGATGAATGTAATCCGATCCTGCTGCGTTTGTGCCGTGATACTCAATCGGCTCACTCACATTATATTGAACAGACACGTTCAGTTTTTAATTGTAGTGTCTCTAACTGAACTGATTTTATGAAAATGAACGCGGTGGGCAAGTGATCCAGTAAACCAGTAGCCGTGCCTAGAGTAGCAAGGCAGGGCTGCGAGCAAGTGCATTCTGGGAGTTGTTTATCCCCATGAGACAAAAATACAGTTTCTGTGTTTTCTCAGTCTAGAAGGCACCAAATTCAAAAATAATTTCACATTTCTACTACATTAATGACCCAGTTTAAATACAGATACATCTTCCCAGCGCAGAAGGACCCCTTTAAATTCATTGAAAGTCAATATGATGTGCTGGAAGAGACTTTACAGAGTGTTCGACTCTTGCATTGTCAATACAAGGTCTCGACTAAAAATGGATGCACCTCTTAACGGAAATAACATCACAACATTTATTTCCAGCAATAATGATCCAGTTATAGGCTCTTAAGCATTTGCCTATTTAAATCCAAACATCAACTTTTTTTTTGACCGGGCAGTGTATCACTTTTATTGTTGCCACTAAACTTTTATAATGGCTTTTTTAATTTTTTTTATTTGCATCTTTAGAAAAGCTTAGATTTGTAAATGATTAGTCTCTTCAACACTAATTTATTGTCAACATTAGGGGGTAATTTACTCATTTAAATTGTACAATCAGTTGTAATTTTGATTATATGGCATAATATCAATTTGCTGAAACACTGAAATCTAATTTTTTGATGTCACAAAGTTGGAATACTCTCAATCAGACCAGTTTCTTTCAAACAGACATTTAAGTAAACATAAGACTACAACTGAATTTTACAGATCTATGATTTGAGAAGAAAATATGTATTTTTTTATATTAATATTCCAATGATGTGGCAAGTGGCAAGTTTTTCCCATCCCCAAATGTTTTGCGGTTTAGATAATACCACCCAACAAACATCTCATTCAGATGTCTGCTCTCATTTTATCAACCATTTAGAAAACCTTAGATTTGCTAAATATGTACTGATTATAAAAGTGCCTTTAAAACCTCAGGACACAAAAAAAACACATTATCAGATGAACAGCCTGCAGAGAGAACATTTCCGATATTCTCCAGATCATAGTTTGAGGTTTCAACACTAAAACCACTCAAGATAATTAGTAGTTTAAATGGATTTCAAATCAATACTTCAACTTAGAGAAAAAAAAAAACAGAGCAGCTGGATCTTTTAAAGACGGCATAAAGGTTTTAACAAGGGCCAAACAACAAAACACTGCTTGTTTTTGTCTTAAATTTTCAGCTTCCTCTGTCTATCTGTCATAGCATGATGTTCAGGATATTGACACAAGAACAGATAACGAAATGAAGATCTTTCTAATGACAACTTGCTCAATTACACACAAATACAGTGATCTTGAACTAATCCTGACCTAACTAGCCCTCTCTACTAGCGATCAGAAGTATTACTCATGATTTACTAGCTGACTCGTAGTTTTCCTGTCAGCTAATTCTCTCGTGTTGGTCCCGAGAAAGAGAAATCGATATCACAGGATATCACAGGGTTCAGTTTCCAGCAGATGTCATATTCACAACCCAGCAGGGTGATGACAGATTTTCACAAGTGTTGCCCCGTGAATCAGTCAAATCCATACTGTCATGCGTAGACTGTAGATTATGGTGAACTAAAGCACATGAAATACAAAGACTGACGTGGTTTCATATCATTTAAAGAATAAAGCAAGTGTTAATCTGTCTCTCCACGTGCTTGTTTGTCTCATCATGTCTGGAAAGGTCTGGGTTGTGTCCAATCAATCTTGTGCACACTGAGTTTTCCTCAGCTGACTGTAGTATCTCAGATAGTTTACTCAGCACTGCCAGACCCCAATAATTGAGACAAGCATTCCGGGCTCCGGAAGACATTTGGGCACATTCAGACTAGTTAGAAATCAAAGAGAAAAGACTACAAAGATTTGTAAGGAATAGGCCATACAGCTCTGGAAAAAATTGAGACCACTTAACATTGATTTCTCAACGTTTAAATGGTCTCTTAAGTTTTTCCAGAGCTGTATATCCATAGCGGTATGCAAATGAGGTATCTTATATTCATACATTAATGCGTCTATTTATGATAAAATGATGATTAAAGATGACAAATATAAGTTATGTGCCATCATGAGGACTCAGGAACTGAAGAAAGGGCCAAACTGCATTTAGCATTGTTCTATGAAATTTTAAGGGGAACCCACCCATGATACCTAAACAATGGTGTCTAAGTAGACAGCTCACAAGATTGTAGGACACAGCCAATAGGCAGGGGGTATGGATAGAATTTCGTTAGTGGTTCTCAAATGTGCAGTCTGATTCATTAAAATAGCCGGCTCGAGAAAGTCAATCGGGTTGAGACGGTTATATATATTGGGTATAGCGCTACTAGTGTAGTGCAATTCCCGAACGGAAGTCTCTCATGAACCGAAAACATTATGAATCAGTTGAAGCTGATCTAAATTGACTCACTATTTTAGCAATCATGTCAGACTTCAAATTAAAGTCACCATGAAAGCAAAATTGACATTTAGTTTTTTTTTTTTTTTACGGAATAATGCAGTATGTATTATAAATGATTTATCCATGCACTTCTTTTTTTCAAATTCATGAGCCTTCATAATCTTTAATCAAAATAACTTCCCCTCCCTCTTGCAATCACATCTGTTCTCTGATTATGTGTTTACTGGTGCAAGGGCGGGACAACCTGTCACTCAAGCCCTGTTTACACCTAGTATTAAGATGCGTTTCGGTCAATCGGAACACAAGTGGACGATGCTAAATACATGTGTAAACAGGGTTAAAACCATAGACTGTATACAAATATGGACGTAGTGTCCGTGACGCCACCCATAGGATTCTGCAGAGCAGTTTTGAAGCGTAAAGTAGGGACGAGCTGGCTGTTGCCATCTTAGAAGCGCGTCATCAACCGTCACTCCCGGATAATAGAAAATGGGTTAAGAGGCGGGACGTGGCCGGAGCTGAGGTGATGTGATGACTAACAGACCGCAGATAAATGGCTACCCACCTGCCACTCAAAGTGGCCACGCCCTTAAATATGCAAGTCTTTAAGGCTTTATATAATGTAAACGAATGAATTATAAAGAAAATTCACCTCCCTCACAGTTGTCATGAAGGGCAAAACTAGCTGATTAGACCAAAGCTAGAATTTGTACAAGGCTGTAAACATGTTTTTTTCTGCTGTAAAGTTGGGCATTTTAACATGGGGCTCAATGAGATTCTGCCCCCTTCTGGAGCCTGTCCCTAGTGGCCAGACGATGAACTGCAGTTTAATTCACTTCCGTATTGACTTCAAGAGAGACCGCGGGAGGTTGCCGCTTTGTTAAAACGTTTTAAGCTTTTCCACTTTCTACCACTTCCAGAGGTAGTCGGAAACGCTTTTGACCGGATTGCGGAAATGCAGACAGATTTAAACTATGTCGGTTGGAGACCAAAGTTTGGTTTGAAGACGAAAAACGTACCAAGCACAATGTTCTCTCACCATTTCTGATTTCTAACACGCAATCACTGCTTTCGGCGTGGTTTTGCGGCTATCAAAGAAGAAACTAAAGCTGATGCTCTCCGTATGTTTTCAAGTCGTCTCCAGGCGTGTTTATATGTAAATTGCGAGAGCTTACTTTGTCCACCAAAGTGTTTTTAGCCAGCTGAACACGTTAGGCGCTCTGCTGAAAATGCTTTGCTGTGAGCGCTTGAGAGGCAGCGGGGGTTTTTTCAGTTGAGACTTTTTACAAAGGTTTGAGACAATTTGCTTGCTATGATACGGAATATTCGTGCAAGTGTTACTAGTATCTCATTTCACAGATAGTTTGTTTATGTATTGATTCCATGGGCGTCGGAACCATTGTGTGTGGGTGGGACAAGACCATAGACTGTATAAGAATATGGACGTAGTGTCCGTGACGTCACCCATAGGATTCTGCAGAGCAGTTTTGAAGCCTAAATTAGGGTCGTGCTGGCCGTTGCCGTGTGCGGAGCTGAGGTGACGCGTGACTAACAAACAACAGATAAATGGCTACCCACCTCCCACTCAAAGTGGCCACGCCCTTAATTATGCAGAACTTTAAGGCTTAATATAATGTAAACAAATGGGCTATAAAAAAATTCACCCCCCTCAGAGTTGTCAGGAAGGGCAAAACTAGCCGTTTAGACCAAAACTAGAATTTGTACCAGGTTGTAACAATTTTTTATTCTGCTGTAAAGTTGGGCATTTTAACATGGGGCTCAATGGGATTCTGCTCCCTTCTGGAGCCTGTCTCTAGTAGCCAGTTGATGAACTGCAGTTTAATCCACTTCCGTATTGGCTTCAAGAGAGACAGCGGGAGGTTGCCGCTTGGACAAGACCCACCCATTTTTTACGACCAATGACATTGGACCCACTCACTTTTATCGTCTCTAATTCAGCGCATGTCTGTTTACCTACCAATAACCGATAAACACTTAATATTAAACACATGCTAGACGCTTTATTTCCACTTTTCTAATATTTTCTTTAGTTTTATTGAAAATAAATGCCTTTCCGATCTGATATGTGATGGGAAAAGGGAGTAGAGCAAGTTCTGCAAAAGGCGGATTCGAATCTCAGATCGATTTGCATCAAAACTTGACACCATGCATCTTACCCCTACGCTTTTGCCACGGTAAATGATTCAGTGACTTCCGTAATTTTGTCTATCCCAATCAATCATTTAGTAATGGCAGAATATTTGTATTCAATGTAAATGGAATCTAACGTTACTCCAGTAAAAAAAAAAATTCTGAGAGAGAGAGGACTCACCCACATTTTATTTGCTTCCGACGCCCATGATTGATTCTATATAAAAATGTTGATACAATGTAGCCTAAAGTATTTGCTCTGGCTCGTTTTAAATTAATTTGCTCCATTATTAAGCTTCTTCTTGTTATCTGTTGACATTGTAGAATGTGGCATTGGTCGGTGTTGTAATTGTCCCGCCCCTCCTCCACTGTGATTAGACGACGGTGCAATGTGAGGCTGCAATGTGAGGTCCTCACATTAGATCACAGCAATAGCAATCCACAACCATCCATAAATTCCCATTGGACAAAATCAAGTGCCGCCCTACATTTTTTAGAAGCCGTTTCACTAGGCTATACGTCACAATAAGGAAGTAAAGATGATAGCAACTTCTGTTTCATGCGGACTTTATCAGATAATAATCGGTACTGTGCTCTGTGCACTTAAGGCTCATTAAACATATATCTGGATCTTATAACTGGTTGTTCAGATGGAAACGTGTATTCGAGTTGTATTTTATAAAATAAAAACGTTTATCAAATAATTCATTAGGCTATATATGTTACCACATTTTTTCTTTACAGATAATAGGGCAGGGTCAATAAAAATGTGCGCACATACCTTTTATGAAGGAATTACAAGTTATTTCTGGTTTATTTATAGGCTGTTCTGTTGAAATCTGAAATGATTTTATCATTTGGCAATGGCAACATATATTAAATACGATACGAAATGCATTTCTTTTTTTGTAGCCCAAATCTTTTTTTTTCCCTCCTCAGAAGTAATGTCAGCAACTAAAAGAAAGGTAAAAAGGAACCGGAATCAAAATCCCAAACGCAGGACGATTCGCATCCCTACCGTAACTGCGCTATTCGGTCTGCGTGAAAGAAATGTCGCACTACTGTCCGCGTCATGGAATCACTATTGAAAAACGATGTCAACAAGAGAAAATACACATGATTCATTCATTCAAAATATAAAGCTGAGGATGGGCAATTTGCTGATGTAAATCTAAGCAACAAACGGGAATGAGACCATTTTTATTCTCTATAAAATGCGGATTGCGATTTATTGTGTTAATAGATGACTGAAATAGACTACTTCAACAAACGGAAAAGATTTACAGTTAATCTCGGACTTGCTACGCTTCTGCATTCCCAGAAAGGGCCCCGGTGATTTGGCTTGCTTTACGCTCCAGCATCCATATTATCTGGCCTGTTAGCTCGCGCTCCCTTTACAACACATAAGACCAATTCACCCAAGCCCACTGATAAATCAAGAAAGCAGGCAAAATGTGTTTCATTCTTAAAGTGTAACGAGGCTTCAACCCATGCAACGCTTACCGCTTCGTCGGCCCCGGCGTCGTGATTTAATTTCAGTGCTTTAAAGAAACCGATGTTGAATATGTGGTTGCATCCCCGGGAACCGCGCGATCACGTAAGTGTACCAGATGCAGCAGATCTCACTCGGCTCCGCCCACCCGTGACATCATCACAACGACGTGCGCATGGTGCCCATCACCCACTGTACAACTAGGCCCGTTTCACTAGATGAAAGGATATGGCTCAAAAGTCAAAAAAGCAACTCTGATATTACCTAATGTCATGTGTGTTTAAGAATAGATACAGGCAACGAATTTTTGGCACTGTTTAATGATCCTTTCATACTTGTGATTTTCATGAATCATGCATATATTTGTCCTCTGTCGCCACCTTCTGGTGAATGAGAGAACTTCATCGAATCATTAGTAGGCCTACACAAGTGCTCATTGATCACTGATCAGAAACACTTAAGGCTGCGACAGTTTAATTATTCTAATTTAGTGGAATGACAGTTGTCAAAATTACACACTTTTTCGTATTCTTCTCATTTCTTGTATTTATTAAATTTACATTTCAGATAAATATGTATAAAACATTGTTTCGCTGTATAATTTCCAACCAGCTCTGCCAAATATTTAATATACACATACATTAATAAATAATGACAAAGTTATTGTTACAGTCTTTAGTGTTGGAAGAGTTTCCAATACATTTGCTACAAATGAAAAATAAGGAAACCCCAATGTGTCTTCAAGAGGTAGAATTTGTCTTCAACCTGATATTTTAATGATCTGAGGCTGATCCATTTGATCAACTCGGTTTGCTTCACCCAGCACAATGAATATGGTGACACCAATGATGTTCACCAGAGCCAGGACGGAGAACACAGTCTCCCAGGAACCTGTGATCTCAATGATGTAGCCAGACATGTACACCATCAGCAAACCTTGATATGGGCAAAAAGGAAGGCGTTACAATTAACAGTGCAAATGAGGTAGGAAATTATAAGTGCACATGATGTGAATGTGAATTTACACAATTCTGTTTCAGATACTTCCACTATTTACATTTTTTCTAATATTCAAATATAATTCAGATTGTGAGGGCTACTGACTATTTTAACTATTTGAATACTCCTATATGAGCACATTAATATCCAGTGTACATGTAACTGGTTTCATTACAGATAAATGGATTATTTATAACCCACCAGCAAAAGCAGCACATGTGTTCATAACCCCTGTAAGAAATAGAGCAACATATTTAGAACACTTAAAACATAACATGTGATTTAACTAATTGACCTAAAATATAACTCACCAAACAGGGCTCCAGCACATGATGGTGCCAGGTCATGCACATTCACGGACACCCCACTGCACATAAAAAAACACACACGCGCGTGAACAATATACCACTCTGCATATAATCAGTGTATATAATCAATGCTGTTGCTTTTAGATCAGGTTTTGGATATGACAGCTCATTCTAACCTATTGTTAAAGGTGGACAGGCCAACAGCCATAGACACACAAGCAACAGCCTGGATAAAACTGCTCGTCTTACAGAGAAGGAAGATGAACACACTGGCTGCTCCCATAGCGAAGAACTACTCAAGCATGTTTCAAACAGACACACATAAACACAATAAAGATCACACATTTTGATGCAATAAATGTATTATGTTACAGTTTTTTCAGTTGCTAACAAGCATCGGTCAACACTGAAGCCACTTATCGGAACTCTTCATACAGTCTGCATTACCAACATGAATCTTGACCAAGCAGTTAATCTCACCTCCAAAACTCACTCAGACCTATAAAACAATTCATATATGTCTCAAACTAACCTCGCTCGGCCATAAGTTCTCATTTACAAAGCACATATTGTACTCATAACACACTGACCTAAAAAACACCAACATAAACGTGGTCATTGAATGCATTTTGTGTGAAAGCAATGAAAAATTATTCACTGTTTGATATCGATAAGACCTCTGTTTCTCTGAATGTCTGAAGAGTTTTGAAAATGTGACCAGTTTTGACCAATGCAAAAATTGTATGCAGTATATCAGGGCAAAGTAAAGCTCATAAAGCTGATGTTGTGTTACCTGCATCAGTTTCCTTACAGCTGACGTCCCACAGCCTGACATAAAGACATACGACATTTCATTATGATCAGAAACATCAGGGTCAACCAGATCTCATGTAAAAATGTTTCATATGAACTCAGGCAATTAGATTTTAGAAAAAAGGAAGCAAGAAGGACCATCACTAAACTTAACCTTTACTAGGGCTCAAATAGATCATGAGAAAACGAGCAAAGGAGACCGTACGAATGTATACAAATTAAGCACCAATTCACTAAAATGTAGACTAGTTACAAATTGTCATGAGAGTGTAGATTTTGTTCACCTTTCCTAATGAGATGATCAGAGATAGAGCCTCCAAATAGTGAAGTGGGCAATGCCACAAACCAAGGGATCACATTAAACACCCAATCCTGTTTGCAAACAATAAAGAGAATGCTTCAGCAAATGACAGCATTAAACCAGCAATATGGAGTTAGAATTGCCACTAACATATTAACATTTGAAAGCAAATTGGGAGTGTAAATACAAATAAGAAGGGTGAAAAACAGTAAAATCGACTGATGTGCAATGGCTGGGGTACCTTGGCATGAGGAAACATGTCTTTGAAAAATGTTGGTAGCCATGACATGAGGGTGTAATAGGTGCTACTAAAGCATAGATGAGAAATGATCATGGCCCTAAAACACACACATATAAACACATGCAAATGTTAACATATATCTATCTATATAAATAGATAGCTATACAAATGTTGTTTTGAGTGTGTAAAAAACAACATTTAACATTTTCTCATATGACCATATGAGTGCCCTAAAAAATATTCATCATGAGGGGAAGCCCTGGAAACTCTCAGCATCTGTTTTATTTATTTATTGGCATGACACAAAAAACTAACATACCGATGAGTTCAATTAGAGTGTAAAATGAGGGACAAATGTGGATGTTTTGAACCTCACCAGACACTAGGCTCTCTGAGGAGATTCAGCCAGTTGATTCTAGAGGATTCAGGCACGCAATTGTTGCTGATCCACAGCGAGTCAAGGGAGAAAACTGGACCTGTGACAAACAAACAAACTGACACATTTAAAACTGTAAGATGTAACAGACATCATTTCTGAAGACCAGCGTAAGATGATATAGCAGGAACCTCAGAATACTCTAATTTCATTGTGCTGTATGGTGAGTTTAAAAACAGGGTGTTGTGAAATAACACTGGCAAAAAAGCTATGGCAAACACAGATACTCATTGTTTCTGATCCACTGCAACATCCCTAATCATACCAAGACCTTTAAAGCAATAAAATAGCACTCACCAATCAAGAAAGAGTACAAAATCTCAAGAACAATAATTTAAACATATAAAGGATCATATAAAGATACCTTGGAAAAGGCATTTCCAGACACAAAAGGCCCAGCAAAAAGCAAGGACACCAGCTCCATAAAACACACTCTCCCATCCAAACCAGTCCAGCATCAGGGAACCCACACCTCCGACCAGCATCATCCTGAGAGGGAAACCATCAGGAGTAAGGAACACTTACGGTGTGTCATTCCAGAGGTGCTTGCATAAAATAGTGATGATCAAGAATCAGTTTTATTTTACACTTCAAAGAATTGTATAAAAACTGGAATAACCAGGTATTATTCTCACCCTAGGTAGCACCCACAAGCCAGAGTGCTCATCGAAAAACCTCTCTCTCCCTCTGTCACACGCTGAGCACAGACACTGACAAGAGACGGGTAGTGAACCCCTAAAAACAGAGATGGCATAACTCACAATCATGCGCTACTATTCAGTTAAAGGTATGGTCATTTTGAATTTCTTTTTGCCTTTAAATGTCTTTAAGGGGTTATGGGAGCCCATTTCTGCCACATAATAATTTTTTTTTGTTGGATAAATTACCGATTGGACGTAAAAAAAACAATTATGATATTAAATAAATCATAATGCAATAATTAATAATTATGAGATAAAAGTTGAAAATAGTATATAAAAGCAATTATAAAAAGTCTAATTTTTGTCATATAACTATCTTTTGTTGTAATATACATTTATGATTACAATTTTTTTTCAATTAACTTTTTTCCCAACATCAATCTACACTCCATACACCATAATGACAAAGCAAAATTATTAAAAAGGAAAAACTTAAATAAGTACATTGAATTTATAATATGCAATAATGCAATGTACTTATTTCATATGTGTGTGTGTGTGTGTGTGTGTGTGTGTGTGTGTGTGTGTGTGTGTGTGTGTGTGTGTGTGTGTGTGTGTGTGTGTGTGTGTGTGTGTGTGTGTGTGACCCTGGACCACAAAACCAGTCATAAGGGTCATTCAAGATTTGCATTGACTTATGGTTTGTTACGATAGGACTATATCTGGCCGAGATACAAATATATGAAAATCTGATATGGACAATAATCAATTTAGAAATCTGCCTTTAAAGTTGTCCAGATGAAGTCCTTGGCAATGGATATTACTACTAATAATACATTTTTGATATGTATACGGTAAGAAATTTACAAAATATCTTCATGGAACATGATCTTTACTTAATATCCTAATGATTTTTGGCTTAAAAGTAAAATCGATGCCCCCAGCATCCAATCTCACAGACATACTGGAAGAAATTTCTAGTTCATACATGTAGACAGATTTTTATTTTCCTTTTTGACTCTCTATTTCCCCCTCATTCTTTTCACAATTTTCTCTCTTGACTTCTTAACTGTCTCTCACAGTGTTCTCACCTTGCATTACACCCAATAAAAACCTGGTCACTGTCATGGTAAAAAGAGGTCGGGGTCCAATGTTGGCCAGAAGCGGGGTGATAGCTGTCATCACGGCCCAGGAGGAGGTGGACAGCAGCAGTACTCTCTCTCCTCCTATCCTGTAAAAACAATGTTCATCATCATTATCATCTACCACTTTCCAAAACTGATATATGACCTGTAGGCTACACAAAAAACTCACCTATCACTGGCATGGCCACCAAGTACCTGAGTAAAACAGTAACCCCAGAAAAAAGCACCCAGCACCATGCCAGTCTCAGTCTTGCTCCATCCAAATTCTTTTGCCATGGTGACGGCACAGATAGGCATGGCCATCCGTGACCAGTAGAGAAAGCATGTGACCAACAGCAGCATTAGGGTCCACGTCCGGGCAACTGGCCTGCAGAGGGTGGAACATTAATTACAACAGTCTATCTCAATCTGGTGGCCCACATCACAGCACATAAGAGACTCACTCTGAAAACAGAGAGTTGCAAATATTAATATAATAAGGTAGATATTCAATGATGGCAATGGATACCTAGGGGAACTCCCCCCTTAAGAATAATGTGCATTTACTTTTAAATTGTAACATATTTAGATATGTTTAGCATGCGCAGGATGATGATGATGCATCAGCCAATGTGTTATTATAGGAAATAAATATAGAAAATAAAAATAAAATACTAAATCAACTATTCTAATTAAAATTGAATTTAGTTAAATAATTGAATAACCAATGACAGACAAAGCAGAATCCCAGGAAAAGAGATTCATCTGAAAGATAAAATCATTCTGTGGCATTTCTTAAATTAAAACATGTCATAAAAGCAACACTGTGTATAAATGCAAATTTAATTTTTTCACTCAACTAACCTATAGGTTTTAATGAAAGCAAAGATGTCTTAAATGTAGATCTAATTCATGGAAATACTGAATAATAAATCCCATTTAATCCCATTGGTCACAATAGTGACCGTAAAGAATGTTTTCTCAATTAAATATGTGCAGTGTCACATGGTAAGTGCAAATCGTCATATAACCAGAGCAGATGTTCCAAAACCAAAGGTTAGGAAAGTAAACATGTTGTGCATTTAGGTGTACATATACTTACAATGAACTATCCGATTGCAGTTGTTACAGAAGTTTGCACTAAAATGTTGCAATGACAGAATTACAGTGAATAATGCACTATAATAATATAAGTTACACTATTAATACTGATTGCACTAATATAACAATGTTATGATACATGTTACAATAAAGTAACAATTTAAATTCGTAACTGCAGAAATATATATACAACCCGAATTCCGTAAAAGTTGGGATGTTTTTTAAATTTGAATAAAATGAAATCTAAAAGACTTTCAAATCACAAGAGCCAATCATTTATTCACAATAGACCATAGATAACATAAATATTTATACTGAGAAATGTTACTTTTATCCACTAATTGAGCTCATTTCAAACTTGATGCCTGCTACAGGTCTCATAAAAATTGGGATGGGGGCAAAAAATGGCTAAAAAGCAAGAACATTTTGATTCAGCTGGGAGAACATCTAGCAACTAATTAATTGATATCAGGTCTGTAACATGATTAGCTATAAAAGTCCTGCACACGGTGCGATTTTTCAAAATCCTTTGCGAATGTTGCTTGTCAGACTGTACAAACAGGTAGAGTCTCTAGGAAGTAAAGATGGGCAGAGGCTGTGAAATCTGTGAAAGAGTGCGTAAAAAGATTGTGGAGTACTTTAAAAACAATCTTCCTCAACGTCAAATTGCAATGGCTTTGCAAATCTCATCATCTACAGTGGATAACATCATCAAAAGATTCAGAGAAACTGGAGAAATCTCTGTGTGTAAGGGTCAAGGCCGAAGACCTTTATTGGATGCCCGTGGTCTTCGGGCCCTCAGATCACACTGCGTCACTCATCGCGCTGATTGTATCAATGACATCACTAAATGGGCCCAGGAATACTTCCAGAAACCATTGTCGTAAACACAATCCGCCATAACATTTGCAGATGCCAACTAAAGCTCTATCATGCAAAAACGAAGCCGTATGTGAACATGGTACAGAAGGGCTGTCGTGTTCTGTGAGTCAAGGCTCATTTAAAATGGACTGTTTCAAAGTGGAAAAGTGTTCTATGGTCAGATGAGTCCAAATTTGACATTCTTGTATGAAATCACGGACAACGTGTCCTCCAGGCTAAAGATGCAGGAGACATTCCAGCATGTTATCAGCGTTCAGTTCAAAAGCCTGCATCTCTGATGGTATGAGGGTGCATAAATCCATACGGTATGGTCAGCTTGCATGTTTTGGAAGGCACTATGAATGCTAAAAGGTATATAAAGGTTTTAGAGCAACATATGATCCCCTCCAGAGGACGTCGGTTTTAGCAGGACAATGCAAAACCACATACTGCAGCTGTTACATCAGCATGGCTTCATCGTAGAAGAGTCTGAGTGAATTGGCCTGATCTTTCGCCTATAGAGAACATTTGGTGCATAATTAAACAAAAAAGCACGTCAAAGACGACCACACACGCTTCAGTAGCTGGAAACCTACACCCACCTAAAGGATTATTAGGAACACCATACTAATACTGTGTTTGACCCCCTTTCGCCTTAATTTTCGCCTTAACTGCCTTAATTCTATGTGGCATTGATTCAACAAGGTGCTGAAAGCATTCTTTAGAAATGTTGGCCCATATTGATAGGATAGCATCTTGCAGTTGATGGAGATTTGTGGGATGCACATCCAGGGCATGAAGCTCCTGTTCAACCACATCCTAAAGCTGCTCTATTGGGTTGAGATCTGGTGACTCTGGGGGCCATTTTAGTACAGTGAACTCATTGTCATGTTCAAGAAACCAATTTAAATGATTCAAGCTTTGTGACATGGTGCCTTATCCTGCTGGAAGTAGCCACCAGCGGATGGGTACATGGTGGTCATAAAGGGATGGACATGGTCAGAAACAATACTCAGGTAGGCCGTGGCATTTAAACGATGCCCAATTGGCACTAAGGGGCCTAAAGTGTGCCAAGAAAACACCCCCCACACCATTACACCACCACCACCAGCCTGCACAGTGGAAACATGGCATGGTGTATCCATGTTCTCATTCTGTTCACGCCAAATTCTGACTCTACCATCTGAATGTCTCAACAGAAATCGAGACTCATCAGACCAGGCAACATTTTTCCAGTCTTCAACTGTCCAATTTTGATGAGCTCGAGCAAATTGTTGCATCTTTTTCCTATTTGTAGTGGAGATGAGTGGTACCCGGTGGGGTCTTCTGATGTTGTAGCCCATCCGCCTCAAGGTTGTGCATGTTGTGGCTTCACAAATGCTTTGCTGCATATCTCGGTTGTAACGAGTGGTTATTTCAGTCAAAGTTGCTCTTCTATCAGCTTCAATCAGTCGGCCCATTCTCATCTGACCTCTAGCATCAACAAGCCATTTTCACCCACAGGACTGCCGCATACTGGATGTTTTTCTCTCTTCACACCATTCTTTGTAAACCCTAGAAATGGTTTCGCGTGAAAATCCCAGTAACTGAGCAGATTGTGAAATTCTCAGACGTCTCCAAACTGTTTTGAAAAGAAGAGGAGATGCTAGACATGCTCCCGTCCAACTTTTATGAGTCCTCTAGCAGGCATCAAGTTTGAAATGAGCTGAATTAGTGGATAAAAGTGTAAAATTTCTCTGTTTAATCATTTATGTTATATATGGTCTATCGTGCATAAAATATTGGCTCGTGATTTTAAAGTCTTTTAGTTTTAATTTTATTCAAATTTTTAAAAAACTTTTCCGGAATTCGGGTTGTAATTAATTATTAATTGACCGACCATAAAACAAGTTTTCACACACATTTTCATAAATATTTAAATGTTTTTTTTTGTTGTTGTTTGTTTTGTTTTAAGGGGTTACTAATGACACATCATTTGGGTATTTTCATGTCTGGAAAAAAATTGAATTAAATGGGTTATTTAGAATAATTATTACATTTAAAAATAATAACACTAGTTGAATTGGCACAGAAGGCCCCGGCCGGGTTGCATGTTGTTGCTAACAACATGCCACCGAGGGCCTTCTGTGCCAATTCTGGGATGTTATCTCATCTTACCCAGTGGTTTAATTTGATATTTACCTTCAAAATAAAAGCTATAACTTTTACTCCACAAATCTCAAAACACTGACATGTCCACAAATCCCTAATTAACAACTATACACAAAAGAAACTTTGATATTTAACATAATACAATATCATATATCACTATTTTCCAGAGACACAAAATTAGATCAGTTAACCTCAAAACTGTTTCAACTTACTGAATCTCACCAAGGTTGATATTCAGATGAAATTACACAATTAAAAATAGAGCAGCCATTCATCAAAAGTGCTGAGATTCAATTTTCTGTCATCTATGGTCAGGAGAAAAATAATAAGGTGGGGACTTACCCTATACAAAACATTAAATAACTCATGGCATGATACACATAATACAAAACTTACTAAAAACAACAACAACAACAAAATCACCCTATCTAATAAATAAAAACGTATGCTGATCCTAGTTCTGAATATCTTTTTTTGTTTTGTTTTGTATTATATTCTAGGGAGTGGAAGATGGGACTGTCCTGCTCATTCAAAACCTTTGTCACGCCTGCTTGTGAGTTTTTTGTTTGTTATTTTCTATAAACTCAGCAAAAAGAGAAACATCCTCTTACTTAACCTGCTTTTATTTACAGCAAATGCGTTAACGTTAAAACATACATTTGACGAACAGAAATGGAATGAGCATGAACAGCATTGTTTTTAAAGCTTATTTGGATTTTTTTTTAACACAAATCTTTAAAATACTGTATAAAAGCACAGGTCCCATCCACCAAAAAATTCTTCAGGGGACCGCAGCGCAGAGACGAGTTCAATGCAACCGTTGCCAGGAAGAGAAACTACCAGGAAGGAGGATGGAGGAGAAGCAATGTGAATTTTTAGTGCCTATTGACAACTACCGCTGATCAGACGAGAATATGATGCGATATGCCATTAGTGCACAAATATATCATTTTGTGTAGTAGAAAGAAGTTTTTTTTATTCTCCGTTTAATTTTCATCATACCTTGGCCATACTGTCGTTGTTGTCTTGTCGTTAATTCGCGTTATATTTAACCCGGACGTGTAGCACACATTCCTGAAAGGTGTTGTCACGGAGTCCACAGGTGGGATGAAACGGTCCGTTTCTTGCACAGTCGCCATTAAATCCATCCAATTGAGTAAAAAACGGGCACTGAGCACCGGTTCTGTACCGAACAGGAAAGTTTACAATTGCATATTTATGCCGTGTCTGTAACGCATAAGAGGCGGAGACGATCGCGCCACACCTACATTAAATGTTCCGAGGAGAAACTCATTATGAACTGCGTGTATCATATGGGCTGTAGAAATGTGGTCATTCGTGTTCAACTGGTATCAATCTAAACAGGCATCATTATTCTGTACTAAAAGATCGCTGTGGAATCAGGAGATTCGACCTAATAAATGTGAAGAAGGAAAAACTCAAGTAAACAAATCTACTGTGAAATCAACTTTTTTTTCCCAAACAAGCAGTACAAATTGTGAACAAAAATCATGAACATAAGGCAAATGTTTGTTGGTTTGTAACTAAAATAGCTTATAACATGGAAGTCTAAAACATTTACTCGTTCAACATTACCACCATCTGTAGCTGCTCATAAATAAAACAAATTAAGTTATTGGATCCATGATAAAAGTAGTTATAATCAGTTTCCGATGCAACCAAAATTCAATATGACGACTTTTTCTTTACAACCAGGAGCTATTCCCTTCAAAACGCAGCCGAAAACAAGTATGAGGACACAGTATTGTATGTGAAACCAGTGAAGAGCATGGAGGGGGGAGAAGAAAAAACAAACAACAGATGACATGACAGACTGATGAAAAATAATACCAAACAACATTACCATAGGAATATTCCTTGTTCTTCAGAAAATAGGCTACCAATAAATGGTAGATTCAAATAAAACATCTAGTTTTACTGTTTTTAATCAGTATAGTTTTAAATAAAATCGTATACTGTTGCTTAAGTTGCTTTTTATAGAGGCATCAAGAAAAAAGCATTATATATATATATATATATATATATATATATATATATATATATATATATATATATATATATATATATATATATATATATATATATATATATATATATATATATATATATATATGTATATGTATATGTATATAGACAGAGAGAGAGGGAGAGAGATTTATATTTGACATCCAGTCACTGACAGTTCATAAATAGGACAAAAAAAAAAATTCAAATGTGTCCATGTGAATTACAGTCTTTACTTGGGGTCCTCAATGGTGCCCTTGCTAAGGTCTGTCATTCTGGAGTATTTCACTTTTTTCTGGTCCAGTTCATTCTGAGCCCACAGTAAAAGCTTCAGCAGCTTTGCTAATTTAGGAGTAGATTCTCTGTTCTCATAGTCTAGAACAGCCTGGTTGACCTCGCTCCACACCTACAGAGGGAGACAGAACCCAGCATTAAGGGGGGAGGAACAAGTGCAGAATTTACACTAGATACTGTACATAAAACTGTGATAGACATTTTTACATTTACACACTTTTATGGTTACGTCCTACACAAATAAACACGCATACCTTCTGCCTCTGCATCATGTTGAGCAGGTCTCCAAATGGCGATTCTTCAGGGTTGTCAAAGGCGAGCAGTGCCAGGGTCCGCTCCATCTCAGTAAGACATTCTCTGCTCTCCTCTCCCTGTTCGGCCAGCTGTGACTGCGCAAACTCCAGAGCTGCCTCAGTCTCCCGCAAACGGATGAGCTCAATCAGATGCTGCTGCTACAAGAGTTTAAAAGAAATAAAATGAGAGTTTTACAGTAAAGGTTGAGTTATGATTTTCAGTCCTTTTTTTATTTTACTTCTTGGATGGAACATGAGATCATTAAATCCACAAAATGTCATTTTTCAGCACTAGAAGTTTCTTATTCAGTTTTAGTCACATCTTCTATACAGAATTCACACCCTATACAAATACCACAGCTGTACAATTTTCACACCCTATACTAAATTTGCCCTATACAGTCAATATAGCCTACTCGATCTGGATTGAAACAGCAAACATTCAGTGTAAAAGTAAAAAAAAAGAAAAAAATATTTAATATTTGAATCACAGCTTATATAGTGTTTTGACATCGACAACCACAACCGGAAAGTGCATTTTACCCCAAACTTGCGACGAGTTAACTTTCTAAAGAAGGCTCAATCGCTTCTCGTGACGACATTAACACACTGACAAAATTATATTCAGAATTTAAAATATTTTCATACCACTTTTTAATGTGTAATTGTGTAAAGGTGTTTACGAGATAGATACACCAACCTTTCGCGAACTTGCTTTCAACGTAGAACGAACACTCGTTCTCATGGAGACGCGGTGTGCACGGAGTGGAGGGGCTGTGTGTGTGTGTGTGTGTGTGTGTGTGTGTGTGTGTGTGTGTGTGTGTGTGTGTGTGTGTGTGTGTGTACGCATGTGAGAGACGCATGAGTGACAGAGAGATGAAGGGAGAGCAGGGAAAGGAAATGCAGCTGAACGAATACGCTGCGTGTTTTAAATAGCGTTAAAAAATGAAAGACCTTGACAAAGACGAAAACTAACAACATTTTCTCTATAATTTTATTTTAGTTAGTTTTGCCAAACACACATTACAGTTTTAGCTAGTTATCGTTTTTTTGTAATATATGCCTTTTTTATTTTTATTTCAGGTAACGACAATGTTTTTTCCCACCTAGTTTCCCATAGTAGTACCCCCTATAATTCGAACTATGCTTACGCTTCTTCTGCTCATGTGTATGTGGGGTAATGTGGCACTGTTTTATCATTTTAGATACATTTGAGTGTGTCGAAAGCTACTGTATGTTATAATGCTACTCTGTGAGTTCACTCTGCAGCTACTATGAGACACTTATTGCATACTGCAGAAAGCTAGCTCGATATAAGGCATGGAAAACATGGTACTCAAACTATAATTGAGCTATATAACAATGATAACGTCTTCTGTCGATAAATCTATCCAAACAGTTGCTCTCCGGTGTAATAAAACACACTATATATTAAAGTGTCTTTGGTGTTTCCATGGTTTCTACAAAATAAAAATAAAATCGAGGGAAACGTGGGTACGATGCCATTGATAGGCAACGCACGGGGCCAGTTTACACCTGGTCACTTCATGCGTTTTCTCTGATCGGATAGCAACCTGGTTAAAATTGCTTATTTCTCTGGATTTAAACATTCTTGGAAACATTTGGGATAATGCAAGTACACAAGTTAACTAAATATATAACATTGTTTAAGTAGTTTTTGGATATTTTTATCCAAAAATCTTGCATACTGTGCCCATAAAACATTTGCTTGTGCATTGTGAATAAATGCAACATGTCTATGGTCATGGTTTGCATTGGCTCGGTTCTTCTACAACACTAGATATCTAGATATCTCCCTCCCTCCCAGCATGTCCATATGAGGTCAGATGTTTACCTGAAGGTGAAAGTAGAGGTATCGATTGGTGTCAAGCAGCTCGGGGTGGAGGCTGTTAATGAGAGCAATGGCTTCCTGGATCTGACCTTTCAGAACCATCTCCCTGATCTTTATCCTCTCATCAAGAGAGTCCAGATCCACGTTCGGCTCAATCCCGGATTCCATACGGAACTTCTCTGCAGCCTCTTTAAATCCCTCTGTGAAATAGAAACATGATCGGAGGGGCAGTTTATGCATTTGATTTTAAATACAAAAAATACAAAATCATGCACAGGTTAGAGCAAAAATATTTATTTAATTTACACATATCTGTGTTTTTGGCTTGAATCAAGCACTGTATTATACTATTAAATAATAATGACATACCTGTTACAAGATAGTTCATGATAAGCCTGTTCATATCCGCCCTCTGTATGTGCACATTATTCAGTTTATCCATCCATTCCTCCTTTGTAATATCCTCAGTCTTTTCTGAATAACTCATCATGGATGTGCTTTGGTAGACATGACATGCAAAAACAACAAACACCATTTTGCACACATCCAATATAAAAATGCACTTGCCATCACTTTTAAATGTAATTGTCAGAGAAGTTGTTGATTCACGATTAGTGCACGCGGAGTCTGGCTGTCCATGTTAACAAAAAAGTGAAACCTACTTTCGCTTTTAAGTGCTTCGAAATTACGAGGTATGAGTTTGATGGTAAATGAATGAACTGCACTGTGCACGTTCATATTTTCGCGGTGTTTCTGCTCCTAGACAGCACAACAGAGAAGCCAGCGGCTCACTGGCCAGCAAACAGCGTACGCGCGGTAAAATATTTTGTAATAGTGACACATATGCACCTGACAGGTTATATATATTTAGAAAAACTCGCAACTAGGGGATAAAAATTCACATTAAATATTTTTCGCTTTAATCTTGGAACTACAATAAACAAGCCCCGACAGCATGAAACACAACAGCTCGTGAGACTTGCAAACGGGCTTCTTCAGCCATTTTCTGACAATAACTTTTACCAGTGACCACGTGAGAAAATAAAATAATACTAAATTATATTAATTTTACCCGTTGTTCATTCGTGTTATTTGTTTTTCGAAAAATATGAAGAATGGTGATAAAATACTTACTGTTTACGATTATAAATAGCGGTGGGCCTCAGCGCAGATCACGCGATAACTGAGCAGAGCTCTTAACGAGAGTTGAGGTGAGCTCAGTGATTGGTCAGAATACTGACGTCACGGTTGCTGTGGCAAAGCGGGTAAGGTTGCCAGATCACCAAGCCACATTTTAATCATTTTCTTCAGGAGACTAAGGTCTATTGCACCAGTTTGGAGAACATTGTGAATAAAAAAGCAAGAAAGACTTGTTATATTCTTAATGAATATAATCTTTTTGAATAATTTATCAAAGGTTTGTACACTTTGGCATTTTTTGTTCCTTGTTCTTTTTTTAATTTTTTAATTTTATTTTATTTTTGTTGTTTATTACATGTTTTTTTCTGGCAAATAATAAAAATAAATAAATAAAAAAAAAGGTTGCCAGATCATGTGAACAGTGACCATGGACTGACCGTACAGATTTATTTTATTCGCGCAACATAATGTCTGAGAAAAAAAGAAAAGAAAAAAAAGTGTATTCATTTTTATTTGTTTTGAATCTATTTAAGAAAAAATTAAATAAATAAGAATTGTTTGAAGTTTGAACTACTAGCCTATTTAATGTTTCAGAGTTTAAACGTTTAAAATAGTTTGTTGACTGTTAACTAAAATTAAAATTACATAACTGCATGTTATGCATTTAATTGTGATATAGATCTTATCATTATTTTGATCTATTGACCTATAGATTATATATAGATTATAAAATTAATCTGTGAATATGTTTCATTTTTAATGTTTAATCAAACTGTCATAACTGGATCTTAACAATAATGATCTAATATATTTTTATTGACTAACTTCTCCAGCAATTTCATTGTTTTGTTTGTGTATGAAGTGAAACAATGACAACAACCTTTGATGGTTTGCCTTGTACTCTTTAACATTTTAAAAAAACAAGCTTGAATTTGCCCAATCCTCTTAATTCTTATCTAACACAATACTGTTATTGCAAAACCAAAATATACAGTAGTGCCAGAAAGATAATTGATTATGTCTCAGAGATTAGGGTCTATCACCTTTGTTATGTGGTCCAGATGAGAAATCCCCCGGTTAAGAGCGGAGGGGGCGAAGGAGGGGGATCTTTGTTGTCTGTACATACAATAATCTATTGTTTATTTCCCTCCTCATAACATTAAAATGATAACATCTGGTAATAATTTCTGCCTTATGATGACCAGACTGAATGAGCCAATGAAAATGTTTATTTTTTATTTTTGTGTGCTCTCAGGTTGAACCACATATGTTATTTTTCAGACAAAACAGGTGATGCAATAAAATTTTATTTAGTCAATCAAATAAATCAAAGATATTATTAATCAAAGATTGGCATTCTGTAAACATAAAAAGTGATTTAGAGTTTATTCTTATGTTACAATTACATAATTTTAAACCCTGCATCTCATTAAAAACATAAAGCTTGTCAATGTGTCTTTGTGTCCCGTTAACGGTTCAACAATGAACTTCACTAAAAAAATTATTTTATGATGCTGTTCACTTTATTTTAGCAATTCATCTTGATTTAACACAATTATATCAGGTTTCTGGTTCAAATGTAATTGATTCATGTTAAACTGACTTAAAACCGTTACTCTTTGACATAACTTGATGTTTTCATTTTGAAATAACATGGTTCAATCAAGTAACCCAATCAAACAAGGTTTTCACTTCCCATCATGCTTTACAAAGGGGCTGAATTTGGAGAGTAAATGTTTAAATAAAGTGCATGCTATTTGATGCAGTTTTAACAAGATGAGAAAATGGAGAGACTTTTTTGTTATGTTGGTATTTAAAAGTTTTTTAATGTGCTTGGGGTGAGGACCTGCTAATAACAATCATAATTGTTTTAATAATAAACAACACATACAGGTCCTTCTAAAAAATTAGCATATTGTGATAAAAGTTCATTTTTTTCCATAATGTAATGATACAATTAAAATTTCATGTATTTTAGATTCATTGCACACCAACTGAAATATTTCAGGTCTTTTATTGTTTTAATACTGATGATTTTGGCATACAGCTCATGAAAACCCAAAATTCCTATCTCAAAAAATTCGCATTCATACGACCAATAAAAGAAAAGTGTTTTTAATACAAAAAAAGTCAACCTTCAAATAATTATGTTCAGTTATGCACTCAATACTTGGTCGGGAATCCTTTTGCAGAAATGACTGCTTCAATGTGGCGTGGCATGGAGGCAATCAGCCTGTGGCACTGCTGAGGTGTTATGGAGGCCCAGGATGCTTCGATAGCGGCCTTAAGCTCATCCAGAGTGTTAGGTCTTGCGTCTCTCAACTTTCTCTTCACAATATCCCACAGATTCTCTATGGGGTTCCGGTCAGGAGAGTTGGCAGGCCAATTGAGCAGAGTAATACCATGGTCAGTAAACCATTTACCAGAGGTTTTGGCACTGTGAGCAGGTGCCAGGTCGTGCTGAAAAACGAAATCATCTCCATAAAGCTTTTCAGCAGATGGAAGAAGTGCTCCAAAATCTCCTGATAGCTAGCTGCATTGACCCTGCCCTTGATAAAACACAGTGGACCAACACCAGCAGCTGACATGGCTCCCCAGACCATCACTGACTGTGGGTACTTGACACTGGACTTCAGGCATTTTGGCATTTCCTTCTCCCCAGTCTTCCTCCAGACTCTGGCACCTTGATTTCCCAATGACATGCAAAATTTGAGCGACAGTCCAGTGCTGCTTCTCTGTAGCCCAGGTCAGGCGCTTCTGCCGCTGTTTCTGGTTCAAAAGTGGCTTGACCTGGGGAATGCGGCACCTGTAGCCCATTTCCTGCACACGCCTGTGCACGGTGGCTCTGGATGTTTCTACTCCAGACTCAGTCCACTGCTTCCGCAGGTCCCCCAAGGTCTGGAATCGGTCCTTCTCCACAATCTTCCTCAGGGTCCGGTCACCTCTTCTCGTTGTGCAGCATTTTTTGCCACACTTTTTCCTTCCCACAGACTTCCCACTGAGGTGCCTTGATACAGCACTCTGGGAACAGCCTATTCGTTCATAAATTTCTTTCTGTGTCTTACCCTCTCGCTTGAGGGTGTCAATGATGGCCTTCTGGTCGGCAGTCTTACCCATGATTGCGGTTTTGAGTAATGAACCAGGCTGGGAGTTTTTAAAAGCCTCAGGAATCTTTTGCAGGTGTTTAGAGTTAATTTGTTGATTCAGATGATTAGGTTAATAGCTCGTTTAGAGAACCTTTTCATGATATGCTAATTTTTGAGATATTTTGGGTTTGGGTTTTCATGAGCTGTATGCCAAAATCATCAGTATTAAAACAATAAAATACCTGAAATATTTCAGTTGGTGTGAAATGAATCTAAAATATATGACATTTTAATTGTATCATTACATTATGGAAAATAATGAACTTTTATCACAATATGAATTTTTTTTAAGAAGGACCTGTACTTTGTGCATGCCATGGATGTAACAAAACCATCTTCTGGCTGGTTTGTTTTTTTATATTAATTGTAGAATAATTAAATTGAGTAGTTTTGGACAAAATTAAGAATGTTAACCTGATTTAACTAAAAAATGGCATTGAATTAACCTTACGTAAAAAAAAAAAATTAAGTTAACTGAAATAAACTATTTTAATTAAATTCAACATAACCCAATTACGTGGAACCTGTTGACATAACCATTTTAGGGTTTGTGAGTTGGCTGTATAAAACTTGATGTTAGATTCTTCAAAAAATTAAAATTGCTTTCATTGTTTCTTTTTTAATTGGTATATGTTTGTTTTTGTTTTTAAAAAGTATTTTGTAGAACTTAAAATAGGCTACACCGCAGGGATTTTCAAACCATGCAGGGGTCATCCAGGAGGTTCTATGGCGTCCCCGAATATTTCTGAGAAATATTTATCTCCTCCCTTGCCATAAACATACTTTCCAGTATATTGTATATGTTTGCTTTGTATCTTTCTAGTGAGTTTTTCTCACTATAGCCCCCTTTATCTTGTATGTAAACTGCTTGCATACAATTATTGTGAAAGTTGCTTATATAAATAATTTTTAATTGAAAACATTCTTCTTCGGGGTTATACATCCAAAATTAAGTATAGCTAACTTAAGTTTGCTAACTTAAGTAGCTAACTTAAGCTAATTTAAGAATATGTCGTATTTATAATCTCACACTTACTATTTATCTAACAGTTTAAATCTTTCCATACAAAAAACAAACAAAAAACATGGATTTTAGGAAGGGGATCACTCATAAAAGGTTAATCATATTTGGGGGTCCATGGCAACATAAAGTGGAAAACCCCTGGACTTCACTCTCAGAAAAAGGTAGCCTAAAACCATCACTTTTGTTCTTTTGAGTTATTAATATGTACCAATATCATGCAACCTTAAGATACAAAAGTGTACCTTTTGAAAAATACCACCCCAGTGACAGCTTTTGTACCTTTTTTTCTGAGAGTGTATTAGGCTTTAAAACCCTTTTGGATAGTTGTTGTAACCTTTATTTTTAAGTATATGCTATCATTAGTATTAAAATATGCATTATAATAAAAGAAACATCCTGTTTTTTAATTTTGCTTTATTCATAATTTTGCTAAATGTCCAAATGATGTCCAGCTGCTTATGGCTTATACCTTATCCTGACCATGTTTGCATGTTAGTGACTTCATTTGCCCTGTTTCAAAATCAACAAATTCATTAAATAGGACTATACTTTTCAAATATGAAACTCTTTTATTTTGTTTTCAAAAATCACAAGCTTGTATTGACAAAAATGTGCATTTATTTTGAGGATTTATGAAAGCATAATTCAACAACAGCTCGGCTACTAAAACATGACAGAAGTGTTTCTAGGCTACTGTTTCAGATTCTACAGAAACATGATAAAAACGACCATTTATAAAGTCAATTTTTACATTTTATTTACAGTGAGTGTATACAGTGATGTTCATGTTACCGAGCCTATGCTACATAAGCAAGAACCTGATTTTATTGTTCTTATATTGCCTAATGAAATGATTTTATTGGATTATTGTAGATAATTTTACTCATAATTACATAGGCCTAATCAAATAAAATAAAATAACACGCTGGCATAAAGATTTAATGCGACAGTAGGCCTGGCTCTATATGTGGTGACGTCCTAATATTCTGTGTCACGTTCAGCTGCTCAACTATCCTCCGCATCTCCTTCAAAGCCCGAGCTTGCATCAGGATGTGGTTCTTGGCAAGGAGCAGAGTCGCTATCTTGGATAGTTTTTCCACGTTTTGATTCGGCGTGTATGGTATGACAGCTCGCAGGTCATCCAGCGCATCGTTCAGATCGTGCATGCGCTTCCGTTCACGCGCATTGATTAGAAGCCGCAGCGGTCTTTGCCTTTTGTTTGTCCCGCTGTTCGACACCGAGTTTCCGTGAAACCCATTTTCCAGACACTGAAAACGTTGTCTGTCCGTCTCCGCTGATGCTGTCTCTTCGATTACGCGATGGCCCGTGGTTAATTCATCGGAGGGATGCGTGGGAACTCCTTCACCGAGGCTGTGGCCGTAGGGCGTGCAGCTCATGGAAGTGTAGAACGGCAGTTCACGGTCTTGTTCACCAACAACTGCCATTGGATACATTCTCCTGATGTTCATTCTGATCGCAAATATGACTATTACAAGTCTTCCACGTTCAACTTCCGTTGTCGCTATAGTCTGCCGCATTAGTAACGCCTATTTGACCTGTCGAAACTTTTGAAGGATTAACAGTCTGTCCAATGAAATCTGCGCGTCCCGCCACACAAACAAACAAGCAGGTGCTGTTTTTATCAAATAGGAGGCTTATTGCTTCAAAACAGCCATGATAACAATCAAAATATTACTTGATGTGGCATTTTGCTTTTAATAGTCCATTTCCCAAACTGTGCATAATTTAGGCTAAGAGCTGTATGCCAGTAAAGAACTGTAGCCAAAACAAATCTATTATATAGGCTGTAGGCTATGACTTGGTGATGGTTTCTTGTCTTATATAAAATGTTTATGCCAACTGGTAAAATAGCTAGGCTGACTCCAGAAAATGTGATATTGTTGATAGGCCTATTTTGTAACTGACTTTGTGAAAGATGGAAAATACTGGCTTTGCTTTTAGAAACTGGGTCATCACGCCAAATTACTACTGGGTGTATCCTGTATGCATGCAAGAGCAGACATTTTCAAAAAAATTGTCCCTCTAAAAGTCATAAAGGAAACTGGGCCACACACAAACACTGTTTTTGATCATGACAATAAGGTAATAGGGATTAACGCATGATTTATTTCAGGAACAACCCCATTGTATAAACAGTTTTTATGTCAGTCTAGCAAATTAACAATATTCCTCCTACACTCGAGAAATGCCCCAAACAAATCTGATTAATTAGTCATCATTTACTAATGCAAATGAGCATGATTAGAAATTAGACCTACTGTCATCTATACAGGAGGAATCCGCATGTGGAGGGGGTTGATGCAGTGCAATCAAGTATTTTGTAATAAGGAGAAACACGTCTGTTTAATAAGGGTTGATGGCCTAATTTGTTTATTCTAATCATTTAAATGCAAATACGATTCTGTAAAATAATGACAAACTAAAAGGACTTTTTTGGATTATATATTGGCAATGCTGGACCATACTCAAAAAAAAAAAAAAAAAAAAAAAATCAAATTTGCAATCACTACACTAATGAATCGGGCTACATGATATATATATATATATATATATATATATATATATATATATATATATATATATATATATATATATATATATCATGTAGCCCCGATTCATTAGTGTAGTGATTGCAAATTTGATCAGCCCATAATTATCTTTAGCCAACATTAATGTGGACTTCACTTCAGTAAATGACACATGACCAGAAATATATCACATGACCTCATAGATAAGGACTCTAATCCTATGTCAAACATAATAAAACAATTGGACAGGAGGGATTTAGGACACAATAAAGGAGATGCACCAATGGAGTGGCTGATAGTAATATTGAAATCAAAGCACACGCATGTGTCTGCACAGAGACACAAACACACCATTTAATCTGACCTTTAACCTAAAAGTGCCTACTTTTATATTTTGCCTTACTCAAATTAATCCCATTTTTTATTTTGAAGTAAATATTGATGAAATAATGGGGGGAAATGGCAGAAATTATTAGCCTGATGTCATCATAGAATATTGAGAATTTACTCAAATGTTGTGGACGGGTCTAAATTTGGCTGGCATTCAGGCTAAGAAATTGTAAAGGCTGTATTTTTTTTCTTCAAATTAACACTCAATAAAATTAAATATTCAATTTATAAAATTATAATTGTGCTGAGAAATGTATCATCTTATGATAAAGAAAACATTGGGGCCAATATATTTACTTTAATATTATATAATGTATGTCATACGAAATGTAAATTGCTAAAATGTAACAATTCCAAAATCACAAAAAAAATCATAAAAACCATAAACACTTTTAGTTTCTTATCTGGAGCTTATCTTTCCTCACATGTATCCTGCCCACTGCTGTGATCCACCCTGTGAAACCACAGATGCCAGGTAAGAGAGTCACACTTTATCACTCATCCGCAGATTCACACACTGGACGGTTGGCTGTGGGGAGACGGGGGTCCCTGAGTAGGAAGTGGGGTGAAAGTAAAACCCGTTGCTGGGCGACTGAATCATAGTTGCTATGGTGAACTTGAGTTGAGCAGCTGGTCCAATCAGCTGAGACATGTAGGGCAGAGTGGATCTCATACTGAAGAGAGTGATGTAGAAACACGTGGGAGGAAGAGAGAAGGAGGGTGGAAGAGAGAGGGAGAGTGGAAGTTAAAGAGGGTACAGAAAAGGAAGATTGACAGGAATAGAGGAAAGTTGCAGAAAATGATCAAACAGGGTGTAAATAAGTCCGAAAAGAAGGTAGAAAGTGAGAGAGAAAAAAGAGGAGAAGAAAATGATATGTGGAGCACAGAAAGTATTTTTTTGTTCCTCCAGTGGATCCTTTTAATAGGCTATTTATATAGCCTACTTGCACATTCATTTTAATCTTTTTTAAACATATCCAAATGTATTGTGTTCTGTGTTCTAAGGACAGTTCTCTGATTATTTTTCGTACTGTTATGTGGCCAAAACAATGGTTTGATATTTTGTATGTTGCCTTTTACATTTGTGCTGTTTTGTGAATTGTTTGTGAATAATTGTTTTAGTAGGCCTATGTAATTTCATGTTAACCCATTAATAGTCTGTTTTTGTCGCAAACACAGCCTACAGCCTAATTTGTATATTAAACACATAGCCTACAGTATAACCAGTGGCGGAACTAGACTTTTATACATTGGCCATGGCTATACTTTAGGGGGCCCATAGACCGTTAAAAATAATATTATATGTGTAATACTTATTGTATTCTAATAAATAAGCAACCAAAATTGTAGAAATTTCACAATTCTTAAAGGGATACTTCAGCGATTAGCATTAAGCTTTGTATCAGTAGAAACCCAGGAGTATATTCGAATTATCGTACTTTCCCCCCCTCATATGACCCTGAGACCAGAGAATTATGTATTTATATTTCTGGAAAAATTCCTCTGATGGCGCAAATATCGTCATTTTGCATCATCGGAGGAGTTTTTGTCCAGAGGCTAAAGACTACAGCCAGCAGAGGGCGCTATTTCATAATGTTTTAAACATTGCACTCACAGCACGCGCAGCACTCGGCTCGGGCAGCTGCGGAGATTCATGTAAACGGAGGGGTGGAGAGCAAAGTGAGTGTTTCAACTTTTCAAATGAATTCCTATGATAGTTAAGCTTCCAAAGACATGTTCTGAAAATGCGCCAGACTGAACGCGTGCTGTGAATGCGGCCGCAGCCGCGGATGCCGCGCTTACCTCAGCTAATGTGATGAATTTAATCCGATCCTGCTGCTTTTGTGCCATGACTGCCATGACATTCAATCGACTCACTCATATTGAACAGACAGGTTCAGTTTTTAATTGTAGTGTCTCTAACTGAACTGGTTTTATGAAAACGAACGCGGTGGGCAAGTAAGCCGTGCCTAGAGCAGCCTCGGGCAGCGAAGTGCATTCTGGGAATTGTTGTCTTTCATCCCCATGAGACAAAAATACATTTTCTGTGTTTTCTCAGTCTAGAAGGCACCAAATTCAAAAATAATTTCGTATTTCTACGACATTAATGACCGAGTTTAAATACAGACTCATCTTCCCAGCGCTGAAGTACCCCTTTAATTCCAACAGATATTCCACAGCAAAAACTACAAGTAGACACATAAATTTAAAACATTTTTGAATACGAGTGAACAGTCAGCCATAAAGTGAGAACAGTGCTACGAATTAAGTGCTTGAAGGTTCAGGTCTAAAAGTATTCAAAGAAATTGAATTATCAAACATAAAATAACATTGCATAATCTTCACAATATAAATTAAATATAGCTATAGATTCATGAATGTTAAAACTAGCTACAAAAGTTATTCAGTAAAGATCAGTGGGTGTTTTTTATTTTCTTTTGTTCTTTGATTAACTTTAATGACAGACTGAAGGAGGTGCGGTCACTTTAAGACCAAATGCACAGTTGAATCCAAGACATGCATCCGAGTTCACATGCCAACTGCTTACATTCGGTTAAGACATAGCCGACTGTGTTTACTATGATAGGCTACTCGCTATGTTTGGCATACCTTCATGCGTAGGCCTATTTATCCGTTCAAGCGCAAGACGTGCTCTCTGTGTTCACGCCAGGGCGATTCTAGGAGTCAGAGCTTTAGGGGTGCTGAGCACCCAATGAGCCCCACTGCCACCACCCACCCTCTTTTACACAAAAACAAAAAATATGTCTATTGAAAAATAACTTTATCATTTTAACATTGATTCGACTAACTCCAAAATCCAGATTTTTTTTTCTTTCTTTTTTTGAGACCTTTTCAGAACACCAGCTTAATTTTGATAGTTCACACAGACAGAAAAATAATGTAAGGCTACTTAATGCCAATAAGTTTGTATAGGAGTACACACACATAAACAGGAGTAGTTACTGTTTTGCTTGCCACTATTCACTATATGTCAATTTATTGTTGTTGTTTCCTCACCTGATTCTTCCTGCATGCTCTCCCTTTCCCTTTCCCTTTCTCCTTCACCATCTTCCTCACTTTCCCTTGGCACTGACAATCATACACAAATATATTGTAGGCAGGAGAGTTGAGGTCAGTTTGTCATGTTACAAAAATGAGACCATGAGACTAATTACAGATTCTAAGGATATGAATCAAAAGGCACACAGAGCGTGCCATTTTAAATGTCTTTATTATTATTATTATTATTATTGGGCTTAGAAACTTTTAAATGACAAATTCATTTCACAAGAGAAGCTTGTGAGTTTGAAATAAATATAAATAAAATAAAAGCAGGGGACCATTGCCTAGATAAGTAATTTGATACAACTACAGCTGGTTTGCATTATCTGTTACTCTAGCTTAACACTTTTCAGAAGAACAAATAAAACAAAACAAAAAACCAAGACAGAGGTCATTATGGACTGTCCCTAGTCTCTCACCTGAATCTGTCTTTTTTCTTTTAAAGAATTGTCGTATGTCCATTGCTCACTGCCAGGCCACAGACACACACACACACACACACACACACACACACACACACACACACACACACACACACACACACACACAGAGTTATGCTAAGAGTTCTGGAGTTAAGCCTGGTTCAGGTTAAATCCTGTGTGATGAATGAATAAATACAGCAAAATAATTAATAATAATTAATTTAAAAGCCACAGTGAGTGTTTTCAGTGATACGTCGTTTGTTTTCAAACGCCAGGGCTTCATGTTTCCATGACGACTGACCAGAAAAGACGCACGTGACGTCATGTTTACATGACTCGATTGTTAAAATGAGTATCAAATAAACGATAAACTACTTAGTTACTTCTCTCCGTTTATGACTATGGACGAGTCACCCAGGTCCTGTTCTACTCCACAGCGGCGGCGACCCGCCGGACTAAAAAGTCCGCGAATAAACACTTATTATAGGTGTACCACCATGGTGATTCAGGATACTGACTCCAGTACTCACCGATATGGTTTCGAAATCGGAACAACTCTAGATAAAAGGAAAGAAGTGTCAGACACCGCCTTCAACCGATCTCAACACTACATCACGGGTTCTCACTCTGCGTGTGTTTCGTGCTGGATGACGGTCGTGCTGAGCGGTGCAGGTACAGAGGAGAAGTAGAAGCGGATGACACCATTTGCTATGCGGGGATGTTTTCATTTTCCTCCTTAACAAATACATTTTAAACCACAAACTACGGAGTATGTTTTGGACATTATTTAACCGTGTAAAAGAGTAACAAAAATTTTAAATAACACAATTTCTTACTCCATGTTTTAGGGGTGCTGAGCTCCTTTTAGGGGTGCTGAAGCACCCTAAAAAGGCTAGCCTCGCCCATGGTTCACGCTATTGATGAATCACCATATGCCGCGCACCGGACGCATCACGTTCTCATGTTCAATGCAGCAATGCAAAACAGTAAAACTAATCACCATACAGGCAAAAATGTTCACTTCAAGAATGAAAATAGTGGCATCGATTGTGTTTTACAGTAAAAACTGAACAAAGCGCAAACAAAAAAAAGCGCAATCTATAGGCTATAATCTTTCCACGAACACAGACTTTACACAGAAAGAAAAATACTTTAAAAAAGTCTATGATAGCTACACACTCTTCCAGCCTAGGGTGAAGTCTGTATTAACAGTTTTAATTGTGTCGTTTAATAGAAAACTATGTCGGTGGAGGATTGTGAACAACTCTGCGCTTATGCGCGACTCTGTATAAATCATCTGTTTGGCAACTAATATTCTCTTAATATTCAACGTTAATACATTAACAATGTACTGCGCCGCCGCATGTAAAAATACATGCTTCTTTCAATAGGATGTGGAATTGAAATAGCGATATAAATTTTGGGGTAGCACCCAGGGTGGCCAGTCAGAGGTGTCCTGCAGCGCCACCCTGGACACACCTCTGGCTCAGCCACTGAGTAGCCTATAGCAATATAAACGCCTTTTAATAATCCCTTAAAGAATATGGGGCGTTTTTGACCTCGACAGAGGGTTAGATATACATGACAGTGGAAGCAGGTGCAGGCAGTTACTTAAACTCAATGGGCTTTCTCGGCTCTTATTCATCTACATTATATTGACTCCTCGTCAATGACAATGCCGCTAAGCCTGCCTCCCTCCTGCACTGGCTTGCATTTGCTGTGACATCTTATGATGGAGAAGCCCCGGGCGCGGCGTGGGGTGGACAGGCCGTTTAAGAGCAGGGACGCACAGGATGAATGGTCCGGTCGTTATTGTAATGCAAAGACAAAACTCCTCCCTTACTCGATGGAGAAGGAAGTAGGCCCAAAATATCCCTTCTGGGGAAGAATAAATAACCGTTTTCAGGTTGAACATCTATTCTTGGATTTTACACATTTACAGTCGAATTGAGGCGGACTGGAAATGAGGTGGATT
Organism: Gobiocypris rarus; assembly: GCA_023029165.1. NCBI lineage: Eukaryota > Metazoa > Chordata > Actinopteri > Cypriniformes > Gobionidae > Gobiocypris > Gobiocypris rarus. The sequence continues at coordinate 14,727,524 of CM040928.1, read as the reverse complement.
TTAAAATGGTGGATGGTGGATTATAGCCTACTGCAACTGTCTGGTCCATGAAATTGCACGTGGGTTATGGGCTTCCATCCACGCTTTCTAAATATTCAAATCCTTTTACTTACTTTCCTCCCACTTGCTCTCATGTGGAGAAATATGTTTACGATTCACAAATGTTTACTAGCTTTATAATTTATGGAAACTGGCGCGATAAAATAACCTTGTGTGGTGCTTTAGCCTAATTCAATAGTTGGGGTTTGTCTCCTATTAAGACTTGAATGGTAACAAACAGCGTTTAAAGCATTAACCAAAATCAAGATTGCTAAATTGCAAAACAGTGGAAGTCGCTTTCAGAACAGCGCCACTTGAGCACTTGCTATCGAACAGAACACCGTCAAAAATGCGGTCTATTTTCTTTTATATAGCCTAACTTTATTATAATTTTCGGCTTCTAGTTTTTAAGATAGTTGGCGGTTGATAGGCCTTTCGCTAGTGGCGCCACAAAACTGTTGTGCGAAAGATGCCCTAATTGAATTGAAATCAATGTATAATTCGCACACGAATCTCATTACAAATGTTTCTTTCTTTAAAAATGATTCTAATATTTATCTTACTCAGGCATAGTTTAGACTTGGGCTACTTTTATAGGCTGCCTTTACGTGCTATCGGAATTATCGTAAATAGCCTAGATAGGCTATAGCCTACTATAGCCTAGTTTTGTTTAAAAATTGGACATTAACGCCCTCTCAAGTCAAAATTTGAATACGATTATCTCACGATTTCAGAAGTGGGAATTAGGAAACTCCCGATAGCACGTGAAGGCAGCATAAGCATATGCCTACATCCTTCCCTGTAAAAGCTCATCCCGTGTGCACCGCAGGTTTGAGGCAGTGATATAGTATTATGCAATTAATACTAATTGTATTATTAATAATAATTAATACTAGGCCTACCTAATTCTGGCTTCCTCTTTAATGTCTGGAAATAAGTCAGACAAAAGTAGGCTAGCCTATATGAAGCAAGTGATAAACCATGCATGAACTGGCCGTGACAGAAATAGTTTAGAATGCTTTATAGGCTATAGCCTACTAAAAGCAGCAGTGGTTAGAACAATTCTGAGAAGCTACTACAGCAACTCAACTGAATTTAAAGGGCGCAAATGGCTCAGTCCTCCGAATGTCAGCCTCACTGGTTTTCAAGGGCATCGTACTGATGGGGATTTGGTTAACGGGAGAGGAGGGGGCCTTCTGTGCGGGTCATGACGTCATCATGTCCCGATGTAATCCTCTCGCGCTTGAGTCCTATCAGCAGAGGAGGGCGAGCGCGCGGGGACGCGAGGAAGCACTAATCTCTCCAGAAGGGATCAGCGCAACTTAGACGCAAACGAGACCCTTGAACACTGCAGCAGAAGTCGATTACGATTAAAACCTGGATACAAGCAGCGTGTTTCAGCGATCAACGACAGACGTGACCTCGTTGCAGGATGCTGGAGGGATACGGCGGCAGCTCAAAAGATGCTCGACGGAGAAAATGGAGCATCGTGTTTACGGACACTAGTGATGTTTCAGTCATTTTTGCTTGTTTTGGCGGTGATATTATTTTGAATAAGGTTGGTTGACAGCTTTTTGAAAAATAGTTGATTGTGTATTTTGAGATTTTAAAAGTGTGTTGTTTACACTTGATGTAGTCCAAGGGATGCACTACTGCAGAGGTCAGCAAAACGAGTGAGAATCATAACAATGCGCGCCCTTCGGACGGATGATAGCTACCTCCTTCGTTGCTTTCATTCTGTCGCCTGAAATGCAATTCCATGGTTTATACGACACCTATTAATTCATTATATGCTTTATTTTGGGCATTGACATTCTTTTTTAATCCCTAACCGTACTGCCACGGAGGCACAAAAATCCCAGAGCCTCAAAAGAAGGAGGACAATAGCCATGGCTGCTTGAATTGAGGCTGCAGAATCATATACAGACTCCCAGAGCAGCTCTTAAAGGGAGTGAATATAGGCCACTCATTGGCCTGATCTGTGCAATATATGATTGGACTGTGTTAAACTCGAAATTAAAATAGAAAACATTATAGTGATTATTATTTTGACGTTTTGTCGTCGGCGTGTTGTCAAAACGCATTACGCCATCCCTCTTTGCGGTACTCTTTGAAGATGAGCCTGCTCTGGTGATGTGCGCGCGTCATGGAGGGTGGTGACATGGGCCCGCCACTCTGCGTGTTCACGGCGGACCTTGATTTAATATCCATACAATTAAGGCACGCGGTGAATGCCAAGAGAGGTGCCTTAAAACGGCAAATCTGTCTCGTTTGGAAAATGTGCTGCGGCACGAGTGATGCGCAGATCCGGAGTGAAGACTGCGCGGTTATTCTCGTAAAGTCACAGAGCTGAACAGGAACTGAGGCCACTTGGGTTGCAGGCGCATGATAGGAATATTAATTTTGGGAGCTGACAGGAATGTGAAATTCCTCGTCTAATTCAGAACACATTACTGTTTTATTTTGAATTTCACTAAGTCTATATGTCTACATTTTCGTCATTTTCAAATAATAATATATTTTAAATGAGATTGAATTAACAGATGCTTAAATTGATAGGGATTTGCTGATGTAGACATTACATTGCTCGAAGAAACCATGGGCACAAATGTTCAGAACATCAGATACATAAGACATTTGGTTCCCATTGCAACTCAGAAAACGCAGCAAAACCGAAGTCAATTATGCTGGTCAATATTCTAGCCAGAATAAACAATGGCTAATCTGATATTACTACCTGCATTATCATAATGTGATCACTATTTGGTCATGTACTGGTAATTGTTTAAAAAACACACAGGCCTCTTTGAAATACTGGGATGATTAGATAAAAAATAAACGTCAACTCAAAAGCAGGAATACATTATTGTGTAACATTTAGTACAGGATTTATTGTTTTCAAATTGTGTTCACTGTTTTAATATGCACAGAGCATCTTCTATAACAAGTCCTGTCACTTCCTTCAACGTTTTTTTGCTTGCCTGTCAATAAACCCTTATTTCATGCAAATATGTCGCCTGTCTAGAAATTTTGCCTCAAGTTTATATTTCTGGCCTTCTCCCAAAACTCCACATAATCATCCTATCCTCATCTTGCAATGATATGGATGTACAGGATGAGAAGAACAATATGGCCGCCAATCAATTGACAGATACTAAAGGAATGATATTTCCAGTGATAAATTCAACACCTATTTTAACATTCTTTATATGACCTCAAGGAAATCATATTGCTATAAGAGTTTGACCACAATATGCAGATACTCCCATAGCTTATTTACTTGAATTCAGCAGTCTTAAGTGCCAGATGTGCACCCAGATGTGCATACAAATAAAACGGGCTACCAATTTTACAACATTCAACCTTTACTGTAAGGCTTACAGCACAATGCTTGATAAACACTGCTTGATCTCTTCAACTGAGCAATTAATGGTCTGAATCAAGGCAAAGTTGGAGTGTGTGAAATATTCTTCGCACTGAAAATAACCAATAACAACCTCAGAATTTTGATGTCAAAGATGAACCATTTTAAAATGTGGGCAAAACAATCATTTATAAAGCATTGTCGATTATATTGAGACCATGAGGGAATTACAGTATTTCGACATTTGTTATAATTAGCTCTCTTTCTAAGCTTACTTTACATTTTTCTCATAAATATATACCCTGGGTTATTTTGAGATTCAAAAAATAAACACATAAATATATGTCCATCATCTTAAAGTTCAACACGTTGTGTTCATCCTGTGTTCGTCAAAGGTGATTTCTTAACGTTAAATCCCTTCAGGTGGGTATGAGCAGGTTCAAAATAGATACAGAACTCTTTGTTTTGTGCATCTTTGTGTAAAAACAATTAGTAGAGTAACAAAAGAAAGTCTGTCCAACAAAGGCAGTAAAAAGAACACCAATTACACCATATAGTATTATTTTAATAATGAGCATGATCAAATCTAAGAACGTGATAGATAGTGACCTTCCAATACAATGCATATTCATTTCAGGGGTGACTTTAAATGTTTGTCTTGTAACTCTTTTTTTTAATATTTTTAGTATTTCATATATTTTCATGAATCTTTTGTTATATGACTATAGAAATCTGAAACCCTCACACGGTTCAAGTCCGCTCTCCCACACACAAACACACAAAACAGCAAGCAGGTCCTAAAAAAATCACGCACAGAAACCATATACTCTTTTTTTGTTTTTTCTTACTTTTAACAGTAAATCAGTAACATTAATTTTCAGGTTACACGTTTTGAGGCGTTCTTCGTTATTGTTATAATTATATGATCCTACGTTAAAGCTTAGCAATATACTGAGGACATGGGGGAGGAAAAAAAGCGATAAAATGAATCTGTTAAGAAAGGACAAGGAACAAAAAAAACAAAAACAAAAAATAGAAGAAGAGGTGATGCATCTAAAGTGACTTCAAATAAAAAGCAGTGAATTGCTACATCTCTCAGATTGGCTTAAAGAAACGGCGACCTCTGCTGGGCGGGGTTGGAACAGTAAGTAGTTACATTTCTGCTCTTTAAACATTAAGCATTGTATGGGAACAGAGTCTGAGCACCGGGCTCTGAACCATAATGAAAACATTTGTTTAACTTTCTTTTTTTAGTCCAGCCAGTGACAATGTTGACTTCCCTTGGTTAAGGATGCATGGGATGTCGTCTCCCTGATAATGCTGTTTCAATTGAGGTATAAAACAGCCATTATTAAACGGTTTCCGTAGCTTTAAAATGTTAAGGCTCCAAGCAGGAAAAACAGAAAAAAAACTGTGACATAAGTGGCTCGTCACTGAACAAAAAACAAAACAAAACAAAAAAAAGTCAAGTGTTACATAATTCAAAAATATAATTTTTTTTTATAACATCATCTCATGTCAAGACATTTCATTGTCCCTTCTACGCAGTTGCATGATTCTCCACAAATGGGTTCAAACCACTCTGGATCTACAGAATGTAAAACTGGCCTGTTACAGTTACTGATGCTGGAGATGTCCCTCCCCCCTGACCAGAGCGGAGTCTGAACAGCCCCCCCCCCACCTCTGCCATATCACATGACTGACATACACTCTACCACCATCCCTGATACACACACACATACATACACGTGTCACAGAATTCACTACCCACTCATGATGAGGAGCAGTGGGGCTGAAGAAACAAACATAAAGGATGAAATAAAAGACAGTGTGTACAGATATCGGTTGGTCAAAGGGGGGAGGGAGGTGTATGAAAACAATACCAAATGATAGAAAGAAAAAAAAAAAGAGAAAAAAAAAATTAAATCGAAATGATGACGCGACGTTGAGAGGTGCTAATCGACTTCAACCCCCTCAGGTAAAGCAGGAGGCGCAGAGGCTCGAGTCTGACGCTGGCTGAAGTCATCAGAATTAAATAGAAAAACATAATGATTGTTTATTTTTTAAATTTCATCTTGTGTCCTCTTTAAATTTCATTTTTCAAATGGTCAGTCCTAAAACAACTGCTCATCAGCTGTAGGGGGCAGCCTTCTATTGTTTATTTCGGTTCTGGCGTTCCTGTGGGAGAGATAGAGAGAGGGAGAGAAATGGAGGGAGGTCACTTTGATGTACACTTTTTCATTTCAAAATACTACCACTGCAATCCAACAAATAAAAAATTCTTCAAACCAAACTTTTTTACTTTCTCACACACCAAAAAAGGGTTCTCACAACTTTTGAACAATTTCCATTGGATATTTAAAAACATTTAATGGGCAATTCATTTATTTGTTTATTTTACATCATGGCAAGAACAGGGTATCAGTTACAATCTAGGTAACCAAATGAATAGATGTATTTAACAGCGTATCTGCAGTTTTTTAAGACCTGCACAAATAAAATGAATCCCATATGGGTGTGGTAGAGCAAAGTCTATGGTAATATCAAAAACAAAATTTAAACTAATTTAAACAACTTTATAGTTCAAATACAGGTTGACAACTGTGTTTTAAAATAAAATTATAAACCTCCCATTTCAGCCTATAAACCATTTTTTAAGAGTCCAAATGATAAAAAAATATATTTATATTAATTCAAAATATGATTTACAGTCAAACCAAAAATTATTCAGACATCAGATATAATTTTTTACTAGTGGGTTCAGGACACTATAGTTCATTTAGGTAAGTGAGGAGAGCCAAATAAAGTAAAATGTGACATATTATACCCAAAAATTCTACCACCAGTAAAATTGATAAATTTGGGACCAACATGATTCAGACACTTTGACCTGACCGTGTTTTGCTTAAGTGTTTTTTCTGTAATTGCTAATGCGACTTTTTACACCACACACTGAACAAAATGAAGCATTGCTTGGTAATTGGTCTTATCTAATTGTGTAATTAAATGTAACAGCTGACAGCTGATTGGTTGATTGTAATCCATTACATACCTTTCTATTAAAGTTATCTGACATCATCAAGTTCTTGTCATATTTTATTACCATCTTCTAAACTATAGCGAATAAACTGTAATAATGTGTGAAAATGTATCTTATATTATCCTATTTTTTTGTTGTTGATTTTTTAGAATGTATACTTTCTTTTTGATCTACTGGCTGAATGAAAATGCAGTTTCATTCATAAATAGCTTTAGGGGTCACCCTGGTTTACAACGCCTCTAGGCTTTTTAGAAATGCAACTAGTTTGCAGGTATGATATAAACACCATAAGGTAAACATTGGTCAAATTAATCAACAGTAGATCAATACGATATAACTTAGCACAAAACATGCAAGACAGTTGAACGTGCATCTACGCCATTTTTTACTTTGAAACATGCAGTGCTCACAATTAAATCATAGCCTTTTGAAGTTTAATAAATCACATTAAGACATATGAATCCTGTTGTTTTTCTGCCCCCAGATTTAAAACCTCATGAAATGACAATTAAGGCTTCTCTTTTACCATTTAAGATATTTTAAAAAATTGTATGGCCTTAAATTTGAAACAACTGAATATAAAACTTGCAGGGACCCTGTTTAAACTGTTTAAAGATTACATACAGAAAGTACATAAAAAATCTATTTTTAGGTGAATTGACAGAATTTTTGTTAAAAGAATTAATATGGACACTTGACTAAACATCTTTTAGAGAATTTGTAAAAATCATGTCTGAAATTAAAAGTATAAGTGTAGTTCAACAAAATATCTTTTACAGTCAAAGGTGTGTTACAGGAGCAGTACGATAGTAATTCTTCAATCTTCAATAAATGGTGCAAATTATAGCCATTAGCCAATGACATATTCAGATTTGAGCATAAATATAAACATTTATAATAAAAAGAAAAGCTTACTTGATCCAGTCGGGATCGGTTCTGGAGAGGAGCAGGCTCTAGGTTCTGTCAATGGACATGAAAGAAAGTTTAAAATTAATAATTCTTTGAAACAAAGCAAAAACATTAGCACTTTCTACTTTAACATTCTCAACAAAAACAAAGCCAAATTTAACAGATTGTCTTATCCATAACTTGTCAAAAACTGAAATAAGTAATAACAGAAATCACATTTAAAATGAGCAAACTTAAGTATAAATATATTAACATTAAGTTAAAAAGTATAAATGAGCCAATTTAAGTATGAAGTATTTTTTCTTCCAGTCACCAAAGGTCTTACTGATAAAATACAATTTATTAGCAGCTTGATACTCGACTAAAGCAGCAGCAGCACATTATTAAAACCACCTCTGGATGAAGCATCAAAGACAGAATAATGAAATAACTAAAGCATCAATAGCAAAAGTGTGAGCATCGACCATTCAAAAAGACCCATGTAGACGTTCAATGGCACCTATAAACAGCTGTAACAGTTTCTGTGACATGAACAGTAGCCTGAACCCATCACATGCTGTTCAAAGTTCTTTGGTTAATCGCCGCTTATGGTCATTCACCTCAACAGGGTCTACATAGAAATATTTTCCTTCAGTAGATACACATCTCTAAACCATAAAAGATGATTATATTTAATAAAAAAACAGAACTTTCATCAATATTAGTTCCCAGTCATGTGATAAACAATGCAGCTATTAAAAATACTCTTAAAAAACCCAGCTGAATTTTCAAAATTAAAGCATGCACATTACCTTTCTTACCACCTCTTCCTCCTCCTGCCGTTTCTCGTAGTGTGAGAAGTCATCGAAGATAGAGGTGGTGTGTTTGTAGGTGGCAATGATCTTCAGCACCTGCTTGGCCTTCTCCAGAGGCACCTCCTGCGTGTCACGGGAGTTGGTCACGGGCTTGTTGTCATTGTTCTCCAGGCGGATGTGCCTGAGCTGGCTGTTGGGCACGTCTTTAACAAACAGCCAGTCCACATCGAATTTGCCCTTCCACTTGTCCTGCGCCCAAACGCCGGCGCTGGTGCCGTAGTCTACAGGCGAGCGCATCTCCGCCACGCCGCAGAAGTGTCCGCTGCCATTGACGCTGAATAGCAGGTAGACGGGACCCTTGCCGTTGATGGCCCGAAAGGCAGAATCCAGCCGCTTGTTACCATGTTCCGTGCTGCACCAGATGGAGTACTTAATGGAGCGATGGATGTCGTCCTCCGAGTAGCTCTTAATGATGAACACCCGGCCGTTTTTCAGGTTCCAATCGAATTCCTTGGGGTTGTAGCTGTGCGCTGCACGCAGCTTTTCCAGGACTGGGTGGGACTCGACAGCACCTGAGCCCGGAAGGCCGCCTCCGCCGCCGTTGCCGACCCCTCCGCCGCTCGAGGAACCGCTGCTGTCCACACTGCCGCCCCCGCCATATCCGGGGTTGCGGTTACGCGGGGCAACCCACCGGGTTTGAGGGGGAGGAGCAGGGTTGTGGTTCTGGTAAGGCTGCGGAGGGGGCGGGCCCTGCATCGCCATCTGCTGGGCAAGTGATTGGGCAGAAGGCATGGGGGGCTGAGGCGGGGGCGGCAGCCCGTGAGGGTGAGGCGGTAGGTGACCCTGGGAGTGGAGGGGAGGCTGCTGGTGGTGGGGCGGCAATGGCGAGGCCACTTTAGTCACAGGCCCCTTATTATCCCAAGTGCCAATGTCCATGTTGTGTTTGATGGGCGGCGGGGGCAGGGTGCCTCCAGCCATTGGCATCCCTGGCTTGCTCTTTATCTTCAGCTGCTGAGGCTTGGCTGGTTTGCTAGCGATGGCTGCCCAGGATGTGGGTTTGGGGGGCGGTAGCCCCATAGGAGTCCCACCATTACCTGTGGCCACCGCCGCCACTTGCCCTCCTCCGATAACCGAGCCCACCGTCTTCACCCCAGAACCACCTCCAGTCACGTCGCCGCCGATCTTTAGCCCCACCATGCCCTGCTCTAAGCTATTCATACCTGGCGCCTTATTCAAGGTATCGTTGGGGAAGCCCGTTTGCCCATCGGGCACCAGTGTGCCACCTAAAGAACTAGGTGGGTAACTGTAACTGCCCCCATACGCAGAACTCTGAGTCTGCTGGCCCTGGGAGCCGCTCGTACCCCAGGCGGAAAACGCAGGATTTTCAGGGAAAAAGTTAAAGCGGTGTGGATAGATGCTACTGCCCAGACCCCCAGGCTGTCCAAACACAGTGTCATGCATGAAGTGATGGTCTCCATTGCTGAGGGGTGCGTACGGAGTGAGGTATGGGATCGGCGGGTCTCCACCGGTGGACCAGGGGGCCTCGCTGAGGGGGTACGGGAACCCAATCGAGGGGGCATAGTAGCTAGACAGGTATGGGTCGGTCATGGATTGGTAACTGTTATTCTGGGGGAAAACCAGAAATATAGATCTTAGAATTAATAAATGACAAAATGCAAACTAAATATACTAATTTCAAATAGGATAAAAACTGATTAGACAGGAAACTGAGTGAGAAAAACTCCATATTTCTATGGAATTTTTAAAAAACTCCTGAACAAATAAAAATCTGTTCCTTTTAGACTGTAATGTGGTTATGGTAATGTCCTGGTATTTAAAAAAAAATTACAGACAAATTTGGTGGTTAACACAACAGCAAAAAAGTTATTTTAGAAGAAAAAAAAAGTCTTTATACTTTAGTGAAAGCACTGAGTGTGTTTACATAGACCATTTTACATGCATATTACACTAAAAATCAAGTATTCTTTTTTTACCATCTAAACATACTTAAAATAAGATACATTTATCAGAATACCAAAGTTATGTATAATAATGATACAAAAATACATTTCTCACCGGATTAGACTGGCCAGTGAGGTATGGTTCAAAGTCATTGTCGTGGACCGTTTCCTTCTGATGGAGAGAGCCATTTTGCACTGAAATAAAGAATGACATTTAACATCAGGGTTACTTTTCAGTTACTACATCTGATAATAAACCCAAAGCATGTGCTAAATCCAACAGCCTTCTCTTTCCTGTGATATCACTTAACCAGAGCTATGCCATTCACATTTTAGATTTTAACAAATGATAAACAACTACAGTAATATGTAAGTCACCGCATTGATCTCAGTGAGTCATTCACCACATGTTCTGTCTGAGTACCACGATACTAGACACACAGTCATGGATGAAGAGGACAGTCTAAAAATCACCCAAGGGACACAAATTCACAACTACAGTAGTTAATGCTACATAACTATGAAGCATAATCTATTTAATGTGCTCAAAAGCCAAGCCTTCAGTTGCATGTTAATCCAACAGGAGCAGTTCTGGACTCCAGGAGGAGGTATATGCTCCATCAGGTGATTGACTGAGCTCTCAGACAACATTTGGAGTATTTGGGAAAAACACAGTAACCAGCCCTTGACTTGATATATCACAGAAAAAGAATAGCCAAAATATTACTTAACAGATCATAGCCAAGAGCATATATATATCGGGAAATCAGATTATATGCGATTTAACTTGAAACAATATCCTGGCCGTTTTATTTCTTAATCTGTATAGATGTATATTAAAAGGCAAACTTACCTTTAGCGTCTTGCCCTTTGGATGTCTTCCCATTCAGTAGGGGATCAGAGATGGATGGAAACAACAAGACAAAACATTAACACTTTTGAATCGTTGTTTTAAACACAAGCTCTTCGTGTTTCGTCCTCAATGTTTCATCCTCTTAATCCACATCGACCCCATCGGAGCATCACCAATAAATCAATGCACTATCAGGGGTCGCTCGACATTTGTTATTTTAAAAAACGGGGGGCTAACATTGACATTTATTTAGTCAATCAAGGTATTATACATCCACTCGGACAGCTAAATATTTCGTCGACCACGCAGATCAGCCCAAGTCCAGAGAAAACTGGTAATAACTCTCGGAAGCTGATGAGAGAGATTGTGTAAATAAATTAAGGAATTAAGAAAACGCCTGTTTGGACAGAGGAAACGCGATGTAATATTCAACCAAACGAGTGGGAAAAATGCTAACTCGTTAGCCATCGCGCTTGTGAGAAGCAAGGAGGCAGATGCCCGTAATGTCTCCGCAGAAGCGGCGGAGGCTGCACGCGCATTCCCTGCTCCTCCTAAAGGCCTTAGCGACGCCGTGCCACTCCAACCTACCTGTGGGTCAATACTGGCGGTAGACATAATTCATCAAGAGGGCCTCTTTAGATTCAGCAAGAGTCTTGCAAAGAAAAACTGAAACAGCAGCGAAGGTGCTCGGCGTAACCCGAAGCCCGTGGGTTCCTCTCGGCTCCGTGCAGGCTGAACTGCGCTTTTTTTCAGCAAGTTCCACGACTTGATTCTGGCGATCCGGTCCTCTCGAGCGCACTAAAAGTCCAGCCTGGGGATGTTTCCGAGAGTATTAGAGGCTCTGCGGTTTTGAGGTTTAATCCAATGCTGTCACAAGCCGTGTGTAAATTAATTTCAAAGTGTATATATATTTTTTCCTCCTCCCAGCCCGCAGTTATTGTGCACCTCTGTTCACTTCCGCCCAATGGCCGCTCCATCCGGGATCTGCGCGGAGGGACTGACGCCACATGGACCGGGTGGCCATCAACCTGAGAAAATTGGGGAAAAGTTATTACCGCATACATATCTTATTTATCTTTGTAAATTAATTTCATATTGAAATCTAATAGTTACCTCAATAACTATTTATGAAGTGCAGTTTTTGGCATAAAAACATAATTGATTATGTGTAGGCTATTAGAGGCCAAGGCTGTTGTAATTGTTGGTTTACTTTATTTTAGTTGTCAAATTGATTAATCACGTGCACACACGCACATCCTGATTCTGCCGAGTTCGACGTGTTCCTGGGCCAACAAGGGAGGTGCTTAAGGTAAAATTGATCAACCAATCAGATTACTCACGTGACATCTGCCAGCTTACGCGCCACTTTTTGAATTTACTACCTTTGACATCTCCTTCATTTCACAGAGGTAAGTGCATTTTATTTCAAATATGCCCTTTCAAAAGTGTCTGTCCCTACTGAGCATAATGCACTATTTTAAATTTCATGATGGATTTATGTGCAATGCAAATATTCGCTAAACTGCTCATATTAGGTGCGTGGAACCCCTCTTCTATCGGACAGGGCGGCGCCCGCGATCGTTTCGCTCCGATCCGGTGTGGTGTTTACCCGTGATCGCGTCTTCGGATCTTTTCCGATGATTTATACAACCTTTGTTATGTATTCTTTCAGCAGTCCTTATACTAGTTCTTTTGTAAGAGAAGCTAAACACTTTCGCGGACGGATTGGGAGCATTAATGCGGGATTTGCCGTCCATCAACAAGAAGGAAATATATTGTGTTGACAGGAGACATCATTAGCTCATCTAATAAAAGGCACACATTAATACAATACAATATAATATAATAATAACTAGGCTATAATAATAATGAGATATCTTATGTTGATCCAGGGACATCATTCCTTAAAGATTATATAATATAAGACAAACAGTAATTAATCAATGTATTTAAATAATAATAATAATAATGAAATATCTTAATAATAACCTAATAATAATGATGAAATATCTTGTGTTAACCCAGCGACATCATAATCTTATGTTGATCCAGGGACTTCATTCCTTAAAGCTCATCTAATATAAGACAAACAGTAATTAATCAATGTATTTAAATAATAATAATAATAATAATAATAATGAAATATCTTAATAATAATAATAACCTAATAATAATAATGAAATATCTTATTATTAATAATAATAATGAAATATCTTATGTTGATCCAGGGACTTCATTCCTTAAAGCTCATCTAATATAAGACAAACAGTAATTAATCAATGTATTTAAATAATAATAATAATAATAATAATAATAATAATAATGAAATATCTTAATAATAACCTTATAAAAATGATGAAATATCTTGTCTTGACCCAGCGACATCATAATCTTATGTTGATCCTGGGACGTCATTCCTTAAAGCTCATCTAATATAAGACAAACAGTAATTAATCAATGTATTTAAATAATAATAATAATAATAATAATAATAATGAAATATCTTATGTTGACCTAGGGACTTCATTCCTTAAAGCTCATCTAATATAAGACAAACAGTAATTAATCACTGTATTTAAATAATAATAATAATAATAATAATAATAATAATAATGAAATATCTTAATAATAACCTTATAAAAATGATGAAATATCTTGTCTTGACCAGCGACATCATAATCTTATGTTGATCCTGGGACGTCATTCTTAAAGCTCATCTAATATAAGACAAACAGTAATTAATCAATGTATTTAAATAATAATAATAATAATAATAATAATAATGAAATATCTTAATAATAACCTAATAATGATGAAATATCTTATGTTGATCCAGGGACTTCATTCCTTAAAGCTCATCTAATATAAGACAAACAGTAATTAATCACTGTATTTAAATAATAATAATAATAATAATAATAATAAAATATCTTATTATTAATAATAATAATAATAATAATGAAATATATTGTGTTGACCCAGGGACTTCATATTCTTGTGTTGACCCAGGGACATCATATTCTTGTGTTGACCCAGGGACATCATATTCTTGTGTTGACCCAGGGACATCATATTCTTGTGTTGACCCAGGGTCATCATATTCTTGTGTTGACCCAGGGTCATCATATTCTTGTGTTGACCCAGGGACATCATATTCTTGTGTTGACCCAGGGACATCATATTCTTGTGTTGACCCAGGGACATCATATTCTTGTGTTGACCCAGGGACATCATATTCTTGTGTTGATCCAGGGACTTCATATTCTTGTGTTGACCCAGGGACATCATATTCTTGTGTTGACCCAGGGACATCATATTCTTGTGTTGACCCATGGACATCATATTCTTGTGTTGACCCAGGGACATCATTCTTCTGTGTTGACCCAGGGTCATCATATTCTTGTGTTGACCCAGGGACATCATATTCTTGTGTTGATCCAGGGACTATGTTGAGCCAGGGTGTTATGAATGAAATTCAAATATAATGTAGAGCATTTGCGGTCTAATGTTGGCCTGGGAACATCATGAAATTGTATTAATTAATAATAATGGTTACACTTTCTTAGAATATAATAATTTGTGATAGTTTTTATTATAAATTACTTCTAAGAGCAACAACCCTAGTGTTAATACATGGTTTTCTCCCCAGAATGTAAAGATAAATGGAGGATTGTATTAAGAAAACAGTGTTGCGTGAAGAAAGACAAAGAGGAAAAAACAAAAATATTACAGTTGATGTGCATGTCCTGAAGAAAGAAGAAAATCATGAAACATTCATTCAAGAAAAACTTAAAACTTTAACTAACTTTAGAAACACAAATTCTGCAAGTCAAAAGGACAAGGATAAAGGATACTACATTTTCTACTGTATCCGGTCAGGGAACCCTGTTGATGGAAGTTACAAGACCTCAGGATGTATGGCACACATCATTTAAGGTTAAAAATGATTGGCTGAGCCACAAAGTCATTGTACAACGCACAAGCAAAGAGCACAATGGGCACAATGAAACTTTTGAACAAGAAGGACACTTTCAAACAGTGTGTCCAGATTTGGTCAAACAAATTGAAGAATGGATTTCATTGGGTGTCAAGCCTGATATCATTCTACTGGAAGCCCACAAATGGTCCAGATCTCGCGGACACACCGACTTGAACAACCGTCAGTACTTTGTCACTCCAAAGGACATTGAGAATATACGCACATGCTTGGTACGTCGAAGCCATTTGGATAAAGATGATGCTGTTAGTTCAGCCAAATTACTGACCAGTCAACTCAAGGACAATGTAGTTTTTTTTCAGCCTTTTTCCCATGAAAAGGATCTCATAATTATCCTTCAGACTCCCAACATGAGAGAGAATCAACACAGACATGGAAAGAATGTTATATTTTTGGATGCCACTCATTGCGTCAACCAATATAATTTTCCACTTTATACCCTGGCTATAAGAGATGACTATGGCCATGGAGTTCCAGTCGCTTTCATAGTAACAAGCAATGAGAAAGAGGCAACACTAGAGATAGCTTTACAGCAGTTGAGGAGAGTGTGTCCTGCTGCACCAAGGTATGTATATTCTGGCCCCAGATACCAGACACTGTTTTCTATTCAAATATATTTTAAAATATAATTTATTTATGTGATTCAAAGGTTAATTTTGAGCATCATTACTCCAGTCTTCAGTGTAACATGATCCTTTAGAAATCATAATATGCTAAAACATTTCTGATTGTTATCAATGTTGAATACAGTTGTGTAAAATTTATTTCTGGATTCTTTGATGAAAGTTTGAAAGAACATAATTTATTTGAAATAGATTCTTTTTTAAATTATAAATGTGTTTACTGTCTATTTTGATCAATTTAATGTGTCCTGAAAAACAACAAACGTACTGTCCCCAAACTTTTAAACAGTAGTGTATAATGATACAAAAGCTTTCTATTCAGAGAAATGCTGTTCTTTTTACTTCTATTCATCAAAGCATCCTGAAAAAAATGATAACATAATAACAAATGTTGCTTGAGTACAAATCATCAAATCAGAAAGATTTCTTAAGGATCATGTGACACTGAAGACTGGAGTAATGATGATAAATTCAGCTCTGATCACAGGAATAAATTACACTTTAAAATATATTTAAATAGAAAATTATTTAAAATTATTTGTTATAATATTTTACAATATTACTGTTTTTTTTCTTCTTCGTATTTTAATCAAATGATTGCAGCCCTGGTGAGCATAAGAGACTTATTTTAAAAACAAACACAAACTTTTGTGTGTTTACATCCTTATGGTATGCTATGTTGTTTCCTCTAGGTGCTTCATGGTGGACAAGGATATATGTGAGATAAATGCCTTTGGAAAGTCTTCCCAGAGTCAGATATCTTGCTGTGCTGGTATCATGTTATGCAAGTATGTATATACAAATGTATACATTCTTGGCCCCACTTTATATTAGGTGGCCTTAACTACTATGTACTTACATAAAAATATAAGTACAATGTACTTACTGTGTTCATATTGTGTTGCAAAACACCTTTGCTGATATTGAGGTGGGATACGGGTAGGGTTAGGGACAGGTGTGGTGGGATAGGTTAGTTTAAGGGTAGTGGTAAGGAACAGGTGTGGTGTATGGGTAATAAGGGTAGGGTTAGGGACAGGTGTGGTGTATGGGTAAGTTTAAGGGTAGGGTTAGGGCCAGGTGTGGTGGGATGGGTTAGTTTAAGGGTAGGGTTAGTGTAAGGAAAGTGTCAACTGTGTAATTACAAATGTAACTACAGAAATTAATTACAGATGTAATTACATGCAGGTATTTTTTAAATGTAAGTACAATGTAAAAACATGTATGTACACAATAAGTGCAATGTATCAAATTATTAATTAAAATGTTAGTACATAGTAGTTAAGGACACCTAATATAAAGTGGGTCCATATTCTTTATATTTAAAAAATGTACCAAAGTTATTTGATGTCTCTGTTGTCAGGCTATTGTCCGTTGGCTTTCAAAGACAGACTCGGAATCAGTGGACCATCAAATACTGATGTTAGAACAGAAATCATTTCTTCGTCAGAAAGATGAAGCTTTGTCCAACAGTGCGTAAAATTAACACAAAAATGCACACACCAAAAAACACAATTGTACTATTACTATTTATATAACTATTTTAAAGAAAATATTATTATACTTTTTTTTCTTCATTTTGTTAAAATAGCATCACGATTTTAAGTCAACTGCTGAGCAATTCCTCAAGAGGTTTGAAGATTTCCCAGCTCTTTGCTCATACTTCAAGGATCACTGGTTGGAAATAGGACCCACATGGTCCGACTTTGGACGGTGCTACAACCATGCTGACTCCGATACAAACAATCTTGTTGAAAGGTAATATTTGAATTAAACTTATGCAACTTCAGTTAATGCAAATTAATGTAATAGAATCACAAGCATTTCCAATGTAGTTATATCAAAAATCAGACGCAATCATATTAAAACATGTATTGTTTTTGTTTGCTTGTCCAATTAGATTTTTCCATCGCCTCAAATATCAGTTTTTGGGTGGCATGAGGAACCGTAGACTGGATGATCTTATCAGCATTCTCATCAAGAAGACAGATGGATATTTCCAGGTCATTCATGATTTGCAGGCAGTTGGAAGAATGAAAAATGCCTCTTTGAAGTCAGGAGAAATACTTAAGTCAGCCTCTAGATTGGTGGAAAAGGTTGGCTAGATAGGATTAATCTAATATCCCATGACACCTACCTTTATGAAGTTCCATCAGAACAAACCCCTGGTCTGTCCTACAAAGTTTGTCCATCTGAAAGTTTTTGTAGCTGCCCAGTAGGAATCAGAGGGCATCGCTGTAAACACCTTGCACTTACTGATTTGCTAAGTGAACATGATTCTCAGAAGTTTCCTGCTTTAGATTATCAAATAAACGCACATGCTAGTGTAATTAAGCAGAAGAAGCTTTACTCCATTCTGTGCTTTGACACAAAAGAGGTAGATGTAACAAGTTTATGTAATGAGAGGATTTACCACACTTCTGCAACAACATTTCAGTGTACCTGTTGTACATACTCTTACAATGAGAAATGTGCTTGCCTTCTTGTGGCATGTGAATTATTTGATGTCACATTATCAAGAGATGTACCTACATTGTGGCAAGAAGACTTGTCAATGCAGTTAAATGTGAACTCTGCAGAAAATCACTCTAAAACTGAAGTGCAGAAGTTAAATGAAATAATGGAGACTGTGCAGAAATGGCAGAACATTCCTCAGCACATTAGCCAGCAAATTAAAAACCTGCATGACAGTGTAACAAATGCCAGCGTGACTGGAATGGCATTTACAGCTGTAACTACAGATTTGACAAGAAAGATAAGACCATTGTTTCCACACAGAGCAAAAACATGAAACGAAAGTATAGAAAGAATTTCAAAAGACGACTAACTAAATGAAAAAACAAATAACTAAGGCACATTAACAATGTAAAATATAAATTTAAAATGATTTGCTACATTGAAGTGTACATATGAGAAATTAAGTGAAAGAGGCTGCTGGTTTTTGGTTTTGTTTATTTTACTATATATATTTACATGTATTGTTTCAAAAAAAGAATGCCATCTGTAATGGTAAATTGTAAACGAACGTTTAACATTACTCTGCTGTCTGATTATTATCTAACAGTGATATTTTGTATATTTAAATCAATTAACTGTAACATTCCTTAATTAACTAAGATGACAATGTTTGTAACAATTTAACATTCATTTGTTATTTTGTCCACTGGCTCAGTGTACCTCTACTTAAACTGACTGATTAAAAATGAGATGACAACATCTACAACTTGTGGTCCAAATGTATGGGTCAGCAGACTAAAAGGTGATTCCTCTCCCAGTTTTTCCCTCAGTAAGCCCTGGAGAGTGCAGAGTGTATTCCTGTAAATATAAATGGACAGATTTGTAAGCAAGAAGCAAGTAAAAAAAAAAAAAAAATCCAGATGTGGAAAGAAACTTACTTTACAACGTCTGCCTGTGCACTGGGAACACTTGCAATCATGTCTAAGTTTGCATGTCGCCCAAGCATGGCTCCCAGCTCCTGGGCTAAATCTGTAGCCTCCCCTTCACTGAGAGCAGAGAAGATGCTTATTTTCGTCTTGGCTTTTATCGGCCGTTGTTCTCTGAGCTCCTGAGGGAGATCCTCTTTACGAACCTTTGGGTAAACCAATATGTTACATGTTTTATAAATGTTTTGTTTTGTATAGCAAATTGCTATAAGGTTTAGAGCATATACAAACCCTAATCAGGCTCCTTAACATGTTGTTTGACATGTTTTCTGCCATGATTCTTCTCTTCAGTTCATCTTGAGTGACAGTGTACTTTCTTTTGGTGCCTGGCACCGACAGCCTTCCCAGAACTGTATAGTTTCTTCCCTGAGCTGTTCTGACCTCTTCTCTTTCCTCAGGTATGTTTTCTTCCTCTCTACCTTCTATTTTTCTTTTCTTGGCTATGTTTTCCTCTTGCCCTCTCTCAGCAACCATTTTCTCTTCTTCACTTTCTCTTTCTTCTACTTTGTTTTCCTCTGCTTCACTTTCCTGTGCTGCATAAGCAAAACTCAAAGTCATTCACGAGTATTACAAGATTAAATGGTTAGTTCACCCAAAAATGAAAATTCTGTCATTAATGCCTCACCCTAATGTCGTTCCAAACCCGTAAGACCTCCGTTCATCTCCGGAACACAGTTTAAGATATTTTAGATTTAGTCCGAGCTTTCTGTCCCTCCATTGAAAGTGTATGCACGGTATACTGTCCCTTTCCAGAAAGGTATGAAAAACATAATCAAAGTAGTCCGTGTGACATCAGTGTCACAAAGACTCTTTTGAAGCATTGAAAATATATTTTGGTCCAAAAATAACAAAAACTACGACTTTATTCAGTATTGTCTTCTCTTCTGTGT
Source organism: Gobiocypris rarus (assembly GCA_023029165.1). Classification (NCBI taxonomy): domain Eukaryota; kingdom Metazoa; phylum Chordata; class Actinopteri; order Cypriniformes; family Gobionidae; genus Gobiocypris; species Gobiocypris rarus. The sequence continues at coordinate 14,707,614 of CM040928.1, read as the reverse complement.
TTGTTTGAATCCGCATTCACGAGTCCACAGTGACGCTGCTGACATAAGGCATAAGCGCGTGTCTCCCTCAGACTACACAGAACAAAGATAACACGGCAGCAGCGTCTTACGTCAACAGCGGGATTCAAACAAACACGGAAGAGAAGACAATGCTGAATAAAGTCGTAGTTTTTGCATATACTTTCAATTGAAGGACAGAAGGCTCTCGGACTAAATCTAAAATATCTTAAACTGTGTTCGGAGATGAACGGAGGTCTTACGGTGTGGAACGACATTAGGTGAGTCATTAATGACAAAAATTTTGGGTGAAATCATCTGCCATATCAAAACAACAGAAAGTTATGCTTGTGCACCCTATGCTGTATTTAAATAGTGGCACATGATTTTAGATATTTGAACTTAATTAATTTCATAAGGATTACAGAATGTTTATAAAAACAAATATAGCATTTTGTCCCTGATCTGTGCTTGAAAATGCATCGGCCAGTGTAAACCAGGATGTACAGTCAAGCTCATTGATTAGTTCTTTGGGAGGATCCTAGAGGAAGAAATGGAAACATAAATCCTTTTTTAATTTTAAATTTTTTAGTGACATGCACAGTGCCATGATTTTACTTTTTACTTTCAGAACTTACCTTGAGAAAATTCTCTGCATAGAGTAATACAAATATGCCACACTCAGAGGTGTTTCCTTGCTGTTCTGGTACCCTCAATTTCAAGGCTGGCATAGACTCTGCAGAAAATGTCCGGGGTGTTTTTCTTGTGTTTTTCCACATTTCTGTTAAGTAGCTGAAAGAAAAAAAAACAAACAAAAAAAACAAATTAAATGTATATCTCTATGACAGCCACATTTTATTGAACTTTTTTATTGAATCTTAAAGGATAACTTGCCTAAAATGAAAAAATCTAAGATTCTTGTTCAATGATCATTATCAACTTTTTAAGCTTGCTGATATCAAACTGAATTTTAATTTTACTCTCTTACTGTTTCAAATTTAATGCATAGTTATAGAAGACTTGAAATATAATAAATGGGTAATGATAACTACTTTGCAACTTTTCATCACAACTAATCCTGTGGTCCTTTTACATGCTATATAAAGTTCAAAATCCAACATACAAGCCAATTATAATTGTCACTGTATAATAATGACTAATACCATTTCAAACTCCTTTGTGTTCCATAGAAGAAAAGCGTGCATGTTCAGAACAAAATTAGTAAAAAATATTTATATTTTTGTATTTAAATATAATATATCTGTATTTACATAAAAATTTGGGCCAACATACAACAGAACCAACCTTCGAATGTTTTGGAACACATCCATGCTGTCACTCATTTGCTCAGACTGGGAGTCTAGCATTAAAATGCAAGGCCTAAATGTACAACACAACTGATTAAACACTGATACATTTAATATTATAAATGTTTAGTAAAGGACTAAAAGTAGCAGCATTAGTTCATAGTAGGGCAACAGCACCAAATGTAATTACCCCAATGTAACATACATATCTACCTCCTTCTTTGCACCATTTTCCGTCCTTTTGATGTGTTCCACTTCTTCATTTCCAGGAAGCACACAATCATGAGTCTCCAGTGGTTTCTGAGAAACATTAATAGACAATATAAGTAAGATACGTTTTGCATATGTGCCATATTATCAACATTTATATGGACATGTAATATGTCAAATGAAAAGTACATTCAACCAGTAAATAATGTAAAGTTCTCACCCAAGAGCATTCTCGACTATCAAAAGATAGTCCTTTTGAAAAATGTCCAGATTTTTTGTCCAATTGAAGACACCTGAAAATCCACTACAATTGCATAGATAACATGATGTGGTTACAAACATTTTTTCAGTAATGCGATTCAATATATAATTATGACAGTACATGGCTTCTTCAAAGCCCATGTAACACTAGATACTGTAGCATGATCATCTACAAACATATAAAGAGAAACTGGCAGTGTAATTCAAATTAATTTAATAATATTTCTTAACATATCAGTAACTCCTACCTGGTTTTCAATTTAGTGTAAAAATACACAGGGTAAATTAGAGATTTCCGCCTTTTATGACGTCCTAGTTCATCATGAACAGACCTAGAAAGATATAGTAGAAAATTATTGCTAGGAATATTATATGATTTGCAGTTTTATGATACTTCAAAAGAATTACCTCAATACAATGTCCATGACAATGTCATTCAGCCACATCCCATCGTCTAATGTTGCAAGGGACTCTTTTGTCAATAAAGGCACACCGAAGGACCTCAAAGGAAAAAATACAAAAAAAAATGTTTTTGTACAAATTTTACAATAAGTCAGATTTCTGATTTATAAACAATATTTTTATGAATGTTTACCCTTTATCTTTCTCCATAGATGAATGCTATCTGTGCAGAAAAAAAATGATGTTAACATTAAGAAATTTAAATTGGTTTTATCCAGTGATATTGGTAAAATGAGAGAAAACTTCAACTTATTTAATGAGCCATAAGAATATGATGGGTCAACACAAGAATATGATGTCCTGGGTCAACATACGAATATGATGTCCCTGGGTCAACACAAGAATATGATGTCCCTGGGTCAACACAAGAATATGATGTCCTGGGTCAAAACAAGAATATGATGTCCCTGGGTCAACACAAGAATATGATGTCCCTGGGTCAAAGAAGAATATGATGTCCCTGGGTCAACACAAGAATATGATGTCCCTGGGTCAACACAAGAATATGATGTCCCTGGGTCAACACAAGAATATGATGTCCCTGGGTCAACACAAGAATATGATGTCCCTGGGTCAACATACGAATATGATGTCCCTGGGTCAAAACAAGAATATGAAGTCCTGGGTCAACACAAGAATATGATGACCCTGGGTCAACACAAGAATATGATGACCCTGGGTCAACACAAGAATATGATGACCTGGGTCAACACAAGAATATGATGACCCTGGGTCAACAAGAATATGATGACCCTGGGTCAGCACAAGAATATGATGACCCTGGGTCAACACAAGAATATGATGACCCTGGGTCAACACAAGAATATGATGACCCTGGGTCAACACAAGAATATGATGACCCTGGGTCAACACAAGAATATGATGTCCCTGGGTCAACACAAGAATATGAAGTCCTGGGTCAACACAAGAATATGATGTCCCTGGGTCAACACAAGAATATGATGTCCCTGGGTCAACACAAGAATATGAAGTCCCTGGGTCAACACAAGAATATGATGACCCTGGGTCAACACAAGAATATGATGACCCTGGGTCAACACAAGAATATGATGTCCCTGGGTCAACACAAGAATATGATGTCCCTGGGTCAACACAAGAATATGATGACCCTGGGTCAACACAAGAATATGATGTCCCTGGGTCAACACAAGAATATGATGTCCTCTGTGTCAACACAATATATTTCATTATTATTATTATTATTATTATTATTATTAATAATAAGATATTTCATTATTATTATTAGGTTATTATTATTAATAATATATTTTATTATTATTATTATTATTATTTAAATACAGTGATTAATTACTGTTTGTCTTATATTAGATGAGCTTTAAGGAATGAAGTCCCTGGATCAACATAAGATATTTCATCATTATTATTAGGTTATTATTAAGATATTTCATTATTATTATTATTATTATTATTTAAATACAGTGATTAATTACTGTTTGTCTTATATTAGATGAGCTTTAAGGAATGAAGTCCCTGGATCAACATAAGATATTTCATCATTATTATTAGGTTATTATTAAGATATTTCATTATTATTATTATTATTATTTAAATACATTGATTAATTACTGTTTGTCTTATATTAGATGAGCTTTAAGGAATGAAGTCCCTGGATCAACATAAGATTATGATGTCGCTGAGTTAACACAAGATATTTCATCATTATTATTAGGTTATTATTAAGATATTTCATTATTATTATTATTATTATTATTATTATTATTATTATTATTTAAATACATTGATTAATTACTGTTTGTCTTATATTAGATGAGCTTTAAGGAATGAAGTCCCTAGGTCAACATAAGATATTTCATCATTATTATTAGGTTATTATTAAGATATTTCATTATTATTATTTAAATACATTGATTAATTACTGTTTGTCTTATATTAGATGAGCTTTAAGGAATGAAGTCCCTGGATCAACATAAGATTATGATGTCGCTGGGTTAACACAAGATATTTCATCATTATTATTAGGTTATTATTAAGATATTTCATTATTATTATTATTATTATTATTTAAATACATTGATTAATTACTGTTTGTCTTATATTAGATGAGCTTTAAGGAATGACGTCCCTGGATCAACATAAGATATTTCATTATTATTATTAATAATAAGATATTTCATTATTATTATTAGGTTATTATTATTATTAAGATATTTCATTATTATTATTATTATTTAAATACATTGATTAATTACTGTTTGTCTTATATTAGATGAGCTTTAAGGAATGAAGTCCCTGGATCAACATACGATTATGATGTCGCTGGGTTAACACAAGATATTTCATCATTATTATTAGGTTATTATTAAGATATTTCATTATTATTATTATTATATTATTATTTAAATACATTGATTAATTACTGTTTGTCTTATATTATATAATCTTTAAGGAATGATGTCCCTGGATCAACATAAGATTATGATGTCGCTGGGTTAACACAAGATATTTCATCATTATTATTAGGTTATTATTAAGATATTTCATTATTATTATTATTATTTAAATACATTGATTAATTACTGTTTGTCTTATATTATATAATCTTTAAGGAATGATGTCCCTGGATCAACATAAGATATCTCATTATTATTATAGCCTAGTTATTATTATATTATATTGTATTGTATTAATGTGTGCCTTTTATTAGATGAGCTAATGATGTCTCCTGTCAACACAATATATTTCCTTCTTGTTGATGGACGGCAAATCCACATTAATGCTCCCAATCCGTCCGCGAAAGTGTTTAGCTTCTCTTTTACAAAAGAACTAGTATAAGGACTGCTGAAAGAATACATAACAAAGGTTGTATAAATCATCGGAAAAGATCCGAAGACGCGATCACGGGGTAAACACCACACCGGATCGGAGCGAAACGATCGCGGGCGCCGTCCTGTCCGATAGAAGAGGGGTTCCGCGCACCTAATATGAGCAGTTTAGCGAATATTTGCATTGCACATAAATCCATCATGAAATTTAAAATAGTGCATTATGCTCAGTAGGGACAGACACTTTTGAAAGGGCATATTTGAAATAAAATGCACTTACCTCTGTGAAATGAAGGAGATGTCAAAGGGGTAGTAAATTCAAAAAGTGGCGCGTAAGCTGGCAGATGTCACGTGAGTAATCTGATTGGTTGATCAATTTTACCTTAAGCACCTCCCTTGTTGGCCCAGGAACACGTCAAACTCAGCAGAATCAGGATGTGCTGCACAGCACACACACACACACACACACACACACACACACACACACACACACACACACACACACACACACACACACAAACAAACCCGATTCCCAAAAAATTGGGAGACAAAAAAAAAAAAAAAAATTACAAATCTCATAAACTTATATTTTATTCACAATAGAATATAGATAACATATCAAATGTTGAAAGTGAGACATTTTGAAATGTCATGCCAAATATTGGCTCATTTTGGATTTCATGAGAGCTACACATTCCATAACAGTTGAGACAGGTATCAATAAGAGGCTGGAAAAGTTAAATGTACATATAAGGACCAGCTGAAGGACCAATTTGCAACTTATTTGGTCAACTGGCAACATGATTGGGTATAAAGAGCCTCTCAGAATGGCAGTGTCTCTCAGAAGTCAAGATGGGCAGAGGATCACCAATTCCCCCAATGCTGCGGTCAAAAATAGTGGAGTAATATCAGAACGGAGTTTCTCAGAGAAAAATTGCAAAGAGTTTGACGTTATCATCATCTGCAGTGCATAATATCATCCAAAGATTCAGAGAATCTGGAACAATCTGTGCGTAAGGGTCAGAGCCGGAAAACCATTCTGGATGCCCGTGATCTTTGGGCCTTAGATGGCACTGCATCACATACAGGAATGATACTGTAAAGGAAATCACAACATGGGCTCAGGAATACTTCCAGAAAACAGAGAACACAATCCACGTGCCATTCGCCGTTGCTGGCTAAAACTCTATTGGTCAAAAAGGAAGCAATATCTAAACATGATCCAGAAGCGCAGGCGTTTTCTCTGGGCCAAGGCTTATTTAAAATGGACTGTGGCAAAGTAGAAAACTGGTCTGTGGTCAGACGAAGTTCTTTTTGGAAAACTGGTATGCCATGTCATCCGGACTAAAGAGGACAAGGACAACCCAAGTTGTTATTAGTGCTCAGTTCAGAAGCCTGCATCTCTGATACTGTACAAACTATTGGGTTGCATGAGTGTGTGTGGAATGGGCAGCTTACACATATGGAAAGGCACTATCAATATTGAAAGGTATATCCTAGAACAACATAATGCTCCCATGCAGACGTCGTCTCTTTCAGTGTAGACCTTGCATTTTCCAACATGATGATGCCAGACCACATACTGCATCAATTACAACATCATGGCTGCGTAGAAGAAGGATCCGGGTACTGAAATGGCCAGCCTGCAGTCCAGATCTTTCACCCATAGAAAACATTTGACGCATCATAAAGAGGAAGATGTGACAAAGAAGACCTAAGACATTTGAGCAACTAGAAGTCTGTATTAGACAAGAATGGGACAACATTCCTATTCCTAAACTTGAGCAACTTGTCTCCTCAGTCCCCAGACGTTTGCAGACTGTTATCAAAAGAAGTGGGGATGCCACACAGTGGTAAACATGGCCCTGTCCCAACTTTTTTGAGAAGTGTTGATGCCATAACATTTAAAATCAACTTATTTTCCCCTTAAAATAATACATTTTCTCAGTTTAAACATTTGATATGTCATCAATGACATATTGAATAAAATATTGAAATTTCCAACATCTGAAGGGTCAAGATGTAAGCAGCTCCAGTAGGTTGGGAGGACGGGCTTCCATGGATCAGACTTGTTTGTTCAGCACATCCCACAGATTCTCGATTGGATTGAGATCTGAAGAATTTGGAGGCTAAGTCAACACCTCAAACTCGTTGTTGTTCTTCTCAAACTATTCCTAAACCATTTTTGCTTTGTGGCAGGGCACACCTGCTGAAAGAGGCCACAGCCACCGGGGAATACCGTTTCAATGAAAGGGTGTACTAGGTCTGAAAAAATGCTTAGGTAGGTGTCAAAGTAACATCCACATGGATGATGGGATCCATCACACTGCCTCTGCCGGCTTGCCTTCTTCCCATATCCTGGTGCCATGTGTTCCCCAGGTAAATGACCCGGCCATCCATGTGATGTAAAAGAAACTGTGATTCATTTAGACCGGGCATGGTCCAGTTCTGATGCTCACGTACCCACTGTTGGTGCTTTCGGTGATGGACAGGGGTCAGCATGGATACCCTGACTGGTCTGTGGCTACACACACATGTTGTGTTTCCATGTTTTGTGGGGACATTCCATAGGCGTAATGCATTTTATACTGTACAAACCGTATTTTCTATCCCCCTACACTGCCCCTGCCCCTAAACCTACCATCACAGGAGACATGCTGCATTTTTACATTTTCAAAAAACATCACTTAGTGTGATTTATAAGATGTTTTCCTCATGGGGACCAAAAAATGTCCCCACAAGGACAAGGATTTTGGATATTGCCATCTTTGTGGGGACATTTTGTCCCCATACCGTAGGGATTACCAGTCCACACACACACACACACACACACACACACACACACACACACACACACACACACACACACACACACACACACACACACACACACACACACACACACACACACACACACACACACACACACACACACACACACAATATAAACACAAACTTTTATGTTAGATGAGATTAACACTTTTAGTTTCAATGTCATTAACAAGCAGTGAGCACTCTTGTATCACAGCCAAACCTCATGCAGATAAAGGGAATTCAGGGTAGCTAATTGATATTTATCTAGCTATTGATCTTAGTCAGAGATGGGTGGGATGGGGTTCTCTTTGTTTAATAAGTTTGCAGTAGTTTCAACATACAACCCATTTCACAGATAATACAAGATACTACAACAAGAGTTATATACGCGATGAGATGTTTTAGTTGATAATGTGTTTTCCAGTTTTAAAGTGATGCAGAGGGAACATGTTGGATTTGGATGCTGATGGCCTATAGGAAAGTAAAATATTGTATCACAGAGATGCCATACACAATAATGCCAGGTGTGCTTATCAAGATAATTAGTAATGTTTTTTATAGGTATGTTGGAAACTTGGGATATGTGGGCTACTACAAGCCTTTGCTTCGAACACAGATTTAAACACAATTTGTGTTTTTTCTCATTTTAACCAGGAGACAGTCTAATTTGAGTCGAATTGTAGAATATCCTCGATTGCACACCAAGACATTGACACAGAGACCTTAAAGAATGTGTTTTTTCATACAAAATATGGTGTTTTATATCAAATATTTATTAAGATATGCACTACATGTACAACTTAAGGAAAGAAAATACGATACGACTACAGTCAACATTCAAAATACAGTGTTCAGTAAATGTTGTATTATTTATATACAAAATGAGGTTTGATGTTCTGTAGGTTACGTTTTTCTTTGGGTCATTAAGATACAGAGCACTACATGCAGATATTATAATTGCTCTCTCCCATACTCACACAAATATGGCATGTGTTACCGGTAGTAAAGGAGACAGATGTTGATCATTAAAAATTAAACAGCATTTTGCTGTTTACTGACACAAGTGCATGTAAGCAATTCATTATTATTCATCTCTAACATTAAACCATTGAACCTAAAGAAATCTCTGCGTTGTTTAAACCCTTCTGATTTGAACAAAATGTACAAAATATACCATTTGAAGTGTAAAATTAGAAATCACAGACTTAAACAGTAGGCTATAGAAAAAAAGAAGAAAGAATTGGCAGAGAAGCAAGAAGTTCAGCATAAAGTCAGTCATGAAAATGTTTTACAGAAAAATCACTTTCTGAAAATAAAATAAATATGTAAAGTATAAAAGCTTATGAGGTTAATGGCTGTATACTTTGGCTTTGTGATGGATAGCTATACAGAAGCCTTGTGACTTGTAAGGGCAGTGTTTGGGTACATCAATCACATTTTCTTAATTTTTGTGTTTTATTATGTTTATACATATATAAATCATTTAAAATCCATCTGATCTGATTTCTGTCCTTTTCTGCCATCTATTTCCCCTCTCAATGTTCTTTGTCTCCCGGGATGTTGACATCTTGACACTGTCACTTATACAAATCTGAAAACCAACACAATGTAGAAAAATCATTATATTCACGTGAAGTAACAATATAAGTTGTTTAGGAATATGAATAAGCGTAAACATAATCAAAAATGACTTAATACACTTTTAAAAGGTAAAAGACAAGGAAAAGGATTTTACAAACATGTGTCCTCCTCTTCATTGAAGATACTGACGATATAGCAGGCAAATACAAATCCCAGAGCCTACATACAAACAAAGCAACCGATTAAGTCACATACACGCCACTTTTGTATGAGTGTCTGTGGATTTTTGTATTGGTGTATATGAATGTATCACAGAAACTTAAAGCTGAAGTATGAAGTGGTCACATTAAAAAGGGATGTATGCCCTTTTTTAGTGGGTTTGTATGTTATTTTGTAGGTTATCTAAAATGTGTTATGTCTGACACAACAGCATTGCCTCAACCAAAGGCAGATTCCTGTTTGAAAACAATCATTATTTCTGCACACTTCAGCATTAAAAGACAATGACTTGATCAGGTTTAGTTTCTTACAGAAATGAACAGTTGCAGGGCACTGTGCATAACCTCGATGTACTGATACTCCAACAAGCAGTTCAATTCGGAGACCAGAGCAGGACTGTCCAAATGCTGCCATCTCGTGGTCGGGAAGTTTCTGTTCCCACAGCCCGGGCCGTTGTCCTTCCACCATGAACGGTGAGATGAAATTCCCAGTGACAGATAATCACTGTCCTATAACAGCACAGAAATGCCTTAACACTTTGAATTTTCAGTAAACATGATTGACTTTAATGCTGTAGTACTGAGGAATTATAGAGTGTAAGTTTAAAACTTTGTTTAATCCCATTCATCTTTGGTTTGTAAGCCTATACAGAGATATCATACCAGTGGCATGAATGTATGTGAACTTGGTCTAGCACTAGACTGACCCATATGAGCAGTCACATTTAAATTGGGCTCTTTACCTTTGACAGCCCTCCGAGGTCTAGATAAATGCAACAGATAAAGATATTCCAAGTCACCCAAAACACGGTCCAGACTATATACTAAAAGAAAAGGAAAGGACACATTATGGTCATCAGTGATATTAAAATTTTGGAACCACATCTAGTTAACTTTGTAAACAGCAAAAAAAAAAAAAAACACTATCATTCGAAAGTTTAGTTGGTATGATTTTTTTAAATGAACAAATAAATTCTGCATTTATTTATCAAAAATACAGTATTATTACAATTAACTGTAATTCATTTAAATAATTATTAAAATGTTATTTATTCCTGTTATGGCAAAGCTGAATTTTCAGCATCATTACTCCAGTATTCAGTGTCACATGATCCTTCAGAGATTATTCTAATATGGTGATCATGAAACATTTATAATATTATCTTGAAACCAGGATACATTTTTTCAGGATCCTTTAATGAATACAAAAATCAAAAGAAAAGCATTTTTAAAAAATATTTTGTAACATTAAACGTCTTTACTGTCACTTTTGATCAATTTAATGCATCTCAGTATCACAGTATTTATTTACAAATTTTCTATAAATAAATAAAACATATCATTCAAATTAAATTAATCATATTGATTTATTCAGTGAATGCATTGTTTCAGTATTTCAGAAGTATTTTTGTAACGTGATTATATATAATATTAGTATTTTACAAATAATATTTATAGTATTACAATTATTGTACTTATTAGATTCAAAAGTTTTTAAAAAAAAGGAAGAAGACGAAGAGATAAATACTGTACACACCAAAACTACAAAGCGGGGCTTATATTGGACTGTCCCAAACAAGCCCAATATCACCACAATGATGTGCAGGAAGTTGACTAGGATGGGCGCCCACTGGTAACCTAGAAAATCAAACACCTGTCTCTCCACAGCAGTGATCTAGAGAGAGAAAGACAAGAGTATGATATGAACAAGATCTCTGCATACTGTGGAAACAATAACAACACCAGCTTCTTTGCATCTACACTAAAAAAAACACCATCATGCTGCTCCAAACAGAATAATGATGGAGACCCCATCTATTTTTCCCAGAGACACACAATCAAAACCCCCACCTCTGTTTTTCCACATGCTGGCTTTTTACTCAGGGTTGCCAGGGTAACAGAGCCAATGGGGTACAAAGCTTGTGACAGAGAAATAGAGAGTGAGAGGTGGAGATAGAGAAAAGGAGGGGGAAAGGTTGAGCGAAAGGAGATGAGGGCTCTCCTTGGAGGTCAGAGGCTCAGTTAGGGGAGATGTATGATTCAGAAGGGAGGTGCTGGGTGTGGGGGATGCTGCTCCTTTCATAAAGCTTCACTGCAGCAGTCATAAACCCTTTCTCTCTCTGCCACTAACCACCCATCCCCCATGCAATCTCTCTCTGTATGCCATACTGCTGCTGTGTACCAGCTGTTCTAAGAGGTTCCACCTCAAATCAACCATCCGTAGCATGTCTTCACCATAGTCCCCATCCACTGTGTTCCAGCACGAGCTGTGTCGACTTTAACGAGCCAAACATAAAAACAAAGCTGTGAGATGTTTAGATGAGCTATCACCTCTTGGTAATATACATCTGCATTAAAATCAATTTACAGCCTCAGACCATAGAATCACTATCAATCCTGGTAAATCTAATTCATGAACGTAAACAGTGCCCACTCATGAAAAAGGTAAAAGAAAACTGCACAGCAACAGTTGCAGAACCTGTTGATATATAGCCTACATGAAAGATGAATGTTCAGCCAAGACAAAATCGGACATGGTATTGCAGACATGCTGCAGACTTCTCTTTTTCTATTCACTGGCAGTAAAAGGTGTGAAATAGTGAACTGAATTCGTTAAACTGATTAAAACATACAGCTATGGTTTCTTTTTTGAGCCAACCTGAGATCAAATGTGTAAAACTGTAAAGACCAATAAGTGCATGCCTCTGTTCTGCTCTGTCTCACCAAATCTTAATCATTTATTAGGTAACTTTTATAAAAAATTCTGCTAATGAAAACCACTGTATAGTCCAAATATGATGCCATACCAGATAGCTATATATATATATATATATATATATATATATATATATATATATATATATATATATATATATATATATATATATATATATATATACATACATATATATATATATATTGGTAGTGTATTGCCTGTTTGAGTATGTGTGTGAGAGAGAGAATAGAGATCAAAAATACTTATTCGGCTATATATATATATAGCCGAATAAGTATTTTTGATCTCTATTTCTCTCTCTCACACACATACTCAAACAGGCAATAGGGGGAAAAAAGGACCAAAAGTTTAAACCAAAGTTAAAAGCCATACAAAGGTTAAGCAGAGTAGGAATGTAGGCCACTGTCTCTGCTGGTGTTCAGACCACAAGTGCAACCACTGAAGTGAGATAACACGACAAGGACAATCCAATATATCACTTTATGTGAGAGGAGAAAATGATATCACACCACTGAAAGACTGCAAGCAATCAATGAGAAGTGATAAAGATAAATATGCAGTAAAAGACACTTCTAATGTTCGCACACACATTTTCTCTGTATCACATAATGCACACTTGATACACATATCACACTTATTTTATGCTCTATCTCTAATGTAGGAAATCTGCAGTTTAAATAAGTAGATCATAATCTCTGCTGGTTTTATGAGTTCTAGGACAGGGATAAATGGATAGGTGGACGGATGATGGATACTTTATAAATCCTTTAAGAGAAATTATAGTCCATTAGCAGCAAACAAAGTCAACAATGATACACAGGACAGTGTAACACATTACAGTATATACAGAAATGAGAGAAAAATGAACAAAATATGTTTAAATATGATCAAATATACAAATACACAAAATGTGCACAATAAACAACATACAAAGCAATATACTGTACACTATTGTTATTTGCACTTGCAGTTCTAATTTTGTGTATGCAATATTATAAGCATATTATCAAACGTGTATGATAAATTATTAATATAAATGGAGTATTGTTTGTGCCATTTCACAATACTACAATAATTATCATTTATAATAGTCCCATAACTGTCCACGCGTGTTTAAGTACAGGGTAGTATATTCCTACACAAAAGTATGCATGTATACTAGGCTAATTATAAATGGAAAACTGTTTATTTGTGGAGTTACCTCAAACAATAGACAATTTAAAAGGTTGCAGGCGTTAGGACATGATGTTCAGAAATTAGTCTCGAAGTTAATATCAAAACGTCAAATTTCATAAACAGTGTTTTTATATCACACATATTAAATAAACGGGATACAAAATTGACGCTTGTTTACAATTTTATCACACACTTACCAGCTGAAGAGCGCAGAAGAACATCAACATACACCTCCCCGAGCAGCAGCCCATCTTCACTATTCTCTCCGGTACAAACTCAAAATGGTCAATAAAACAGATGCATTTTGAAGATCCTCAGTATTTACTCGAAGTATTGTTCAGTATGCTTCCCTTATAATGATCTGTGGTCATAGCAGCTCATCGCGCTTAGAGTTGAAAACAGAGTATGAAGCAGTGGGCGGGGGGACAGAGTGTGATATCGGGGTAAATAAAATGGGGTGGGTCCTTAAATATAACAGCCACCACCTCCTGGTGCTTTGTTGAGAGGGAGCGGCAGGTGGAGCACTTGCGGCTGGATGAGTTGAAAACTGATCAGCTGCACCTTCATTTTAGATCTGACTACCATTTACGCGACTGGTTTGTTTTAAATAATCAGTTATTATGCAATATCTTCTTTGGAGCTTTTGGAGCTGAAACTTGCTGAAAAATATCTTAAACCACCGTAAACGGAGGTTTCTCTGTTATTTTGTTTGTGCCTCCCAGCTACACCAGCTGAGCACTTGCTGGCCAGACTGGGAGACCAGCTTAGACCATGTAAAACCAGCAAACCAGGTTGGTTTGCAGCAGGGGGCAGCTAATATTGAAGTTGAAGCTTGTACATACTTTGCATTTGTTTTATCCTATTTTCAGGGTCAAATTTGAAAGGTGATTGATTTACGTATAGAAACCCAAATTGTAGGGATTGTTTCCCAAGCATAAGGGATGTTTTGCAGGATGTTGGCAGCAGATCCTTTAAGTCCTGTAAGTTGCGAGGTGGGGCCTCCATGTATCGGACTTGTTTGTTCACCACACCCCAAATATGCTCAATTGGATTGAGATCTGGGGAATTTGGAGGCCAAGTCAACACCTCAAGCTCTTAAAACCATTCCTGAACCATTCCAGATAAGTTCTGACACCTTTCTATCAGAACCAGCATTAACTTCTTGAGCAATTTCAGCTACAGTAGCTCGTCTGTTTTATCAGACCACATGGGCCAGCCTTCGCTCCCCACGTGCACCCATGACCCTGTCGCCAGTTCACCACTGTTCCTTCCTTGGACCACTTTTGATAGATACTGACCACTGCAGACTGGGAACACCCCACAAGAGCTGCAGTTTTGGAGATGCTCTGACCCAGTCGTCTAGCCATCACCATTTGGCCCTTGTCAAACTTGTTTTAATCCTTACGCTACAAACTAAATTTTCGCATGCTGCCTAATATATTGTGATGAAGAGATCATCAGTGTTATTCACTTGACCTGTCATAATGTTATGCCTGATCGGTGTACATTTCAGCCTGTTCCTCACATAATTGTTATATGAGTTCAGAAGACTTATAATGGCACGTCACATTCTTGGTTTTTGGGATTTCATAGCCTCCCTGTTCACTTACATGAAAGTAGAGCTTAGACATTCTGCTTCAGGACTTTCCGTTGTGTTCCATGGAAAAATGTCACTTGGGTTTGTAACAACGATGACAGGATTTCGTTGTACTCCTTTTACTTACCTCATCAAACATTGAGAACTCAACATAAACAGAACGTTCTATATACTGAACTGCACCATGCAGCCTTCTACACACTGGCCTTTTTTTCTTCACTTATAAAGTAATTAAGATGTCAGCCCTGAGGTTGCATTTTTCATAATTTGAACGCCCCCCTACTTGACTAGCCCCTGCAGTGCCCAGCCATGTTCAGCACATCACCCACCTGAACACAGCTGCCTGCTGCAGTGAGTAGCTTACTGCACGGTCCGTAGTCCCACAGATGGTGATTAACAGCAGGGGGCAGGGGTTTAGGTCTGTGTGTCTCAGTATGTGCTGATAAACAAATTTACTACCTTTAGAGAGAGAACTGTGTTAGATTGGTGGGTACCTAGAACATGTTTGTGAATCTTTGCTCCCCTTTTGAGCACATTAAGTATGTATCTGTGTTTGTGTATAGATTCTTGTTATTTGATTAAATGTCGTGCTAAATAAAATAACATTAGATTAGCAATTTCAACAGCAAGAAGACACTATGTACATTTTTAAAAATAAGGGGTATTTTTGGCATCGATGGTTCCATGAAGAACATATTACTTGCCATTGTTCTTTATGGAAACAGGTTCTTTAAATCACTAAAATGTTCTTCACACTAAGAAAAAATGGTTCTTTTAGGATAGTTCACTGAAGTTCTTTGAGAATGCATAAATGAAACTCTCTTCTGGAACCTTTTGTGAGTGTAGTGTTGACTATTGGTCAAGCTCAACCATTCAACTCAAGTTATTGTAAAAATGTGCATTTACTTTATAATTAGCTAATTGTACATATAACTCCATAGAAAATGAATAAACCAATACAACGGTTCATATTAAGTACTTTTAAAGAGTGATGAATGATAGTGAATATGGTAATGATTATATAGCCTACAGTATTTCTGTACTTTTCAAAGACTGGCTGTCATACCCAGACTGACCGCGCAGTGGCGCAAAACGCGAGCTCCAAATGCCAATGGAGTGGGCACCGCGCTGTCATATGGTACTGTCGCCGATGCTCGAGACAGGATTGAGGCTTGAGGAACCTCTGAGGCTTAACGGAGGCAGTCGTGACTTGGTCTTGATATAACAACGGAACCTCGACTTGGAATAACCCAACTGTGCGCTTACACCTTTCGCCTTGTGAGCGACGCGGCATGCACGGGAACAATGGGGATGGTCAGAGGTTGCGCTGAGGACGCCAGATGCCATACCGCACACATGTCCTCCCTAACATACGAATCCAGGCTCAACGCAGGTTATTGATTATGCTTGCGGGGTCCGACCGGGAGCCAGACGTTTCAGCAGCAGCAGAGAGAGTGCAGGAGGTGGACGCTGCGCGGCGACGCGCCCCCTGAATCCCTAAACTGAGTGAGTATCTTCAGCAGCATCATACGGCTCTCATCTCACTGGCATGCACTTATGCCTACGTGCTGGCCATTCAACGGAACCCTGTATTGAACGCATATCAGATTGTATAGCATGATCATTTGCTGTTGGATGTTGGAGGAAAACGCGTTGGGTTTGCATGATATTAATGACTCGCATCATATAAGTCAGAAGACACGTGTGCAACAGCTTCAGTGTAGCCGCATTACCCTTTGTGATTCGACGCTTAATTAAACGATTTGTAGGCAGGTTGTGACATATACTCTCTCACTCGGAGAAAACCAGTAGTTAACCGCTGCCCAGTATCATATTTAATACCGCGAATTATAGAATCAATTAAGAGAGCAGCGAGATTTATTTGTTTCCCCTCAATTAAAAGGGATTTCGATGGAAACCTCTTGCCGTCTGCTGTGGGAGCTGGCCTCGAGGACGCGCCTGCACTGCGCGTGCACTTACACTTTGATCTTGTGAGATTATTTCCTGAGTGCATCAGTGATTGGCGGGCCAATACCCACGGGAGCAACGAATTACTCGTGCTGAATAAGAGGTCGACCGCTGCGGGCCATAACATATCATGCATTCGCGCTACATATCACATATGCGAGACGGAAAAAACAATGGTATTGCATAGTAGCCTTAACTGGCATACCTGACATACAGCCAACAGCAGTATTTCAGTTGTTACAGCTCACGTTTTAAAATTCATATATGTCAAATAAAATAAAATAAAATAGTATTTATTTTGCTAACCTGTTGTGTCTGAATAAACCGCCGCAGTAAAATCGGACTGATATCTCCTGTCTGCGAAAAAAGGCGCAGTACTTTTAGATGATGATGTGTCATTTGGGCACGAGACGAGTCATACGCTTAAGATCACCGAACAAGTTGAGGATGCACGCGCACTGGTCTTAGTATAGACTAAACAGAACACAGATGTCTTTAAACTTGTCAGTTTTAATTTCGTGAATCAATATAGGTGAACGAATTGTTTACACTTACATCCATACTGTCTCACTTCGTTAACGTCATTTATTTTGCGCGTACGCGTCAAAACAAAGCGGCATGAGTATCGGTTGAATTTACTGAACGACCACGCCTCCTACGATTATCTTCATGTGAGTCATTCTCGTTCAGATAACTCGTTTAATGAGTAAACACTCTTTCCTGAATCATTCAGTCATGAATCTGTCTTTCTAACGATTTGGTTCAATGATTCACAGGTCAAACAATAATATAGCAGTTGAATGCCACTTACTTGGCCTAACGATGTAATTTGCTGAAAGGTTCTACCTACAAATCTGAATGAATCTTTTTTGTGAACGATTCAGAAGAATCGACTGCTTTTAATTAAATCACCAAGTGTAAAGGGAAGGCTTGTTCAAAACTGAAGCCTACCTGTCATATAACAGACAGATGAAGGTTCTGTGTGCGTCGTCACGTATGTGAGTTTGTGAGAGTGGCTGCAATGAATCAGACTTGTCCCAACTGAGCCCAACTGCTCAGTCATATAAACTTCCTGTTGATTGGTGGAGACTGAAACAGATATGATGTCCCCCAACCATGAGTATCAGAGAAAGCAAGCAGGATGTTCTGTACTATCCAATCACCGAAAGAAAAATCCAACATTGGCTGTGATATGGTGTAATGTCTGGAGTCAGGAGGGGTAAAGAACGGTGTACTATTTAAGACTTGAATCACACGCCTTGTTTTGTCACATCTGAAATGTGTTCAATTTCCTGAACCTCTTGTTTATCCTGAGGTGGCCTACTATGTGAACAGAGCCTTGGAGAGAACTGTCAGAGATTTGCTGTAGGTCTGTGACGGTGTGATAAGGCCCCGCAGGCAGACATCCATTAAACTTGAGGCTCTGCTGAAGATACTGTGAACTGCAGAGAAGTTCCTTCTCTCAGCCTTATCGTGGAGCAGATGAGTGGTCATAACTCCTCACAGGAGGAAACATACACAGCCTATATCTGTCCTTGAACATATGTGTGTGTGCCTGTGTGCATATTTGTGTCTTTGTGTCTGTGGGGTTTTTAGACCTGCAATATCTGCCAGAAGAGCATATGATTGCATGAAAATACAGGAAATACAAATTCATTTGTCCCACTTATACTTATAGTTACATATTGAGTCCAGAAAGAATGTTTGCTGACTTAGTTTGAAAATGAAGGCCATGTGAAAGAGACCATTTCTGATCAAACCAGAATGATTTGCAGCTATAGTAAAACTCTCCACAGTCTCTTAGTGAGAGGTCAGAAGGTCCTTGTCTCCTCCAAACAAAGGTCATAAGGGCTGGAATCCCTGGTGATCGTAAAATATGGTGTTTTCAGTCATTGTGTTTTGGTCTGTTTACAGTTCAGCACTGGAGGCTGTTCATGACACCAGCAATTTGTTTACATTGTTTTTCCCCAGGACAGTCATTTCCTGTAAAATTTTGTAGAGTAGAGTAAATGGGTGAGAGCAAATGGGTGTTTTGTTCACATTTTTACAGTGTTGAATTTTGATTACATTTTCTGAATAAAAAATCTGAGTGATGTTTGCTAGTACAAAACTCTATCCCAAGTATAAGTGAAGTGGGTGGTTCTAATGTGTTGTGAGTGTCTTTTAGTTTTAGAGGATTGCTAAACAGTTGATAGGTTGTTGCTATACAGTTAATAGGATGTACAGTTGCTTACACTAGAAGTTTGGTTATTATATATATGGCTTTTTCAATGTGAGTCAATGGAATATTTTTCTTTGTATTTTCATCATATTCAGTTAGCATTAGCTGTTAGTGCTACTGATAGTAGCAGCGGAAGTATCAGTTCCACCAGTCATTTATACTTGTTCTGGAATAAATTATTTCCTCTTATAGAAAGCAGTTATTTTAAGGTGGTGCTGAGGAGTTTGGCTTGAAGGATGTGCATGTTTTAAACCCAAGACAAGATGACAGGGGACACCCTGCTTTACCGCTTGCTCCTGAATAAATCATTTAGCATCACTCATGCTAACATGCTGCTCAGAGGAGACTTAAGGGCTGTTCACACATGCAGAGATTTACAACAAAGCAGCAGGAAGTCATTCATTTTCAATGAGAGTTGATGATTTCTGATGACAGGTGATTTTCGTCAGCGACAGAAGTTGAGCAGTCTAAGTACAGTAGTAAGACCATGTTTTTGGTTCATATATAATAGTTTGTCACCATAATTTGTGTAGTTTTCTTTCCACTTTGGTTATATTGTTTTATACCCATTCCCCCATTCTTTTTGCTGATGTAGAACGGACAGAAAGAGAAGGAAAAGAGTAAAAAGGGGAAAAAACGAGAGGGGGAGGAGGCGAGAGAGTCATGTCTCGGGGGTTTGGGGGGACGTGCCAGTTTCTCTCTGACTGAAATCTAGGGCTTCACAGTAATTAAAACATGCCATTCCCCAATCTCTCTCTGTTTCTCTGTCTTCTTACTTATTCCTGAGCTCCTTACAAACAGACACAATCTTTCTCTTTATTTCTCTGGGAAAGTAATTGACTGGATAATAGAAGCTGCTGTCTGACATACAGATGAAGACCTGCCATTGTTACACGATCCAATTTAGTCTTTGTTAGACAATGAGATTCACATGGTAAAGAAAGGAAAATGAGGGAACCTGAATAAAAAGTATTAATCATGTGATTGTGACCTGGGGTTACTGAAGTTTGGACATTTTGAGGCTTCATGAAGGGCTCTAGGAACCTGTAAGCTGTTGTTGTTTGATATATCTGCAATTGCAGACAATAACCACCAGGGTGCAGAAGTTTAAGCATTGAATATCCTCCTGCTGGTAAACTATCTAGACTCAATAAGCATCTTTCGTCAATATATTTAGTTTATATATTAATACAAAGAAGGAGGCTTATATATAATATCCTCAATGTATTGGTTGTCAGCTACATCATGAAAATAATTACTGACTTATCAATATAAATGTAATTTTAGTATTATTTCTGTTCTAGTATTTAAATTAGCTTTTTTGATATTTTCAATTTCAGTTTTAGTAATTTATTACTTAAAATTAAACCTATTTTCAATTAGTTTCCAAGACAATATTTTCATTTAAGTTTCACTGATCGATAGTGCCACCATTATCCCATTTAAAAGTTCCTAATTTAGTTTTGGAGGTCTCCTACGATAGATTTACATGCCTCAAAGGTAAAAAAAAAACACTTTAATTTTCTCATAGTATTGATTCCACATCACCTACCCTTACAAAATGAACCATTGTTTTAATACAAATAAAAAAATAAAATAAAAAAACATGGTTATTATAGTTAAACCATGGTTATCACAAATTTGCCATTGCTTTACTACTCTAACCATAGTTTAAATTTGTGACTGTGGTTATATAAATGGTAATCAATTAGCCAACAAAAACATGGTTACTTACACCCCCATCCCCACCCCCTTTCAGTGAGCCAACTCTTCTCTGATTGGTTAGATGGCCCAGTCTGTTGTGATTGGTTTACCACTTACAGCGCATGTCGGAAGCAAAACCATATCTGAATTTGAGCCTCCCCAGCACTTGATACACAGTGATACGAACAGTAACGTTGGCATCAGTTTTATTTTACCATTTTAATTCCTGTGCGAGTCCTCACCCTTTGGAAGTGCAAAGTGGATTTGTATCACTGAAATCGCTGATGTCGAAAACACGAGCCGAACTCTTCCAGTCCTCGGTTACAACTACAGGGTGGGTCAAAATATACAGGCAATGAAGACCATAGGCTTCAGGCGATATGCAAATTTGTTACATTGTTATGTAGGTATGTATCAGGAAGTGAGTCTGGAATTGCTGATGACTCGTTTCAGAAGATCAGAATTGTTTCTTTCTTTTAGGAGTATAAGTTTATTTGTGGTGCATCTGTAAAACTTTGCAGACCTTTCACATTCACAGACAGCTATATTACACACTGCTTGAAAGGTAATATTCGAAAAAGCATAGGGGCAGTTTAATATCTGTATATCCCTATTTAATTATATAGGGAACTGACTCCAGGAATCTTTTACATAATATTACCAACATGTTAAACATGTTTACTAAATTAATTTAAACTGTAGTCAAGAAGGGGTAAGCAGTCATTAATTGCAGTAATAGATCATGACTTCTGTTAGTAGCTCTCAAGACTGGAGGGTTCGTTTCATTTGTGTTTCAATTTAAATTGTGTGGTGGACTGAAAGTCTCCAATTAAAAGTGAACAGGATGTTTTCGTTTTGCTTGGTCACATTAATCAAATATGAAGTGGTAATAATTTTAAGGGGATTGTCCTGGGTATCCTAAATTATTGCACAGCATTAGCTGATTTTACCAATTACATAGGATTTTGACTTGCTCTAATGAGTCGGTTTTCAGAAAGGCAAATTAATCAGTTGGAGAATAAAGACACGGACTGTGTATCAGAGACAGGCTTTTGCTTCTTCCCAAACAGTATCCATGTAATTACACAGGAAACAAGCTCTTTACTGTCTAATTAGCCCAGCAAAGACAAGATGTAGATTTAGCCACAAACTCCTCACATTTGCCAAGTCCGACTCAGTCCAAAAAGTGTGATGGGAGTTTAACCATTAGTCTTCTCAGTGCTATTTTTGAGAGATGGTTGATTTGAACTTTGACACAACACATATGTGTGTGCATGTATATGTGAGTGTGTGAACTAAAAGAGCCATAGTCTCATGAACACCATAAGGTCCAGTTTACACTTATTCTGGCCAAGAACCACCCACATAGAGAGGAACAGACCAACACATATTGACAATAATAGTGCCATCTTTGGTTGAGACTAGAAAACAATAACAGTTTTTAATTTATGGCAGTTATTAAAGGAAATAACCAATGTAGTAAGCCATAAATGACACCGTAATGCTGCTTAAAGGGTTAGTTCACCCAAAAATTATCCCATAATTTACACAGCATCTATAATACCTTTGATTGTTTTTTTTATTTTATGTAACTGTCTAGTCTAGTCACACATGCACATAACAGCATCTGCACCTGTTGACAGTTACAAGGATTTTATTCCCCCAGCTCAAACACATCATTATTGGGAATGACTTCACAAATCAAAAGGACCAACATGTGATTGTGCCATTCGGTGGGGTGAAACACAGTAACATCAAGCTCCATCTGGCCTCAGAATAATGGGACCCACTTTATATTAGGTGTCCTTAACTACTATGTACTAACATTTTAATTAACTATTTGATACATTGCACTTATTGTGTACATACATGTTTTTACATTGTACTTACATTTTAAAAAATACCTGTATGTAATTACATCTGTAATTAATTTCTGTAGTTACATTTGTAATTACACAGTTGACACTTCCCTTACACCTAACCCTACCCTTAAACGTACCCATCCCACCACACCTGTCCCTAACCCTACTCGTATCCCACCTCAATATCAGCAAAGGTGTTTTGCAACACAATATGAACACAGTAAGTACATTGTACTTATTTTTTTATGTAAGTACATAGTAGTTAAGGCCACCTAATATAAAGTGGGGCCGAATAATGTGCTCATGACAGAACAATCCCTGATGGAGCGCTCGGTTTGAGCACTGTCACCGTCTCTTTCTTTCCAGAAACACACACTAGTAGTAGTTTGCAACATGGGCAAGGGTTTTGTAATTGGTTAAGTGTTATTCTGCAGATTATTTATATCATAATCACAATAAAAGCTTGTATCCTAGCTGTAAACATGTTGTGACAGGATATTATGATGAGGGTTTGGTGTGTGCCGCATTAAGCTGGGAAGCTCTGTCCACTGTTACATCTCATTGGTCCAAATTCATTGGTTTGAGTCACATCGACCAGCAGTTTCATGTTTAGTGTGGACACACAAATTGCTTGTCACTGAAAACTTGCTGAATCACACCTAGTGTTATGTGTATATTATGAAAGGCATTATGGAGATGATGTTTTTAGTAACTCTCTGGATGCTCAGGTACTCTCGTCTGATTGGGAAACTATGAAACCAAGGGAGCTCAAGTCATCAGGCTGCCATTAGCAAATTCTAACATACCGCTCCAAACCTCAATAAGCAGCTCATGTGAAAAATTTAGAGTCACCTTGAATCAAAATCACAGTGGCTTTTATAAAAGTCATCAGTGTTTCAATATCCTGAGTGTTTGTTTGTTTTGAGCGAATCAAATGTTGCTAAAAAAGGCCCATCTAGAGAAATAGATTATCTTTCAGTCGTTTGATAAGTCACTGCCAATAAATTAAATAGATTTGAAACAGTGCTCTGGACAGGTTTGGAGTAAAACATAAATATTATCAATATACACTGTATTGCCAAAAGTTTTGGGACACCTGCCTTTACATGCACATGAACTTTAATGACATCCCATTCTTATTCCGTAGGGTTTAATATGGAGTTGGCTCACCCTTTGCAGCTATAACAGCTTCAACTCTTCTAGGAAGGCTTTCCACAAGGTTTAGGAGTGTGTTTATGGGAATTTTTGACCATTCTTCAGAAGCGCATTTGTGAGGTCAGGCACTGATGTTGGACTAACCCGATAGATGTTCTATCAGGTTGAGGTCAGGACTCTATGCGAGTCAAGTTCCTCCACACCAAACTCGCTCATGTCTTAATGGACCTTGCTTTGTGCACTGGTGTGCAGTCATGTTGGATCAGGAAGGGGCCATCCCCAAACTGTTCCCACAAAGTTAAGAGCATGAAATTGTCCAAAATGTGTTGGTATCCTGAAGCATTAAGAGTTCCTTTCACTGGAACTAAGGGGCCAAACCCAACCCCTGAAAAACAACCCCACACCATAATCCCCCCTCCACCAAATTTTACAATTGGCACAGTGCCGTCAGGCAAGTACCGTTCTCCTGGCAAGCACCAAACCCAGACCTTTCCATCGGATTGCCAGACAGAGAAACGTGATTCGTCACTGCAGAGAACACATCTCCACTGCTCTAGAGTCCAGTGGTGGCGTGCTTTACAATGAGTGTGTTTATTTTATATGAAGCTTAAACAAAAAAATAAGAACAATTAAAAATATAAAACCCCAGAAAAAATACAAAAAAAGAACATCAAAATTACTAACACTAAAATAAATATATAATTTATAAAAAAGGTTAATAGGCATTTTTGTTTATTATGTAGACATTGCCTCATGTTCAAATTAAACCTATTGCACTGACTGACGATAAGAACACGGTTTGTGCTTTTTGTTTAGTTTCATATTTTATCATCTTCTGTGTGTATTTTAGCGTTTAAATGAAATCTCCAGTCCCCTTACTGCTATCATTTACTGCTACTGTGGTTATGTCACCAACGGTTACAGGAAGAAGCATGACAATGAAGAATTAGATGCCAACAGCCTTTAATGGTATCCACAGGTAATATAAACTCAAGGCAGGCAAAGTAACACAACTGTAGTATAAACGAGACCAGACAAAACTCGAGGAAACTCAGTAACTACAAACTAAGGTTATGTTTACACGACACGGTTTTCTGTTTTCAGTTTTACACTACAATGGCATTTCGGGAGCCTAAAAACAAAAAACTGGTTTCAAAGTGCAAGTTTTTGACAACAATGCCTTTACCGTCTACATGTAATGCATATTACATGTTCAGCGTATTACGTGTCCGCATGGTGTTTCTTGAAAAAGTGACATTGCCAACTACTGGCCTAGCATGCATAATACAGCATTTTCAGTAATTTTTGCATATCCGTGTGAACGGGGATCATTTGACAACTTTGCCGTCGGTTTTTAGTACTTCATTGTCGTGTAAATATTGTGTAAAAACAGTAAACAAAGTCCAAACATAATAGAATCGTGACAGGTTAATTGTTGGTTTATACATTAGTTTAAATTACCTTATTTGTCCAAATCTAAGTACAGATCATGATTGGTTTGTTTTGGTCATATATTTTTTTTCCTGGTGCTGTTGAGTGGACAGAGCTCCTGTGGCGATCCTATCGTAATCTTCATAGATCTCTGTGAGAGTCTGGATGCTTGCCCCTAGTCTAGCACAGCAGTTTTCCTTACTTTTGGCTGGCAGCCTTTGACAAACACACTCTCTGTTTTCTGTGTATAAACAGAGCGTCAGTGCATTACGGATTCACTCATTAATCTTCAGACATGTTCTTACATTGATTCTTATACTCAAGAGACCCATGTACAGTTTAAAAGTGGTCACCAGGAATTCAGGTGCAACTCAGGGCAAGTATTCATGCGTACTACATTGTGACAACCGCATTATAGTAAAAAGTAATTTTTTCAGAACGAAAGAATTTTTTTCTTATTATTGTCTTCCTCTTTTGTTGTTTCGACACGCTGTTGTTTGCTTATGCAGAGGTATTTTTAGCTCTTATCATGACTCATTTCTCATTTGATAGTACTAAACCAAGAGCCAAAATAATTAAAACTGGGCTAATTCTTTATCTGACAAAATCCACACACTTCAGCTCATGCATGATGCCCGTAAGGTGTGAGTCAGAAATAGCCATAGAAATCCTAGTACTGCCACCAGCAGTACAAGTCTTCACAATGAAAAATGAAAACGGGATTGTGCATGGAAACAAAAGGTGACTGAGCGATTCAGGACTCACTCTTCATTCAAAAGTGCTGGTCCATTCAGAAGATTTCTGATGTAATGGAGAACATTGGACAATTGGAGAAGTGTACGCAACAACGCAGTCAAGTGTGTTGACTGTATTATACATTTGTCTCACATGGGTTCATTTCAATGCATCTTTTTTCCTGTGCAGTCATTTGCGATGTCCCCTATAGAAACAGGAAGAGTTTGAGATGAGTGTGTGTGTGTGTGTGTGTGTGTGTGTGTTTATCTAAAACATTATATATATATATATATATATATATATATATATATATATATATATATATATATATATATATATATAGGATAGCATCTTGCTGTTGATGGAGATTTGTGGGATTCACATCCAGGACACAAAGCTCCCTTTCCACCACATCCCAAAGATGCTCTATTGGGTTGAGATCTGGTGACTGTGTGGGGGCCATTTTAGTACAGTGAACTCATTGTCATGTTCAAGAAACCAATTTGAAATGATTCGAGTTTTGTGACATGGTGTATTATCCTGCTGGAAGTAGCCATCAGAGGATGGTTACATGGTGGTCATAAAGGGATAGACATGGTCAGAAACAATGCTCTGGTAGGCTGTGGCATTTAAACGATGCCCAATTGGCACTAAGGGGCCTAAAGTGTGCCAAGAAAACATCCCCCACACCATTACACCACCACCACCAGCTTGCAAAGTGGTAACAAGGCATGATGGATCCATGTTCTCATTCTGTTTATGCCAAATTCTGACTCTACCATCTGAATGTCTCAACAGAAATCGAGACTCATCAGACCAGGCAAAATTTTTCCAGTCTTCAACTGGTCAATTTTGGTGAGCTTGTGCAAATTGTAGCCTCTTTTTTCTATTTGTAGTGGAGATGAGTGGTACCCGGTGGGGTCTTCTGCTGTTGTAGCCCATCCCCCTCAAGGTTGTGCGTGTTGTGGCTTCACAAATGCTTTGCTGCATACCTCGGTTGTAATGAGTGGTTATTTCAGTCAAAGTTGCTCTTCTATCAGCTTGAATCAGTCGGCCCATTCTCCTCTGACCTCTAGCATCAACAAGGCATATTTGCCCACAGGACTGCCGCATACTGGATGTTTTTCTCTTTTCACACCATTCTTTGTAAACCCTAGAAATGGTTGTGTGTGAAAATCCCAGTAACTGAGCAGATTGTGAAATACTCAAACCGGCCTGTCTGGCACCAACAACCATGCCACGCTCAAAATTGCTTAAATTGCTTTTCTTTCCCATTCTGACATTCAGTTTGGAGTTCAGGAGATTGTCTTGACCAGGACCACACCCCTAAATGCATTGAAGCAACTGCCATGTGATTGGTTGATTAGATAATTGCATTAATGAGAAATTGAACAGGTGTTCCTAATAATCCTTTAGGTGAGTGTATATATATATATATATATATATATATATATATATATATATATATATATATATATATATATATATATTTCATATTGTAATGCATAATAATGTATTGCATTACATCAGTGTGTGATCACAAATTCCAACTTGGCACGTTAAGATGCGCCATGTCAGGTTGGGGATCATTAGTTTCTACATTTGTTTCTCTTGGAATGTCAGGGGCCTCCAAAGCCTCAAGCCGTGTGTCCTTACACTGTCAAATAAAGTTTAACACTTGGGCTCCTGGCGGATACAGTGCAAGCTGACCACTGGCCCCTGGGACCCATGGCGCATTTAGCAATAGCTGACCACTTGGACCCCCAGGGCACTGCAACACTTGTTCTGTGAGCTTAGGAGGGCATGCACTACTATTTTAGTCATAAATGTTTGTCTACCAAATCAAGTACTTTTAAAAGCAAGCAGAGCAAGGGGCCTCACAGGACCATGAGTGCACTCACAAATTTATTAGAAAGCAAAATATAGTGTTTTTTTAATGACAAAAGTTTCATGCAGAAACCACAACACTTTATCTGTTTAGAAAAGGGCTGAAGTGACATGTAAAAGCTCAGCGTTTCAGCAACTGCGTCGCCTGTTTGTTCAAAGCAACTGACAGGTAAGGTACCTGATGATGGTGAATATTCATATGAAAAATGCCCCACAGTCTGAGGCAAATGATTCTACACATATGCTGAGTGTCAGTTAGTGGGCAGAAAATGACACACTGTGGGAGAGAAGAGAGAGAGACCTACAGGAGACACAAAGAGAGAAAAAGACAAAATAAGAGTGAGACAGAGAGAGAACAAGAGAAAGTGTGGGGGAGAGTCACTCTCTGTCATTCATTCACACTCAAGAGAATGGCTTCAGGGTAGAAATAAAAGAGTATGTTTCATTTTTGTTATACATCTGATGGTGAAAAAGGCTTGTTTTACAAAGCAAAGGAACTGATTCTAGCACCTCCGCTTTTCCCTTTTCAGATCTTGTGGACAGTGTTTGAGAGTGTGTGTGCATATGTGTGTGCGTGTGTGAGGGCGCGCGTGAAAGTGTGTGTGTTAGCACTTCCACATGGCCTCCATGCAGGACGGGGTGAACTTCTCTGCTCATCCCTACGGCAAAGTACTGCTGCTGGGGGCCATCGCCGCCGCCTCAGCCTTCGTTGTCACCATTCTCATCGTTGTGCTATGTGTGGGCTGCCAGAGGTGAGTTGCACACACAAACACACATGCTCATATATGAAATGCTCAGATATCTTTGTTTAGTTCATATTCAGGGGTGACTGCTTGTTCAAATCCTTAACCTCGAAATATAGGGCATAACTCATCCTGCTTTTGTGTTGCATACATAATATCATGCAGGTCACGAGGAGAGGGTTAAAGAAATAGATTTTTTTTTAATTCCTTAGACTTCCACGGAAGGAAGGACACCATATATTGGGACCAGATTATCAAAAAGGCCCTTTCACACAGAGCCTTGATTCCATAAAATTGCTATAGTGCCTTCGGTGTGAACGCAAACAAGTCATAGGATTGATCCCGGGATGAGGACCTAGTAACATTGCCGGGATCAGTCCCAGAAATGTACCCTGTGTGAACAAAAGGCAGGATCAATGCCATAAGGGGTGTGTCGTAGAAATGACGCTAAAGCTGAAGTTGTTCGCCGACCTAGTATACGCGATGCGCTAGTTTATGATCAAATCAGAAAAAAATGCACAAGCATGGTGTGAACGCACTCACAGATTCCAGAAAATCACTGACAGTGTGAATTAACCAAAATCAAACAATCCCGGGACAAATTAACAGTGTTTTTTCTGGAATCTCTGTGTGAAAGGAGAGACATGGGCTTATTTGGTGGGCCAATTAGCAACCACCCAGAACACAACAGCAAGCATCTAGAAATGATGACTTGAAAGTTAGAACGTTCAAAAGAACACAAGAACAAAATAAAAATTATGCATTTTCATTGTATCTGTTGGAACCATGATTTTTTCCCCCAGTCCATTTCTATTATAACACAGGCAGATCTTACCTTCTACAACAGGCCTGTTATACTGTTATACTGTTATAAGCAAGTATGAGAATACTTATTTTTTACAGCATTTTTAAATAACTGTTATTTAAAAATACTGTAAAAAAGAAGTATTCTCATACTTGCTTATAACAGTATGCTCTGTGTTCTGTAAATCTTCATAACATCATCACAAAAAATGCTCCTGTAATATGAAGCCAACACTGCTATGTGTGTTCCAGGATGAAAGCCAGAGATCACCTGTCTTCACCCATCACTGTTGCTAAGGTCTTTAATAGAGCGCTTATTCAAAAATGGCATTGAAGTTCACCCACGCCTCTTTCATGCTCACTGCGTAATGGTGGGGATGTCATTTTGACATGGCAGTGATGTTTAAACAGGAAGTGCCTGTTTTTTTGTTTGTTTTTTTACTTTCCAATCTCTCTCTCTCTCTCTTGTTCCACTGATGATAGCACAGAGCACACTGTGTGAATGCTAATGTCTCATTTTGTCAAAGCACATGATGCAACTGGTTGTGGGAGGACAAAGAAAAAGAATTAGGGGAATGAGAGATGGAGGAAAAGAAATGTGAGAGACAAAGACAAGGGTCGAAGGAAATACCGAACGAGATATTCATTGAGATTCTGTCGGAGAAAATAAGTGAAAAACTAGAGAAGACATGTTTAGATAGTAGGATATTTTCAGTTTTCTAGCTTAACAAGTATGAGATTACTACAGATAAAAATCTCTTCAGGTCAAGCTTGCTGACAAATATTATTTAGAGATCGCAGATGTAAACACTAAAAGATAAACTTAACTTGAACGTCTTTGTGCGGCTCATAAAGGGATAGTTTGCCCAAAAATGAAAGTTGAGACAGTTCACAAAACCAGTCAGGGTGATTAATCACTTTACAATTCCTTTGTAGTGGTTAACAGACCACTGTAGGGGAAGATTGTACATTTCGGTCTATTTGTCACACAAAGCAATGAAGTATAGTGCAGAGTAGAAGGGGCAAGCTTGAAATCTCCCATTTATTGTTACTACATGGGGA
Organism: Gobiocypris rarus; assembly: GCA_023029165.1. Taxonomy (NCBI): domain Eukaryota; kingdom Metazoa; phylum Chordata; class Actinopteri; order Cypriniformes; family Gobionidae; genus Gobiocypris; species Gobiocypris rarus. Next base: position 14,676,857 of record CM040928.1, on the reverse strand, counting down.
AAAAACAATGAAAAAAACTGTCCGTTTAAAGAGCACAAGACAAAATTGAAGCTTATGTGATCACTTTTCTTCCCTATCCTTCCTCATAATTCATATAATGTTAGTCTTGAACAAGATCTGAAATGGTCAGAATAATATTGGTTTAAAAAGATGTTGTTGTAGATGTGACCATGGACCACAAAATCAGTCATAAGTCGCACGGGTATACAGTATTTGTAGCAATAGCCAACAATATGGATCAAAATTATTGATTTTTCTTTTATGCCAAAAATCATTAGGATATTAAGTAAAGATCATGTTTCATGAAGATATTTTGTAAATTTCCTACTGTAAATATATCAAAAATTTATTATTATTAATATGCATTGCTAAGTATTTCATTTGGACAACTTTAAAGGGGATTTTCTCAATATTGAGATTTTTTTTGCACCCTCACATTCCAGATTTTCAAATAGTTGTTTGAATATATCTCAGACAAATATTGTCCTATCCTAACAAACCATACTTCAACGGAAACCTAATTTATTCAATCTCAATTTAAAACAAATAGACCCTTATGACTGGTTTTGAGTCACATATTTATTCCAAAAACTTTTTTGAGAAGGGTAAATGTTCTTGCTTGACATTACACTAATGTTTTTTTATTCTGTTATGTCTTAAAAACAAATATCAGTGATTCACTGTATCTCAGTAATAGCTTTAGTACTTCACAAAATCCATTTTGTTTCTATTTCTCCTGCTGTTCTTCTTCTGAGGGTAGATTCCTGATACTTATACTGTTCCTGTAATCTTATCAAAGGAATGCTATATAGGCAATCAGAAGAGAACGACTGACATGTTTTTCCAAGAATAAACAGATGTCTGGTAAAATTTGGCGGAACATTCCGGGCAATGGGTCTGTGTATATAAGTGAGAGAGGAAAGTTTAGAGTCACTGAAAGACATGAATTTTTGTGTACTGTTCATGAAGAAATGTATCCTCAGCATCTATTTAACTATTTTAGTGATGTTTGAATTGTATTATGTTGATTGTTTGATTGATTTTCTTTGAGCTACGTTTTGGCCTGAACACCATCGCTATGCAGTTACTCAGATGCCTGTTAATTATCCAGTGAAAGCCTTCTGTTGTTTCAAATGCCAATCTGGACTCATTGTGAGGACAGTTCATTCTGTATACACTTGCACAGTTACTTCTGATCAAATGACTTCACTCAAACAGTTTATGAAAAACAACTGCCTTGAATCCTTCGAGTAGCCTAATTGAATTGAAATGTGCATTTTCTTCCTGCACAAGATAAACAGTTAGAGCTACTAAAGTAAATTGAATCAGGGAGCTAAAATGAGTCAGCGCTTTCCGTCTCCATAAATCGATTGATAAACGAGGCATTTGAAGTTTAAACCTAACATTCTAAAATGTTTGATATGGGAACTGATTTACATCTCTCTGGCTGTGTCCTGCAGAAAGGGGAAGACGCACAATGGCCCCGGAGAGGAGAGGAAGCACAGGCTCATGGACATGGTGAACATTTCTACGTTTTTTCTGGGTCTCATTCACTAATAATTGCACACAAGTTGGTCATATCCTCATCCATTTAGTTACCCACTTGTTTATATGTCAGTTGTTTTGGAAAGAATCCTCCTATGCTCAAAAAGGCTGCAATTCATTGAGCAAAAATACATCAACACTTATATTGTAAAATAAATAATTAAAAGTTATAATTAGCCTACTGTATTTTTTTTCTCTATATGTTTAAAAATGTAATTTATTCATGTAAGTTTTCAGCAGTAATCCTTCAGAAATTATTCTAATATTCTGATTTGGTGCTCACAAAACAGTTGCTGCTTAATATTTTTGTGAAAACTGTGATTACATTTCTTTCAGAATTCTTTGAATAGAATTAAAAGTTCCAAAGAACAGCATTTACGTGAAATATAATTACTTTGTAACATTTTAATGTCCTTTAAATTCTTTCAAAAAAGAAAATATTACTAACCCCAAACTTTTATAGTCAGAAAGAGATTATCCCTTTTCTAACTTTATTATGCCAAGGACCCCTAAATATGATGAACCTTTTATTAGGGACCCCCTTCCTAAAATCCTCCTCTATATGAAGACTTTGCAAAAGCCTCTAAGTCCATCTGATGTTTTTCTTTAAAATTAGCATTTTTGTCAGGCTCCTATGTTTCTACCCAATACTGGTACTTCTGAACGGGCGGGTTTGCAGTGATTAATAAGTTTGAAGATAATAAGTATTTGATGAACGTATACTACAGTATGTGCAGAGAGCATTCACTCATTCTCATTTTTGACCAAGGTGGCTTTTGCATTGGAAGTCTTCATATTTTTTTGTATATTTTTATTTGACTATACTTGGATGTTGGATGTATAAGCCTGAAAAATAAAATGTTCAATTAAAAATGATTTGTATAAGTAACTTTCACAATAAATATATATAAGCAGCTTATGTACCACGTTAAGAATATCGCCTTACAACACCAGTGAGCAAGACAAAGGGGACTACAGTGAGAAAACTCACTAGAAAGATATACAATACTGGAAAGTATGTTTACGTCAAGAAAGGAGAGAAACATTTAGAACTGAAACATTTCGAATGTTCGGTAGACTTGTTTTCAGTACATTTTTGCTTTGTCTTTTTATTCTCTGAAATTTTCTGATGACCCCAGTTTGAAAACCCCTGTCCTGAAGTGCAATCTTATTATTGAATCATGATTTTTTGGTATGAAAACATTTTACAAACAATTACATGTGTATGCACGGCTAGTGAATGAAAGCCATTCTCCTTCCTTGCAATCAATCGCTTCTTTTCTATGTATTTTCTAAGGAACCCAGGTCTGGGCTCAGTTCCATGTCAGTTCAAGCAGTTCATGGTTTTGTGTCAGGATTTGAATTCTTCCCTCGAACTAGTTTTCAAGTAACAAATTGAAGGCTCCTCCTGAATTTAATTAATCTTCTTAATCGGCTCAGTGGAAATGGATCTCTTAAGCTTTGAATCTAAAACCCACAACCCACACAGTAAGACCCTAATGTAGATGTATTTATTGCCATGTACTAGTTTGACCCAAAAAATATGCCCTACATAGGCTGAATAGGAAAACTGACAATTTTGTTGTATTGGTTATACTGTGTTTTATTTTAATTTGACTTTGTTTAATTTAGTTTATCTGTGCATCTGTTTTCAGAGTATACTGCGGCAGTCCAAGCTGCGCTCCATCAGTAAGTCAGACACCAAGCTTCATGAGATGAACAGACTCAACTGCAATGGCAAGAGTATGTACTGTAAAAATCACATCTCTTAAACTTGATAGTCTCTAGCTCTTCACACATACCTGCAGTTCAGGGGGAAGGTCTGAGCATGGTACCAACTACATTTCAGGAGTTTCCATGAGGCTATTTTAGTAGAAGTAATTACTTTTTCTCTATAGTGATTGGCATGTGTCTGCTGCCCTTTGCCTCTGCAGTTTCGAGCAAATGTTTTATTGTCTTTTTGAAAAAAACATTAGCTTTGCTTCTTAGATTTTAAGCTCTCGACTTTAGTTAATATCATGCTGCTCTCTGTAGAATCCTCTAAGAAGAACCGTCCCGCCAGCATGGATCTGCTCCTACTCCCTAGCCGTCGCTCAAACTCCGACCTGCGTTCTCAGGGCCGCCAACTGCCTCAGATCCCCTCTGGTGAGGACGGGGAACACACGTACGCCGAGGTGGGACGCCGCTCCTCTCCCACACGTGGTTCTGAGGATGCCCGCTATGGCGTCGGAGGTCGAGCTGGGGAGACGGACACACCCGCCCCACCGGCGGTCCCTGCTAATACCCCAGCTCCACCTGATCCTGACGGGGACTGCTTAGAAGGTGGGATTCCGGAACCAGAGACCCTCCCCCAAGTAGTAAACACGCCTCCTCAGCCGCAGGAGACAGTGGAGTACGCTTGCATCAGAAAGGTCCGGAGAGTGGACAAAGCCGCCCAGAAGAGGGACAATGGGACGGAGACCGAGGAAGGGCTTGGACAACAACGACACAGCAGTGGGGATATTCGGCATGCCCCACCCACTCACCCAGCCCCGCCTCCAACGCACCCACACAGTCAGAAGATTACTCGGAAAACGTGGAGACCTTCAACTTACCGTCTTTCCCTAAGGTATCTACAGTATGTATCTATCTATCTATTTATTTATATATCTAGACCTATAAAGACCTATGCATTATAAACTTTGTCAAGCATAAACATTCAAAGTTTATCTTTTCAAATATTAATTTCTTAGAATTTGTATTCATTTTTATTCAACTTTCTTAGTTTCAAACCTCAATTGGTTCGCTACCTCAATTGAAATTCAAAAACTGAATAAGGTTTTTAAGGATATTCTCAATTCCATTCTGAAGGGTACGCAAACCTGTATTAGATTTATGCATTTGGCAAACGCTTTTATCAAAAGTGACTTGCACTTTATGAGCATTTCCTTGGAATCAAACCCACATCCACTGTGTTGCTAGCACCATGCTCTACTGCTTGAGCTTCATACTATAACACTCACACAAGAACAATGCGGGTAATTACTATTAATGCTAAAATGCTATAAATTAATCAAACCAATCAATTAGTTAATTGTGATTTATAAAACTTTTACACATACATTCAGCATGTAATTCAACAACGGCATTTCGCTGAGGCTACAAATGCAAAGAACTACTGCAGTATAAGAAAGCATTATTGCTGATGTTAACTATTTGTTGTTTCATGGCTAGTAAAAGCCTTTGACTCGCTGTAATTTCCGATTGCTCTTTAAATTGTGTCTTAAAATGGAATATAATATAAATAGAATCATGCTGGGAATGGCTTCCTCTATTTTCGTGTGCCTCAGCACTAGTGTGGACTTGCAGCTAAAGTGGGCCTGCAATTAAGTACACTATAAGTGTACTTCATTATTTCCTCTGTGAGAAAACTGTCCAAATCAATGATACTTGTGAGCATTGTGGTCCATCGACAGCATTCGGGGTGTTGCACGCTCACAGGTACTTAACTATGAGGATGATGCAACCAGCGGAAACGCAGAGTGAAACCTCTCAATCACTGAAACCCAGGCAAACAGCCAGAACCATAAAATGGGCCAGTTCTAATGGGAGACAAAGTGAATTTCAATGTTGAACGGAAAAAGCGACAACAACATGCTAATCCCTGCCTTAAAAATGGCTCTGTGACACACCCCATTGCCCACCTTCTATTTCTCCTGCATAACAATGAGGAGAAAGTGCACAGCAAGCATCAGCCTGTTCCCTTACAGCCTGAGTACAGGAAACACATTAAGCTCAATATCATTAGATGCAAAAGATTGTTAGAAATGAGGACTGGCAATCTGGCATTAAGATGGGGGATTGTAGCCTGATTATGCTACATAGGCTTATTTTCAGGTAGTTTTGAATTGACTCCTCAACTGACCCTTATTTGTGGATTTCTCACATCCAGCTGGTTTACTGTATGACTATGATAAAATTTTAAAGGGTTTTATCTTCTTGGATTTCTTTATTCTAATTCATTTGAACTGTTACCTGCAACAGCTAAAATATATCCACAAAAACTAGGAGTAATTCAACCACAAGTGAAAATTATGTCATTTACTCACCCTCATGTCATTCCCAACTGGCATTGCTTTATTTTTTTCCCTGTGGAACAATATTTTTGAACAATATCCTGGCAACTCTTTTCAACAATAAATTAGTGAAATGGTTGATTTGTTCACAAAAGGGATTGTCCAGTTCTAGAGTTAAACTTACTGCCTTGATTCTGTTAGAGCTCACTGGAAGTGACTATCAGTGATTAATGACTTAAAATTGTATCTGTGTCTCACACAGAGACATTTAAAAGATTTAATATCGCACACAAGTTGTATGGACTCTTTTTAATGGTATTTTCCGTTTTGAAAGTTCCTTTAGAAGAAGAAAAAAAGTTATACTGATTTGAAACAACATGAGGGTGAGTAAATGATGACAGAATTATTTTTATGTGAACTATTCCTTTAAAACCACTGGTTCTAATCTTGTAAACTGTGCTTGGAGGTTATTGTTGATGTATATGATATAACATGAGGCTTTTTCATGATGCTGTTCTGCTGAGCTCTACTCTCCAGTGTATATTGTTTGAGATGTCTGCTTAAACTGTAAAATAATATTTATTCTAGTCAATTGTTTTTAAAACTTTCAGGAGGCTGTGTTTATGGGAAATGGAGAGCAGTACATATGGAAACCTCCGGAAGACGATGACATCATCTTCCAGCACAAGCAGATGGGTATTCTAAGCTCTCATGTGGGAGAGAATATGGCAGCATCTGCAGCAGGGGTGAGTGTGCATTTAGTTTTCCACACAGTCCTGAGACACATCCTCTACTTCTCATTCTGTGCAGTCAAAAAGTCTTGTGGAGTATTATACAATCTCGAAACATTGCCTGTAGATGATCCCATCCCAGAACATTTCCTTACCCCTAAACTTTGTTTTGAAGTTAGCTAGAAGCAGCTGTAAAAATGTGTATTCTTAAAAGGCCAAACATTTGGAGTAAAAGTTATATAGACAAATTTTTCATTCACAAATTCATTTCAGATGGTTTGTCTCTCTATTGTCATGTAGATCACAGAGATGTATTCGAAAGTCTGTAAACCGGGCAAAAAGAAGCGAGGCATGCCCGGCTCACCCCCCGCTGCGAGGGACATCAGTGGTTATAGGACCTTGGCTCGAGGTGATCGTGGTGAGCGTGACGGGGGTTTCAGCGTGGTAGTCAAACCCCAAACATGGGCACCGCAGGAGGGCAAAGGCTCTAGAGCGCCACCAGGCTGCATGGAGGACCACTGCTATGAAGCCATCAGCACTGAGGAAACAGACCTGGCTTACGAGACCATGGAGGGTGGGGGAGGCTGGAGGCGCGACAGGCCTCCACCCAATGCCAGCGCCACCTTGCGACCCAAGCGGAAGCGGCCCCAGCAGCCCTTGCAACAACCACCTCCACCCCCTCCACCCCCCCAGCAGACCCCCAAACTGCAGCATCTCCCGGCTAAAGCATTGCTGATGCCCGGGGAGAGCCTTTACGAGAGCATCCCTGACCTGAAGCAGGGATCGGCCACCTCCAGCACAACCACCATCTTTACTTTTAATGATGGTATGGAGATGTATGTCACTGGCCTGTAGGGGGTGCTCTGGGGAAGGGAACTTTCCTCTCTAGGGCTTGAATTTTGAATTGGGACACACGTACGTGTTGTAACCCAATGGGATACGCGCATTGTGCCACTGCTATATATTTTACATGGGTTCCAAGTATTAGTTGAGCATTAATTGAGTTTTGTAAGTCTAGTTAAAGGTCAGTATTCTTGCAGCACAAAACGAAAGAATGCTTACATGAAAATCCAGACTAAATGATTTAGATTAGTCACACGCCTCATCACGAGGAAGAAAAATAGTCACCAGCCATGACATATCACCACAGACACGACATATCACAACAACAGTAGCATTCCTGCAGAGGGAATTCTTGTTTTTTTGTCATTAAACGTAGTTTCGGACAAAGTGACCATCGGAATTGCGGGTCAAACTTGTATTTGATGCCTAGAAAATCCCAAAGGAGACAAAAATGAGCACAAACCAATTACAAACTTGTCAAAAAGCACAATTGAATTGTGTTCCATGGCCCTCTAAGGAAAAAAAAAGTTTGATTAGAAGCCCTTAGCCAAGCTCTGTCCCCGGTTTCAAAAATGAATATTCAGAAAGTGAACTTTATCAGAGAGCCAATCAAAAGCCATTGCCAAGCAAAATATCATATATTAAAAAAAGGCTTTATTTAATCTGTTCATAGAAGAATTGATCCTATTTTAAAATAGCTAAAAGCTATCTATTATCTAAAAGCTTTAGGAAACACATGGTCCTATTTTTGTAATGTCAAAGCCTCTATTTCTGTAAAAAATGATTCACATAATTTTAGAGCTAAAATAAAGATTCTAATTCGATTGGTCAAACAGATACTGTATGTGAAGAAAGTATTTTCTTATAAGCACAAATATTTCATGCTCAGCATGTCGTCTGTCAGAGACAGTCCCCTTATAAAATTGAAGAGTACATTTAAAATCTGAGAGTACATATAAAAAAATATTAGATGGTAAATTGCAGTTGTCAATAAAGAAAGTTCACGGAGGGATTTAGCAAAAGCTCAGGGACAGTGAACAAAAATATTAAATTGCACACAAAACGTTATGATATATCTGACAGGAGACCCCCAATGTCTTTTCATGTTATCTTTTGTTTTGGTCATACATCAATTCAAACTGTCACATGAGTCACCACAGCACTTCAGTGCGGTAAAGTAAGTGTTTTTCTTTGTCAATACTGTTTATGCACTTTGCCTGATTAAAAAGATGCATGCTATCAAGAAAAAAAACCCTTGTAAAGGGATAAAAAAAGAAAAGAAAGTAAAGTGAAACTAGCACTGTCCTGTGGTATCAGAGAATGGTTTATTTCTTGCTGTTGTAGGTGGATTGTTTGATTTATATGCCTTTTTCTTCATCTGAGAAAGAGCACAAAGTGAATCGCTTCAGAACTGGGGAGACCAATGACGACCCGAGGAGGACTCTCTAAATGGACAGTTAGGAATATAACACGATTGGTCAGAAGAAATGTATCATAGACAATCCCTTTCCCCCCATAATTTCAGAAGCAGTCAGGATGTCCATGTATGTCCAGAAAAGATTGAATGGAATTGCATTCATTAGATTGTTCCAAAAATCTCCTGTATGTTATATGGAAATAATGGGAGATAAAAAAACAACAAAAAAAAAACAATTACAATGACAAAGCAATTTAAAATTAGTGTATGTTGCCCCGTAGGTCTATGGGAGGGGGGGTTGGGGGTTTTATGGCCAGACAGTGACAAGCTTCACCAGTGGACAATGTCAAACTATCAATATCTGTGATCTGTGGACTATAGCCGCTCTCTCAGTGTCTTTGAATCTGATGCTAATGTGATCTGGATTAAATTATCCCAAATAGCTGGAGCACTCAGAAAGTGGCTCAGGTCAACCAAATATAATCAAAACGCTTGTCTAAGCCCTCGTTGCTATCAAATGTTAGTGCAATGTTGTAAATATGTTACAAACAGAAGAATTACAGAAGAAATGCAGAAAGTGGGTGGGAATTTGCTCTTGGTGTTCCTGAAAGTATTTGTTTCTTTCCAGTTGTCCTTTCGGAATGATTTTTCTCTGGTGAAAAATGATCTCAGCAGTATTTCTGTGAGTTTTGATTTTGTGCTTTGGGATTTTTTGTTTTCCACATCATTTTAGCTATTGTATATCTCAAAGACCAGTTGAGTTTAGTGTGGCAGCTAATGTTGTGCGTTTGCTTATCAAACAACAGGGTGGTGTGTATTAAAGCTGTGTAATTAAGTACTAATGTGCAAAAGATTGTAATGTTTTTATATCAAAATGACTATTCATAAAAATGTCGGGTTCAAGTTTATACTTTTTTAAATAAAGTAGCACTTCAAAAAAAACACAAAGCATATAGCATTTACATAGTGTTTTCTCGCAATAAGTCATTATTCATTCTTGAAAGAGACAATATAAGTAAGTTCTGAGACACAGGAACAAATCTTTTTTTGTTAAACATTTGTAGTGCTAACTGTAGTTATTTAATACTTATAAGTGTGCTGACTAGGACACACATAGCTCCACATTGGCGGAGTCACAAACACCATGCACAAGATTTTTAGTAATGGATGTTTCACAATTTTTTTTTCATGGGTATCCACATTTGAACACATTTGTCACAGACAATGGAGTAAAAAATGAGAAAAGGGTGGAATACACAATACTTACTTGCAAGTTAAGGACATGATATGGACCTGCGAAGTTGAGGGTGTTGCATAATGAAAAAAAACATAAAAATCTTATATGATTATTCATAAAAAAATTAAAAATAAAAATAAACTAAAGATTTACGTTGGATTTAAAGGGCACCTATTATGCAAAATTCACTTTTACATGGTGTTTAAACATAAATGTTTGTTGGCAGTGTGTGTACACAACCACCCTATAATGGTAAAAATCCACCCACTCCTTTTTTTAATTCCCATAAATCATAAGCAGTGATGTCACATTGCACAGGCCCCGCCCACGACTGCTGACAGACTCTGCCCTTTTAGCATAGACCCCGCCCTGAGTGAGCTGCACACAGTCTGCCATGTTTATCAAGAACAGTGAGCAAGTACTTTTCTTTTGTTGTTTGATTCATATTAACACGCCGCTTTCACTTTAATACACAGGTCTAAAATAGGTCTACACATGCAATTTTTTTACTTGTTATTTACTGTCACAGACATAACCGACTGTGTTTATGTGAACTTTGTGTATTTTTGACATAACCTTGTGTGTATTTGACAATTTAAGAGCAATAAGACGTGAAAGAGAACTTAGTATAATACTCACGTGACACGCCGTCTGACATCCAGCTTTTTTTTCACTGCTTCGGATGTGTGTGCGCTCATAAAACCATACATCAAAAGTTTAGACTGATATGGCTTTAAAACGCATGCATGATGATGAAGAACTGCAATGTCACACGAGCGTGATCGTGATAGAGATGATAATCAAAACCAAACAGATGTTTTAGTTTATGGAAGAGAGTATCTGAGGCACAAGCTGTAAAGTCTCCACCCTTCTGGAAAGCGGGGTGGGGAGCAGCAGCTCATTTGCATTTAAAGATACATGCACGAAACAACAATGTTTTTCACTTCACTCAAAAATGGGCAATGATAAATTATCTGTTGGGTATTTCGATCTGAAACTTCACAGACACATTCTAGGGATCTTGAAAAAGGGGCGTAAAAACAAAGAACAAGGGATTTTAATAGCAACAAAAACATTGAAGATCTTAAGCAAAAGTCTTGCTCCTCCAACTTACTGACTTACAATAGAACCAGATGTGCGCCTGTGTTAGATTTGCATTCTGTTATGTCTGTAGGCATCAATGCTAAAGGATTCAGCAAATATTCCATAGGACATTTCTCATTCTAAATCTGGAAGTGATTAGGCTCTGATTAAACACTCAGGTAGATGAGGAACTGCATTAGAGTTCTTTGTTTACCCTAATTAGCCATTGAAGCTGCAGTCACATCAGCCTTTCACTGTGGTACATGCTGTTCCTATGACAACTGCCTCACTGTCATGGTATGGTATTTAAGAATTCCCCTCCATTGAGACATAATCTCATCGCATTTCACAGTAAGATTACATTACAAACAGATGGAGGAGGTCACAGGGATTTTTTTCATTTATTTCATTCAAAACCTCTACTAGACCATATGAACTTGTGTTTGTAGAAGTGTAACCAGTTTCCCTACCACTCTTACTGTGTTCCTGCATGCATTTATGTGTCACAAGCTTGCATCTGACTTGCTCTGAAAAAAAAAAAAAAAAAAAAATAGGTCATCCTTAAAACAAAAAGGGTGCAGTCAACATAGCAACCGTCTGCTGTTTTTTTATTGGCTGACTTGTTCCCATAGTAACAGGTTAACCTTGAGGCTGCAGTCGCAGACCAGTTTGTTGTCTAGGCAAATCCAGCATGTATGAGGAACTCTAAGTCAAGATGTCACCCACATTTTAGAGCTGCAGTGACACTGGAGAAAGGGAGCCTGGCTCAGAAGCCTTAAAAATATTTTTGGATGTTGTAGTAACCTAGTGTGGGTACAACACGGTCTCTATCATCTAGGTTTCTATGCAATGTCACCACTGTACAGTGCCTTTGATATGTATTCACTTCCTTTGAATTATTCTGCATGTTAAAAAATATTTGAGGGAATGGTACATTAGGTTCTTTTCTCACTAATATATCATATTGTACTGCCATTTCAAAATCGGGGAAAAGTGACATTTCAAAATTTGAATTTCTCTAAACTTTTGTTTGTCTTATGCACCCCCACTGCCTGTACTGTGCATCATTAACATAAAATGAGAAAAGATCATTTTCATTCTAAATATTATGCTAGATATTTAATCGTGTGTGTGTGTGTGTGTGTGTGTGTGTGTGTGTGTGTGTGTGTGTGTGTGTGTGTGTGTGTGTGTGTGTGTGTGTGTGTGTGTATGTGTGTGTAAGGAATAATTGACAAAGTGCTGTTAAATTATTGAAAATGTATCCACACAGGTGGTATGCAGCCACAACACCAATTAATTCAACACCTCGAGACATGGACTATATCCAAAATCGAGTACGTACTTATTTTGTATGTACGTTCTATATAATATATGTAATATGAATATAATTTTGACATACTACACACTCCATATTGTCATAATCATGAGGCTCAGTATCAGCTGCGTTGCGTCACTGTTATTCACAAATCCTCTCCCGTGGCCTCACGGAATAGTAAAGTATCCAGCGTATGCACACTTCAGATTCTCACCAAAAATAGTAGGTCATCTGGGTAATTTTTGCCTACTCTTTTAGAGTTCAGACATACCTATTTTGTCACATACCGTTTTTTGCCCTATATAGGGAAGTATGCTATTTCAATTGCAGCCATTAAATAGATGTTCTATTTCAAGACATTTGTCAGGTTTTTTCTTCTTTAAACTCTGTGTAGTGTAGAACCATTTTTATGCAATTTCATCACAGTTGCTAATTCCAAAACATTTTACGTAGGCTTTGAGCCAGAGATATACAAAGTTCTGTCATGAAAAGATGGCGCAGGCGAATAGGCCCTCAACTCAACCTGCTTGCAATCATGTCATTATCTATTGGGCACAGCTGATTGGTTCCTGCTGTATCAGTAGCCAATGAGCTTGCATGCTCAACCTTCAAATACTTGGTTAACATTTGCCTTAGCAATGCCGTACGCTTTCAGAAACCCTCCAACATCCCCAGCACCACCTGTATAGCTCTGCTACGGGCAATTCATGTACGCTATATTGTACAACAGCAGCATGTCTTACTTGCTCACAGCAGTGTGTCGTGTATGTATTGGCAGTAACATATGTCCCATACTTGCTCTGCTGCAGCAGCAATAACCTACAGCAGCAGCGTAGCAGATCTATTCTGCCAAGACCAAACATATCAGCATTGTCATACCCATTACCATGCCAAACACTCTGCGAGTTGTCACGACAGAAATGCAGTTATGAGAGAGAGATAAATGTGTGTGTATTACCCAAGCACTCTCAGAAAAAAAGGTACAGTGCTGTCACTGGGGCGGTACCCTAAGGTACAAAAGTGAAAAGGTACTAATATGAACTCTTAAAGTACTGATATGCTCCTTTTCAGTTTTGTACCTTAGGGTACCGCCCCAGTGACAGCACTGTACCTTTTTTTCTGGCAGTGAGTCCGTGCGGCTTTCTGAAGTGTTCGGCAGCAGCCTCTCCAATAGCCGAACATTAAATTTAACTGCTTAAAAAAAGGTGGGATTACCACCTTACTGAGAAATGTCATGTAGTTGCTAGAAATTTTATCAAAAAAGTTTGACCATGAGGCAGTGCTAAAAAAACAAGCATGTTGTGCAGATATGCTTCTGGAAAATAAAGTTGCTGATTTTTTCCCCTAAATGCAGATTCTGGACTATAAAATAAAACGGGGAAAAAGACTTCCATCTAGTCAAATAGGTAATATCTGTGAAGTGCTGAAGAGATTAATGATGCCCTTTGTTTCCAGTTACCTAATTTGGGAAAATATTTGTTTAGCCAGGCTCAGACTATAGGATTCCCTGGTCAAATTATGCCTGATTTATCCCTCCTGACAATCGGAGAAAAAAGAGAAGAAAAGAAAAAACATGTGCAGAGCGTCAGTCAGTTCCGATGTTTAGCTGCAATTATATGGTAGCTAATGTGAGGCGTTTACAGATCAAATCTTTCTTTAACCCCCCGATCTGCTCGTGGACATATTGGAATCGCCCCAATTTGATCAAACATGATTAATAATTAGGATTTTTTTATGAAAAGGATGATTATTCAGAATGACTATGATAACATCAGTACTTCTACAATAGCCAATGAGAGCACTTTTGAAATCGCGACCACGAAACAAGCTGCTGTGCAGGTCTGATGAACATCAGAGATGTCTGGACAGTGTGTGGAAGTGTTGCAACAACACATCTATTTGTTGTCATCTAAAACATGACAACCGTACGGACAAAGAGAAGAGCTCGGGAGGAATCGCATTAGTTGTGAGCATACCAGATGAGTGTAGAAAGCTGATAGCTTGTATGTAAACATTAGGCCTACCTGTTGAGACATCAATTACAATCTGCTACGTTACGTACATGTTGTAATGACTGAGACCAATCAGACACATAATTACTTGTTACATTTAACAAATATGCTTTAAATGATTTATGCTAGTAACGGACCTTCTCCCAAAGAGCAGTAAAGGTCTCAGTTACCATGGATACCAACTGATAAGAAAAAATGTGAAAAACGATGGCCATAGGGAGACCCATAGCCTTAAACAGACTTTCCTGCATTAATTTATAGAAAAACGGTGTTATGCGTATGATTATAACTATCTTGTAAAAGTGTATCTTGTATGGAATTTCATTTTATGCATATCTTATGAACAAACTACTAGTTAATGTAACCTCACCTATACCTTGTTTGGTGTCTACAAAGTTGTAATTTAAAGATCTGAATGATTGTTTATGATGTGTCGATACCTGTGCAACATATTAGTATTACAAGAATCTTCAATAGTTTCTTCATCTGCAACCAATCCAGCTGCACATGCAAAGGGACACTCTTGAAACAAAGAGCCATAAAATCTCCAACAGAGGAATCTTCCCGCTTGGAAGATTTGACCTTTCTCATTGGTCAAGTCAACCCTGAGGGGTGTGACGTGTCCCAGACCTTTAAAGAGAAACACTCTTCAACAGCTCTCTCGCTCTCGCTCTCTCTCTCTCTCTCTCTCTCTCTCTCTTTCTGGACTGACGACCAACGCGTCACCTCGGCTGTCTCTCAGCTGGCCAAGCAGGCCAGGCTGGCAGGTCTACACAAAAATCAAGCCATGTGCCTGTGTGTGACCGGAAACCCAATCCGACCACATGGTTGCGGGCCGGCAGACCCAACACCGCAAGCCACGTGCAACTTCCTCTACCTCGACAAACCATGCAAGTTTATCATATCTTCTGTCAACGCAGAATAAATCGATTGCAACTTCAACACCATCGGACTGAACTATCAAGACTTTCTCCTGCAACAGTATGTCTGGATGACCTTCAACCGCTCAGGCAAATGCAAGTAACATACGATATACAAAATCGCTGTGTAGGTAGTTAAAGTTGTAAACCACTTTGTTCAGACAAAGGATCTTGCAGTCATAACTGTTTTCCCGGGTGTTTTGCATAGCTCCATTCCTTTGATCTGTTCTGGTTCTTTAACCACTTTAACTTTACATCATTCCCATGTATGCATTTCTGTTAGTTTAGTTGTGTTCGTGATTTAGTTAATAAAAATAATGCACAATACATACCTTAAATGATTGATTTTGTTACACGCTCTAAGCGCAGTAAATGCTAAGGAAGAATAATTTTTCTGTGGACATGAAAAATACCCTGTCTTAGAATTAATTAATAATCAATACTGAGTGTTCACAGGATGAACTGATTGATTGATTGACTGTAAGTTAATCTCATTAACCGATTCAAATATTCATAATTAATAATAATGAATAATCATGAGTTATGAATAATTATTCATATTTCAATGTTTATACTTCCCTGTTAGATCATGTGAGGTGCTCCTCCTGTCATGATAATCTTAATAATATCTTGTAGTTATGCTGAGCTACAATGTTCGAATCTTGTCGTGTGTGCATGTTTGAGATTTGAGAGAAAAATAATCTGTGAAGATCCTCCTTATGTGAATGAACACCACCAGATTTCATAAACGGTTAGGATTTAAAAACTCCTATAGTCTGAATCCGGCTTTAGAAAATACTTGTTAATGCAAGTTTCCTCCATTTTGCTGAAACATGTCACATCTATCTTTTAAAACCTTCTATGGCTTTTTCCTACCAGCAACTTCATCTTCAAGTTCTCTCTTATGGTCTTATTTCTATTTGTCCCTACCTGTACATGGCTGTTTATTATTCCATCTCAATAGAGCTCTTCTTCAGTTCTTCTCAATGAAGACCCCTTCACCTTCACCCAGAGCTATTAAATGTAAGGTAGGCGATGTTTTTCATGAACACTTTTTGTGGTAGTGGTTGAAACTCTCTTCACATACTCATAGCAATCAATAAAAGAATTGCGTTTCTATGTCAAAACTATCAATGCTAAAATTAACCTGCATCAGTCAGGTGGTACAAGTCAGCACTCTTAAAGTTGTTTATGTTCATTAATACTGTAATGTTATGTGCTTTGAGACATGGAGTAATTTAACGGAGTCTTTTATGACGTTTTGCTACTCTGGCTTTGAATGTTCATGTGTTTTGAAGGAGATGTGGGTTTTGAGCTCTCTAAAATGGGGGTGCGATATTATGATTTCAAAGCTAGCTTGTTATTGCTAGCCTCTCCAAAATCGCCTACCCTACCTTTAATAGGTTCTTGTGCTGAGTAAGTGATGTTATTTATTCTCAAGGCTTATAGTTTTACAACAAAAACACCTTGAGCATTTTGTCACATCTTGTCAATATTCGGTTTACTAAGGTCATGGCTAGGTCAATGTCTTCTAGTCTTTTATTAAGATTGTAGAAACAGTTTGGTTTGATTGTCTCTAAATTCTTGAGTGAACAACATATTTTTCCTAAATGCATTTTAGTTTCATAGTCGGGGTCTGAATGTCCTTGTTGAACCTGCAAAAGCACAATGAGACAGGAGGAGTGAAGTACTACCCCCTGGTGTTAAGGCTGCAGAAGCACATGTACAATAAATAAATACATTTGGAGGAAAATAACTGCTCTGACCTGCTCCCAGAAAACTCCTTCTGAGCTGTCTGAAGAATGATAAAATAGAAATAGCTCTAGAAAATGTAAAATTATAAAGTTTGAGGAAAATATCGAATGCGTTTAAAGGATTGACGCATTATCAAGTGTTTGAAAAAAAGTTTTTTATGTTGAATGTGTAAAACCAATAAACAGCCAAATGGGTCCAGCTATTCTCATATTTAGAATAAGTTAGAATAAGTTATAAAATCTAACATATGTGTTTGTTTATTGATAAAAGACATTTTATTGTTTTAGATCATGAACATACAGTTTGAAAATAAAGAGCTACAAAATATGTGCCTCTTTATGAAATTACAGTAAATGTTGATCCTCGCTAGTCTCAACTGCCTGAATTGCTTGAACGAAGTGTCAAACCTCTGATGAGCAGCTATGTGGTTCTTGCTGTTCATCATCAATCCATGATGAAGACTCATCTGTCCCAAAGTAACGGTCTCCAAAGTCCCCTTTAAGGACAGCACAGATTTTAGTACACAGTGTAGTTTCTTCTTTCTTCTTTTTCTTATATTTGGACACACTACCATTCAAAGATTCGGGGTTGGTAAGAATTTATATGATTTATATTTAAATAAGGTCTCATTAATTAACATTAACAATAATTAACAATGAGCAATACATTTGTTACCATATTTATTAGTCTTTGTTAACATCAGTTAATAAAAATTGCTATTCATTGTAAATTCATGTTAGCTCAGGTCCATTAAATAATAATAACACAAAATTATTAGTGTTTAATAATCTTTAGTAAATGTTAAAATGATATGTTATAATAAAGGCTTTAGTAGTATTTTTCATTGCTAGTTTATGCTAACAAATGTAGTTAACTATTGGAACCTTGTTGTAAAGTGTTTTTAAATGTTTTTGAAAGACGTCTTTTATGCTCATCCAGTAAAAACAGTGATATTGTGAAATATTTGTACTATATTGTATATATTTTAAAATGTAATTTATTCTTGTGATGGCAAAGCTGAATCAGCATCATTAAGATCTGCTGCTCAAGAAACATTTATTATTATCAATGTTGAAAACAATTGTGCCGCTTAATATTTTCGTAGAAACTGTGATGCAGTTTTTTTCAAGGTTCTTTGAAGAATAGAAAGTTCAAAAGATCAGTGTTAACTTGAATTTTATAAATTACAAATGTTTGATCAGTTGCATCTTTGCTGATTAAAAGTATTCTTCTCTTTTAACCAAAAAATCTTACTAACCCTAAACATTTGAATTGTAGTGTATCTATTTCAGGAAGACTCACCTATCCCTGGGATGACATGAAGAAGGTCATCTATGCCCTTGTCCACAGCAGTAGTGATGATTTTGACACGAGGAAAGGCGTAAGCCACTGAGTGAACTCCCAACTCTGCCATCAGCAGAGACACCAACACGATCTTGTCTTCCTGGACATCATGGTCCTGTATATACACATTCACACACACTCACATTCAACAAATGAAAACCATTAAAACATTTTAACAATGAATTCTGCCACCTAATTACTTTATTTCCAGAGAAGAGAGTCAAAATATACTGTCTAAACTATACAGCCATTCAGGGTTTGCACTTTTTGTACATTTTGGAATGAATGAGGTCTACAGCCACATACCAGCAACACCCTGACTGCCATCATGGCTGCAGCTCCAGTGGAAACGGTGCTATCCATCAAAATCACATGGTCCTCACTGATGTCTCTGGGCAGTCGCAGGTAGTGCAGCTAAATGGAAGGGGAGGGTGTCTTAGTTACCACGGAAACGAAGTGAGAAAGAGGGAACCACAGCCACCAAAAAGAATGAAACTGAGGAGTCAGGAGATCTCTGTTACCACGGAGACAGAGACCAACAGGCAAAATGGACAAACAGGGTTTGAGGAGAGCTGAGAAAATGGGAAAAAGGCCACAAATATAAACAAAAAAGCATAATGAGAATTCATCTATGGCCAAAAAAAAAAAAAATAGAGACAGTACAGTTTTTGCTGTCGCAGGCCATTATTTTTCTCTCAGGAGAAATCGCTAAAATGACAGAAACCATCTTTGAAAAAGTATTGTATTTGAAGTCTAATTTGATTGTTTAGTTTGTCTCACGTCCCATTCGATTACAAGGAGAGGGCAGGGTTTATGAGCTATACTGCATCCAGCCACCTGGAAACGTTTTGGCTTCACTTTTCAGGACTTGTGTGGCACACTTGATACATACCAAAGTCCCTTTCATGGGATTTCCCTTTCATGGGCCCTGTCCCAAAAGGCACCCTAAACACTTGCGGTCTTCCTACGAGTTTGCACTTTCATGACATAACGCCGCTTTGACTGTCGGGAAGAAGTCTGCTGTGGAGCTCGCTTCAATGCGGGCTCGGCAAAAGTGTGCATTGAGGGCGCATATCGACTGCAAAAGGGGGCGTTTGCGAGCACCATTCTGAAATCTAAAAATCACAAATGGGACATCTACATTTTCATGGACACGCGCAAACGGCAGCCATTGTAAGTCCACAAGACCAAAAGTGTACATGAAGTGTGCCATTTGGGACAGGGCCAAGGAAAGTCTGCTCACTCAGCGGCCATACAGTATATGTACCGCCTCCGGGCAGCTATTTCGGGCACCCAAGACCAAGTCCTATCTAGTACTGATATCTCAAAAAATTCTTGCTGAACTCCCAATTAAATAACATATTTCGAATCAGCAATAAAATCTTACATGAACTGTCCTATAAATGTTGTTTCTTATGCTCAAATAGTGTTAAAAAAGCTTATTTTTTAGGCTATACCAGCACTGTAAAAAAACAGCCTTAAATTTTCAGGTACAATCAACTTAAATTACATTAAACTGACTTAAAATAATGAGTTGTAAAATCTTGTATAGCTTACACAAAAAAGCAGAAAATTGCTTAAAATAATTTGATGAGTTAAGGTAATGTAAAAATATATGTTGTTACATCTTATTGGTCATATGTTTTATGGTGAGCCAATGCGCATGTGCAGTCCTAAGCACAAATCTCAGGTTTCTATGGGAACCGGAGCTTCTTATGACAGCTGCAGTGACTTTACCAATCAGCGATTGGCTCTTTTACTTAGAAGGATCCCATTCATAAGTAACAGGAGTTCTATATCTATAGTCTTTGTACATACATACATAATACGACCACATCACATAGGCTACTAGAAACCCTATATCGTGCACATACACTGACACACAAATACACTCACAGTTGTGTTGTTAGACAGAATGGCCATACTGTTCTCTGCTATTCACCTAATCATGTACACTGCTTTCTTTATTCATTTTTTATTTTCTATCAGAAGCTTTATATCAACAACATTGAAAACTCAATTCTCTGTGTATAGCACCAAAGCTTACACGGTTGCTGCCAGCTTACCATGCAGTACAGTCTGCTTTGACACGATTATCAGGTTAACTCACTCGTAAAGTGTGCAAAGTGTCTAAATTCGCACAGTGTTCACCCAGCTTAAGATTTAGTACTAAGATCTCTCAAGAGAGACAGGCTTCATCGTATTCATTCTGTTATTTTCCTCTGTTACCTCTGGTTCTCCTGAATCCAGATTCGTCTGGATCAGAATCTTGCCAATACGGACGTCTTTGCACACGGCTCTCAGTGCAGGCTCCATGGTCTCACCTGCCCGAAGAACAGACACACCTGTGATCTAGAAAACAGAAAGACAAGTGCTACAAAATCAAGATAATTCCAATCAAGTAAGAAATGTTCAAACACTGAAAGACAGGCACACAAATTTACCCCTTTCCCACTAAATCTGTGCCCCTTATACTCTTGACCTTGTGGTGTTTGGATGGTACAGGCCTGTAAAAAGGAGAGATATTTTTGTGATGGCACACATTGCACAGCTGAGAAGAAAATGTTTTACTCTACATTCATTAAGGAGGGTGACAACAGATCAGCAAAACAGACACAAGCAAAATATTTATATTAAGGTGGTTAATGTTATAGATAACATTAATATTATCTATAAACCATATATTTATTGGATATTATTTATTTAAAAAAAGTAAAACTGGAACTTTCAAAACAATAGGCAGATTAATTGTGATTAATTAAAAATAATATGATTAGTCTTGCCGATTAATTAGCTGGCAGATAATGTAATTGTGTGAAAATCATATATGTGTGATTATTAATGATTAACTTGATTAAATAACCGGCATATCACGTAATTAATTCAAATGAAATTGTATTGACATATGTGATTAATTGTGATTCATTTGATTGATACATTGGCTTATTTAATTAATAAGAATAACATTTGTATTGATACATGTGAATAATTGCTATTCATTTATATGAATTTACTCTATTGAAATATTAATACATATATTACAATACATTGCATATACCGTGTGTGTGGGATGCCTCATACCAGTGACAAATTCCTTGTATGTTTTGCATACTTGGCCAATATTGAATGTCAAATTGAACTGGCATATCAATTAAAAAATGTATTGACATATGTATGGTTATAAGCAAATCAATATATATATATATATATATATATATATATATATATATATATATATATATATATATATATATATATATATATATATATATATATATATATATATATATATATATATATATATATATATATATATATATATATATACATATATATATATATATATATATATATATATATATATATATATATATATATACATATATATATATATATACATATATATACATATATATATATATATATATATATATATATATATATATATATATATATATATATATATATACATATATACATATATATATATATATATATATATATATATATATATATATATATATATATATATATATATATATATATATATATATATATATATATATATATATATATATATATATATATATATATATATATATATATATATATATTTATTTATTTATTTTTTTTTTTTTTTTTTTCATGCTTTGTCAGACAGGACAGTAGAAACTGACAGGAAAGCATGGGGTGGAGCAAGTGGAACGGGATCAGCAAAGGACCTCGAGTCAGGGTTTGGACTCGGGTCTCGCCAGAGGTGCAGTTGGACTTTGTCAGTGCATGAACCACTAGGCCATCAGCCCTGACTATAAGCTAATAATTTGATTAATTAAATGGCAGGTCATTTAATTCAAAATATTAATTGAGTACAAGGAATAATTTAAATCACAGTAAACTCAGCTTTGATCGCACAATAATATCAAAGTCAGGCAAAAATAAATGCACTGAGCGGCACATACACAGAAATACACCCACACACCTTTGAGGGCAAGAAAGACAGTGCGTGTTCAATCAGCAGCCTCATCAGTCTCTTTGAGTAGAAGATGAACTCGTCACGGCTGGTGTCTTTGTTCCTAAAAACAAACAGAAAAATTGAGGAGGAGTGCATAAGAGACGCAGAGTAAAGGGTAAAGCAGGCCAGTGAGTCATTAGCCTGATTCACACATGTGAGGAATTCTGAATGGCACCCGCTACAGATGAATGGATTCCAAAACACATTTCAACAACAAGCATCAACTTCTTAAAGTAGGCTAATCTTTTGATGTGTTTCATGAGATCTGATTCATATGACACTCACCACTCACCTGATGATGGTGTGGAGACCTCTGACCTGTGGCGTGCTTTCCAACACACTGAGAGTCTGAGGGAGCGGCTGGGACTGATGGGCCGTGGCCAAGAGCGCCCTGTGTGTATGTGTACATATGAAAGAGAAGAGATCTAAAGCAAATCAGCATTGTCAAAGAAAAATAACATGATTCAAATACAAATGAAGGCCATTTGTACACAGGGACATAACATTTCTAACAATGATTGCAACACTAAAGGAGCTATGTGGGTCATTTGCATGTTCATTCACACTCATGAGTTATAGTACAGTATATATATATACACTGATCAGGCATAACATTATGACCACTGACAGGTGAAGTGAATAACACTGATTCTCTCTTCATCAAGGCACCTGTTAGTGGGTGGGATATATTAGGCAGCAAGTGAACATTTTGTCCTCCAAGTTGATGTGTTAGAACAGAAGCAGGAAAAATTAAGCAAGTTTGACATGGGCCATATTGTGATAGGTAGACGACTGGGTCAAAGCATCTCCAAAGCTGCAGCTCTTGTGGGGTGTTCCCGGTCTGCAGTGGTCAGTATTTATCAAAAATGGCCCAAGGAAGGAACAGTGGTGAACCGACGACAGGGTCATGGGCATGTGGAGAATGAAGGCTCTGTAGCTCAAATCGTTCAAGAAGTTAATGCTGGTTCTGATAGAAAGGTGTCAGAATACACAGCGCATCGCAGTTTGCTGCGTATAGGGCTACATTGCCGCAGACTAGTCAGTGTGATGCTTTGGGCAATGGTTCTTTGACATGTACCACCTACCAAAGCATTGCTGCAGACCATGTACACCCTTTAATGGAAACGGTATATCCTGGTGGCTGTGGCCTCTTTCAGCAGGATAATGCACCCTGCCACAAAGCAAAAATGGCTCAGGAATGACGAGTTTGAGGTGTTGACAACAACGAGTTTGAGGTGTTGACTTGGCCTCCAAATTTCCCAGATCTCAATCCAATCGAGCATCTGTGGGATGTGCTGAACAAACAAATCTGATCCATGGAGGACCCACCTCGCAATTTATAGGACCTTAAAGGATCTGCTGCTAACATATTGGTGCCAGATACCACAGCACCCCTTAAGGGAATGCCTCGATGGGTCAGGAATGTTTTGCAAACAAAAGGGGGACCAACACAATATTAGGTCATAATGTTATTCCTGATCGGTGTTATAAAACAATGATTTATATAATAAAAGAGTAAATGTATGAGTAAAAAGCTTCTCTACCTGACACTAATCTCACGCTGTCGAGAGAATGCATGCAATATAACAGAGATGAAAGATCAGTGAAAAACAGTGAAAGAGAAAGAGTTAGACGGCTGAGAGTATGAGAGAAGTTTTCTGTCTTAGATAAGTACATCTATGATAACTGTTTACTTCATTGTACCAAACAGTGTAATATAAATACATACAAAAAAATAGAAATTGCAGAACTTCTATTCATCGACAGAGGGCGCCATTTCTGTGTGTAGTGTGTGGAAATGTGAAGGAAACTGAAAAAGCTTCAAGTTCATTCAACATGGCACATGTCCCCTTTTGAGATGATGTTGGTAATAAACCCTACACAACTACACTAAAACATCTCAGTTTTACATGATGAACACTAAGTAAAGAAGTGCTTTGTTTTTCTTTCTCGTTTAATATATCTTGTCAAGGAATACCAATGTGACCACAGCAAATAGGCCGGTTGGTTCTTATGAAAAAAATACCCACAATGCCCCTTTTCACTCACCTCTTCTAGCTGGCTGTGAACATGCTGAACGATCAGGTCAATGGCCACCATGTTACCCCCACCTGTGTTTGCAGGAGAGAAGTGAATAATTGTAACATCTGTATTCAAAAGGAAATGGTAACTGAAGGAATTAAATATTGAACTCACCACGTGGCACTACAATGTCTGCAAGTCGCATGGTGGGTTCTATGTACTGCTCAAAGGCTGGTTTTACAAACTTATTGTATTGTTTAATCACACCCTCAATGTCACGTCCTCTCTCTGTGATGTCCCTCCTCAGCCGCCGTACAAGCCGAATATCGGAATCTGTATCTACAAAAATCTTCATGTCCATCAGCTGTAAAAAAACATAAGTTGACTGAAGAAATATTACGTTTTCAGTTGTAGGATATAATGAAAGAGAGTCATCAATATTTCAATATTCTCTGAAAAAAATTTGAAATGCACATACCTGCAAAAAGTTAATTTTGTCAACTTTTAAGAATATAGCCTACTGGCATATAGATTAGCTAAAACTTAATCAATATGGACTACATTTTGACAAAATACACAAAAGACCCATGGCTCTTCATCTTATTTGTGATAAATGGTCCCTTATCAAAACCTTTTTATCACTTTGTATTTTTTTATCAGCATTTAAACATTCAGAAACTGAAACATTTCATAATACCTGCAATAGCTCTTTGTTTGCAAAGGACAAGATGCCTTCAAAGATAATGACGCTGGCACCATAGACATTTTTCTGGAAGCGGGATGAAAAAGTAAACACCATCAAACAACTGAAATCTTTTGCTGTATCTGTATCAGTGGTATCTGGAAAATATGTGAAACAGCTGCCACACACACTCACCCAGTCTTTCTGGCGTCCATGTGTAGTGAAGTCATACACTGGGATTTTGACACTTTTCCCCTGTTTAAGTTTCCGCAGTGTGGTCCCAAGCAGCTCAAAGTCGAAAGCTCCCGGATGATCAAAGTTATAGTCGTTATTGGCTGCTAGAGCTTGTTCCTCTGGAGACAGAACCTGCAGATGGGAAACATAAAGGTTGCATGTTTGATCACTGGTGGGGGCGCCACAGACACAGGAAAGATCACAATCACCCTATCACCATATGTGCTTTAACATATTTATATTCTAATCACATAAACCATGGCATCTGATGCTAGAAGGCTGTTGGCAGCATGTGTAAAAACATGTTAAGGGTTACATAAAATTTTAAAAGTAATTCAAATATATATATATATATATATATATATAAAAAGTAATAGTTTGTAAAAATATGAAAATTCTGTCATATTAAAGGTGTACTATGTAACATTTTTTTCATTAAAGTATCCAAAAACCACTAGGCCAGTGTTATATATTTTGTTCAGTTGAGTACTTACAATATCACAAATGTTTCCAACTATTTGTAAATCGTGAGAAAATTGCCTTTTTAACCAAACCAAAGAAACCAGGACGTATGAGGGAGTCGCCTGGCAATTGCATCATATCTGCGTTACCCTCGGTTTCCGGTTTTATTTTGCAGAAATGTTTACTCTTACTGCAGTCTGCAACAAGTGTCACAGCAGCCGCCGAGTGAACACAGAGTAACGTCATAACATCATTTTCAACACACTCAAATGTATCTAATATGATAAACAGAGCTGCGCTTCCTCATACTCATGACCGGAAAAGCGGAAATGGCGCCCATTGGCATAATAAAAGTCCCACTGCTCGCGAGCCGTGTCATGCTCATCTCTCACTAGCAATCGCTCCAGCGACCTCGTTTAGCTCCCACAGCACTCGCCCCTGCTCTGCTTCATACTACAGCAGGGATCCTCAAATCTGGCCCATGAGATCCACTTTCCTGCAGAGTTTAGCTCCAACCCTATTCAAACACACCTGAACATGCTAATCAATCTCTTCAGGTTCAAAGAAAATCACAGGTAGATGGAGTTTGATCAGCGCATTGGCCCTCCAGGGTAAGATTTGAGGAACCCTGTAGTACAGTAACATTAAAAATCGCATCCATCATCATGATTTCTGCCCGAGTCCTATCCCGATTCTAGCGGACGGAAAAGTTACATAGTGCACCTTTAAAGTCTTATATTGCTTGTTTTTTTCCCACAAATGTGGATTAAAAAAAACATACAACACGACCAGTGTAGTCTAATTCCTGATTAACAAATGACTAAAGAGTTTTTTTTAGTAAATAAAGTCATAATTCAAAATGCTTGTTTTTTTTTTTGGTGACTCAAAAACATACCAATGTAGTCAGATTCCCGAAATAATTGGCTCTTTAAGAGCCAGTTCTCTTTCGATAACCTTGAGTAAATGATGACTGTATTAAAAATTTTGGGCAAACAACATTAAAAAGAAGTGAGACTTCACAGTGGATACAGCCTTGGACAAACAAATCTCTAAAGCCATCTACATTTTGATGTTATACACTGCCTGGCCGAAAAAGAAAAAAAAAAGTTGCTGTTTGGATTTAAATTGGCAAATGCTTAAGAGTCAATGACTGGATCATTATTGCAGTGATTTTTATGTTTCTAGCATGTTATATGATTGGCAACAGGTCTTCCAACCCTAATTGATGGATTGTAGTTTCACAAAAATCACTGCAATAATGATCCAATCATTGACTCTTAAGCATTTGCCAATTTAAATCCAAACAGTGACTTTTTTTTGGCTGGCCAGTGTATATACAGATCAAGTGTGACAGGCTGAACTGTTTAGACTAATTCACACAGAGATAAATAAGGAAGGAGAGCGATTACAGAGACTTTCAGAAGCACTTGATTTACCAGATTAGCTTTGCTCATTCAGATCTCCCACTCAAACTAACACACACAGATGACCAAACTTCTTTCTCATAAATGCAAAAACACACCTCACCTTATAAAATGAGTCCATTGATAATAGAACAACCCAAGGAACGTCCAAAGATTCTATAATTTTATTGGCTACAGTAGTTTTTCCAGAGGAACTGCCTCCACAAAGACCTGTAACAACATTATTACCAATTTAGACTTTCATATTTAGTATTTAAATTCAAACCTAATAGAGAAGAAGCTGAGCCAAAACTGAAAGTCGTTTGAATATCTCTATTTGAATGATCATCAGAACATCTACTCGTACCAATGACAAAGGCCTCTTTAAACTGGGCTCCATGTTCATTGTACCAGGGCGGTCTGCCAGCTGTGTAGATGGTACGTGTGCCAGTGCGAAGCAGTGGAGGTTCTGTTTTACCCAGAGTGCTGCTCTTCCTGCGAGAGGTGCTGACCGTGGGGAGGAGCCTGTCCAGAGAATCTTCACCACTCCCGCTACACCAAAAAAAAAAATTATTCTGTCATAAAATATATTCATTTGGATGCCTGTGGGCTAGTGCTACCCTACCAGCAGAAATATGCAGAAATAAATATACAGTAAGACATTTATAGGTTGATTTCTCAAAAAAAAAAGCGTAAACACCGTTTTTCTATCAGAATTGCTGTCTGACTAACCCGACACAGCAGCTCAACCAATGAGTTAGTTAGTACTTTTGCTATTATTTTTGGTGCTCCAAGAGACAAATTATAACTAAATACAATAAATATAAATATATATTGTATTCTGTCTCCCAACAACAAAGCATGTAGCAGAGAACTGAATAAAAGAAAACTAAATCTAAAATCTAATATGTAAGAAACCAAGTAATTCTTCAGTGTTTTCTTGTTTTTGTTTCCTAAAATCACAACAAGTTTATAATTCAATGAAGACATATTTTATAACTTGTTTGATGTCTACAGGATGTACTTTTTTTTTTTTTTAAACAATTAATCTCTTATGACTTACAAAACAAGCTAGCAGTGAATAGCATACAGTGTTGGGAAAAGTTACTTTTTTTAAGTAAAATGTTACATATATACAATATGTAATATGTTATATTGCGTAACTCCCTCAAAAAGTAACTAATTGCAAAAAAAAATTGTTATTATTACTTTAATTCTGTTTAATTTTGAGGAATACTGAATATATTTTGCGCAAGTGACATGAGTAAATGCATGCACACATTTAGTCTAGAACTACAATTACCATCGTTCACACAACGCACACAATGCCTCTGCACTTACGATTTCTCCCAACATGGCAACCGGAGAGCTGTCAGGCAATACATGAGAAAACAATGGGTAACCTGCATTACTTATTTAAAAACGTAACTCAGATATTTTCTTTGTTAATTGAAAAGGCATCGTTGTTGTTATTGTTAACAAAAAATAAAACCATTAAAAAAAAATTCTGATAACTGAAATAAGGCTGAAATAAAATAAAATAGAAAATATCCGATGAAAACCTTAAATGAAAATTAGAAATTAAATCTAAAAGTGAAATATAAATAAATTTAAAAAAGGCTATGTAGTTAACTAAATAAAATTGACCAAGCACATATTTTTGGTTTTCATTCAAATTATATATGAAATGAAATAAGAGTGAATTAAAAATATTTATAATAATATATAAATAATACTAAAATAACACTGGTATAGGTTAATGTGAGAATGAATGTCTAAACTATCTTGTTCAATTTGTCACAAGATTGATGATCAACTGAAACAAACAAACTTTTATCCATAAAAAATCTAAGTGAACGAAATTTAACAGGTTTAAAACAGCAACCGAGAGATTTTTCCGCCATCACGTCAGCGTAACACACCACCTGTCTCTATCAACATGAGTGAGTGACTAAATCAGGCCACCAGTCACAGCACATTCAAAATAGCTAAACAAATGGAAAGGTGCTGAAATAAAAAAGAAAACTCAAAATCTAGACTCTTTTCAGTGAAACGGTTAGAGAAAACAGCAGCTTCAGCACTCTTTACAATTATTTACTCTTTAATTGCATATGTCGCTCTGTTCAGTTTATACACAAGCGAGTGGACAAAATGGCATCTGACTGACCTTTTAAATACTAAACAGTGCATTTAATAACAACTCACCCTCCATCTGTACGGAGAGCCCAGCAGCCTGAAATTCTGGCCCCCGTGTATCCGGGCAGCGTGCTCATATCAGCTGAGAAAGCCTGATGGCTGCCTTCCATATAAGCAATAAAGGTCACATTCTCATCAAAGCTCAAACAGCCCAACACAGATAAACCAGCTAATAATCACACCTGAAGCACAAAGCCTGGGTCACGGAGGGGGCGGACATCATACCGCTCCTAATGCACTGGCAAAAAAAACTGCCTGCTTTAAGAAAAGACCAGATTCAACACAGGAATCTGCCTCTGTTTGAAAGTTAGCTGACCACTAATGTCTTCAAGAAACCTTTTAATTCATAGAAAAACAGCTTGTCTTTGTGTCTGGATACTGGCTCGCTCAGTGTGTGGGCTTGATCGAATAAGAGGATCAGTTCTACAGGTGAGTGGATGGAATGTATTAATAGAACCAGGAGACAGACAGACAGACAGACAGACAGACAGACAGACAGACAGACAGAGCCCAGAGACAGCTTACTGCTAAGAGTTCTCAGTTATGATTTGTCAATTAAGTGTCAATTTGGGCTCAGATGTTTCTCCTACAATCCCTTGGGTGAAAAAAAAGAGACAATCATTTATACAATGATATAAAATGTAGATCTAAAACCTAATGGATAGCAAAGCTAAGATAATTTGTGCTTGGAAGATATTTAAATTGATTTTTGTTTTGACAATATGAGACAAAGTCTCCTCTAGTATTTTCACTGATATTTTAGAGGAGACACATGAGTTTACTGACTTATTTTTCTCAGGAGAAAAAAATATATAAGAAAGGGGAGATCATAAATGGCTTTTTATATGCTATCGCAGGGTTTCCCAAATTGGAGTTTACAAACCCATGGGGTTTATGAGGGAATTGCAGTGGGTTTGTGAGTTGATGAAAAACCAATAATTAAATCATAATAATATAAAATGAAAATAAATTATAAAAAAAAAAAAAAAAATCAAAATGCTTAATAAAAAAAGAGAATATTGTATTTTATATGCACATCATGTGACAATTAATTGAAATCAGAGAATCGAAGTGAACATGCAAATGTATTCATCCAGCAAGGTTCATCTCTGATTACCCCCTCAGGGTCGGTCAGAAATCTTGGTGTAATCTTTGACGACCAGCTGTCCTTCAAAGACCACATTTCAAAGACAGCTCGATCATGCAGGTTTGCTCTGCACAACATCAGGAAGATCAGACCGTTCCTTACAGAGCATGCAACACAGCTTCTCGTCCAGACCCTTGTAATTTCTAGGCTTGACTACTGCGATGCGCTTCTGGCTGGTCTCCCATCGTGTGCAATCAAAATGATTCAGAATGCTGCAGCACGTCTTGTATTCAATGAGCCCAAAAGGGCCCATGTTACACCTCTCTTCATCTCTCTGCACTGGCTGCCACTTGATGCCCGCATCAAGTTCAAGGCCTTGACACTCGCTTATGGATCCACCACAGGCTCGGCACCAGCATATTTCGACTCGCTCCTACGAGTCTACACCCATACCAGAAACCTTCGCTAAGGTAAGGAGCGTAGGCTTATGGTACCATCACAGAGAGGCATGAAATCCCTCTCCAGAACTTTTTCATTCACCGTTCCTGGCTGGTGGAACAATCTTCCTACCTCCATCCGGATGGCAGAATCACTGTCATCATTCAAAAGACAGCTAAAAACTCATCTCTTTCGTGAGCACTTAACCTTATCATAAAAAAAATAAATAAAAAAAAATAAAAAAAACTCTTCACTTTTATTCCTTCCTTATTCTAGCTTAAGCTTATTCTATGTTCTATGTAATGTCCAAAACCTGGTATTTAAGGCACTTTTTGCGTTTTTCGCCTATTCATGACCGATCGCTTCCTGTACTCCTATGTTGTAAGTCGCTTTGGATAAAAGCGTCTGCTAAATGCCTAAATGTAAATGTAAATGTATTGTTTAAAAAATACGTCAGAACGGGTATTGGCTGACAAAAAGTTTGGTCACCCCTGTGTTATACTAAAAGTTTAAAAATATATATATTAAAACAGTAATTTACAAAAATATCAAATGAAGAACACATATCCAAATGTGATTGGTCAAAAAAAAAATATATATATATATATTTTTGTCAGACACCTGCACTTATAAAAGTAAAATATAACAATAAATATAGATTATATAAAAAGAACTATATGTCAATTTAAACGGGCAATAGTCTACCACCGGGTATTGTAAAGAATTATTACTCCCCAATAATAATAAGTCTATAAAGATATCTGAAAGGTCAAATCTCGGTTGTTGGTCTGTTAGGATGTGATCTCTCCATGGTGCACTAATGGGAACACATGTAGCGCCAGCAGAGAGAGAGACCTCAGTCTATAGGTCATTATAATAAGAACGCGTCATTAGTGCGCAGCAGCCGCTTGCTGAAACTGGGACAGGAGGGAAGGAAGGGGGTTAACTAACGCAATGCTGATTTATGTTCGTATGATGATTCATTTCCTTTCATCATCATAGTAAAGAAAAGTTCTATTCCACTGTCTGATGAATAACCGTTCTATACAATGCCAAAAATTAATCATTTATGGCTCGATGTGGGTCAATAGCAACGGGTCTAGCAACGTTGGGAAGAGGTACACCTGCTTCAAAACGCACTGACGCTTTCCATTATAATTTATTGTAGGCCTATGTTTTTTTAAATAACGAATGGATAGCAGACGGCTGTGCTGTGATACCTGTTCGATCGGCTTGAGTTTTTCCTCCTGCACTCCATCTCACACACAACATTTTCCACTCAGACCCGACTCGCCATGAAGCTGGATTGGACTGTCAGCTGTTAATGCCTCTCGAAACGCATTGTGGGAAATGTAGTTTCCGTCCTATGACTAGAGCGGGTCATTCTTTCTTTCAAGGCATTTATCAATAATAATAATACAAATCAACTAAAATTTGTCTAAAATGTCTGGTTTAAAAAGAATAAATATGTTTTTATTATATTTCATCAGGCCTCAAATGTGTATGTTCAGTCATACATCAGGCTAATTCACCATGGAAATGATTTCTGTTTACTTTACATTAATCAAAGTGTTAACTGCAAAGTCACTTCTCCATGATAGTTCTTGTTTCTAAATTTTTTAATTGTATTGTTGGGTGACCACCATTACAAGTTTAAGTTAGTGTTTCTAAAAAAAAAAATATATAATTTAAGTAATTGAGCTTGACTTATATGACTTGAATACTTTAGAATGATCTTTTTATGATGAAACAAATGCACTTTTAAATAGTAGGTTTCCCACTTCTTTTTAAGTTTCAAAGATTAAAAGGCACTGGATTGTAGGAATGACCCATATAAAACAATGATTACAGAAAAGAAAACATATTGTCTTTAAAAATGCTGAATGTTGAAAAAAAAGTTGTACAGACTTTATTATAAATAAAAAGTGCACAAAACAGCTTGAGTGAAGCTTGTTTGAAGTAGTTATCTCTGAACTAATCCCCGTATCACACACATACTCATAGTACACACAAACACAAACAAAAAGCATGGAAGGGAATGGGAGAAAAAATATATACAGGCTACTCGTTTCATAATGATCACAAACAACCTGTCATGTATAACATGTAAGAAATATTTTCAAATGTCAAATACAAATATGCATATAATTATTTAACAAATTTATTTGATATTTACCATTTGTGATCAATTAAAACAGTCTATAACTGTAGGTCTCAACCATACAAATATGTGTGAAAAATGCAAATGTTTCTTTTGCTGTGTCATGTGAAAATGGGACAATGCATTCTGCGAATGTACAATCCAGATTTAACACGAACAGTGCTGCCCGCAGGTAAAAGCACATTGTGTAATCCGAACTGTGGCAAAAAAAATTCCCCCCCCTTTTTTAAATGACACAAAATAAACATAATCCTTGAACTAGTTTAGCATTTTTCCAGTAGAAAACTGTTTCCCATAAAGTATCTTTTAAAACATCTTAAATTTCCAATGCACTTCCCACAGTATTTGAAGAATGTTCCTGCCCAACCTTGACATAAAATCCAATCTAAAATATCACAAGTCATGGTGTCACAACACTTAACAATCCATGTTAAGGAATCAGACTCCTATCATTAAAATAATACATGAGACTCTTCACAAAATAATGCAGGAATACACTTTTACAAGGTTTGCGTGTCTCAAACGGCTTTCAGGTTCTCGCAGTGTATCATCTCGATGTTTTGATGTGGTCTCTCGCGCAAGTCCAGACTTGAGTCTTTTTAGGACACAATGTAGCACGTCATCTGTTTGTCTTCGCTTTACGTCTGTCATCTGCATTTCTCAGATGCTTACAGAGCTTTGTAATTTACACAGCCTTTTGTGGCCAACGATACTTATCATTTCAGTGTAAATGCTGTTGTCATTGTCACGTGGGGAACTCGTTTGGACGCATTTTATCTCTGTTCTCAGAAACAGAATCATCTTAAGTTAAAAAGCAACTGAATTGTTTCAAAAAACAAAATCCAGTACAGCCTACAGGAGGTCCAGTTGAGTTCAGAGTACAAATGCAGGCTTGAATCATTTCGGTTTTACTCTAATGTGATTTGAGACATTTAACACCTATACAGGAACTCTACCAGAGAACATTTTGCTTATGTAATACCACAGTCTTGACGGACACATTTGAGGGCACGTCTGGTAAGGTCACATTCCAGCAGAAAATAGTTAGCAAGATTGTTTTCTATGTGCAAAAGGTCTTCAACGGCATTTGCACGTTCAAATCCAGGTTACTGTTGAATATCATGAAGACTTTAATATAGATCTGAGTTTTTACAAAATCCAGGGAGCTTTGGTACAGCCAGCTGGGTCCAACCTTCATCAGGATTTCTTCTGCATTTTATGATTTTTAAAGCAGATTCGGGGTAGGTAAATCAACGGGTGCACGTGAAAGCTCCGTTTGTAGGTGTCATCTGGTCTGAGTTTCCTTAAGCATAGTGAGGATGTGGAGGCTGAGCTGTATAACTGAAACTGGTCCCCGTGTCCCAGTCCCTGACAGCTCCAGGTCAAATGTCTCTGGCCTCAGCCTGACTAGATATATCGATGTCCCTTCAGAGTGCAGTCAGTCTTGTAGAACTGCCCTACGCATGGTTGAAGCTATGACAGGTTTCCAGATAGCCCTGGAGAAGAGATGGACAGTGAATGAGAAAAATGAAAATGCGAAAAAAGAATGAATGAATTTTATGTGTAAAAATATCTATATACACATATTAGTGCTGTTTGGTGGACGACAGAATCAAGGAGACAACATTTTTTTAAATATACACTACAGTGTTTACATGATTAAAACAATTTTTTTTATACATTTATTCAGCAAAGATGCATTAAATTGATTAAAAAAAGAGTAAAGACATTTATGATGTTACAAAAATAAATGTTTCGGTTCATCTGTTCGTCAAAGAATCTTGAAAGTTTCCACAAAAATATTCTGTTTTCAACATTGATAATAATAAATGTTTCTTGAGCAGCAAATCATCATAGAATGATTTCTGAAGGATCATGTGACACTGAAGACTGGAGGAATGATCTTGAAAATTCACACAGGAATAAAATATATTCAAAAAATTCACAATATTTTTTTTACTGTATTTTTTTTATCAAATAAATGCAGTCTTGGTGAGCATTAGAGACTTCTTTAAAAAACATTTTAGAAAATCTTACCCCAAACTACTGAAAGTTACATGGGACTAAAAATAATAGCTGATTATGTATACAATTTATAAAATCCATACCGTATTTTATTTCAATGTTTGTTTCTTTTAAGGTTTATTCATCTAATATTCCTCTAATAGTGGATAGAAAAAAGAAATGCTAACAGTAATGCTAATTTTCCCATTCTTCGTTTTCGTTGTCCACTGTAGGTGCTAGGTCATTTAGTGTCAATGCTCCTAAATTATGGAATTCGCTTCCCCTGCCATTACGTAATATATCATCTCTGTCTTCCTTCAGGACCCAGCTAAAGACATATCTATTTCATTTGTATTTTGAATAAAGTGGCTATATAAGACCTATGCTTGTGTTGTGTATGTGGCTGTGCAAATGTACTGTCTAACACTATGTAAAGCGACCTTAAGCTATGAAAAGGCGCTATATAAATAAAACTTCTTCTTCTTCTAATTTTGCTAACAGTAATAGTAATGATAATTTACATTTTAGAAACATAATATCACTATTTTTCTCACACAGTATAATTGGGTCTATGACATGGAAATATATAGCTGGCTTTATGCATATGGAACGGTGTCTCTTTCAAGAGGATCAACATATTGTCCTGCACTGAAGCATAACAAAACTGCAAGGGAGAGATAAACAGGCACAAATACTTGCAACCCCTTTCATTTTTCATTATGCAACATTATCGCCTTTAGGTCATGCCACCTGCTGCAGAATCTTTCTTCCTCATTTTTGCTCTTTATTCACACACACACATACACACCTCTGCTTAGCAGCTGTAAGTTGCGCCCTTCCTCTTGTACTTGTAGTTGTAGAACCTGCTGGAGAAGCTCTTGTCTCAGAGTCTCCTGAACCAAACCCATCCGCTCTAACTTCTCGCCATTCAGTCTCAAGAGAGCACGACCTGACAAAGACAAATTGACAGAAAGAGAGACAATTTCAGTAGGCATAATAAGCTCTTTGAAAACACACAAGCTCTGCAGCTTCTGCATTATGTATGCACAGTTTTGCTTACAGCTATAAACAAGTTACAGCATTGCAAATCCCCGTAAGGTTATTATCGCTGTGTTCCCAGTGATCTTTGCATGTGTGACTATGGTAACATGCTGTGTGGAACTGCTGCCTGAGGGCACAAGCCGCCCCGGGTTCATTTCCCACTTTGTATCCAACTGAGCCTCTCGTGCTGTGACTCTAAACACTTCAGTCCACAGCTTTGCAGAAAAACCATTGTGGCTGTCTTTTGTCCTTGTGTTTTTTAACTCCCTGAATTCCTTTTCTCTCGATTTCCTTTTCTTTGAATTTCACCCAGTGTGTCTGTGATCTTGATGCTTTGTGTCCAAAGAGAGATAAGAGAAGAACCACATTGGTCCCAAGAGAGCAAGATCATGCTCAAGGAGTGAGTGGGAGAAGCTGTGAGTGGGACCCTGTGACACACTCAGATATGAGACGCATATACACTCTATAATTCTTCAAACCCAAGACAAACATGGTAAAATAATAATGAAGGATATTAGTACATCAGATATCAAAGTCATTAGTGTGGTTGAGAGGTCAAAGTTTGTTTAGTTAGGATGGCCACATTTGCCCCGGTTGGTAGATGCTGAAACTACACCATCTGAATCCATCTTTCGGCACTGATGGCCAAACTGTTCTTCTGTTCAGAAGTTTGTGGTCAGTAAGATATTTTAAAATATTCTTTTCCTCACCAAGGCTGAATTTATTTGATAAAAGTAAAAACAGTAGCTGTTCTGTTTTAATATATTTTCAAATGTAATACATTCCTGTGATAGCAAAGCCGAATTTTCAGCATCATTCCTCCAGTCTTCAGTGTCACTTGATCATTCAGAAATCA
Organism: Gobiocypris rarus; assembly: GCA_023029165.1. Taxonomy (NCBI): domain Eukaryota; kingdom Metazoa; phylum Chordata; class Actinopteri; order Cypriniformes; family Gobionidae; genus Gobiocypris; species Gobiocypris rarus. The sequence goes on along the minus strand of CM040928.1, from coordinate 14,640,002 downwards.
TTCTAATACGCTGATTTGGTGCTCAAGAAACATTTACTATTATTATAAATGTTGAAAACAGTTGAATAGAAAGTAAATAACAGCACTTTTGAATAAATGAATGCATGCCTTGCTGAATAAAAGCATTATTTTTTCATTTCTTAAAAAAAAATCATTCTGACCCCAAACTTCTGAATGGTAGTTTATAATATTGTTTATATTATTATATGACTTTTTAATATTATATGACAGTAGATATGTTATCAGTGCCTCGTGGATTCAGATTATTTTATTTAATGCCATGTGAGCATTCAAAGCTATTTTTGCCTCGTGGATATTAAAGCATGGATGTCTTTTATTTTTAAAGCTTACATGTGAGTAAACCAGAGACTGTTGTTTTGCTGATACCCATAGTGTATCTTGGTGTCTTAACACCCCATGTTAAGCATTATGTGAAACATCTGGGAGTCTGGACAGTGCTCTAAAGCTTCTTTTAATAATTTTGAAAGAGTTATTCATGCTTTCATCACCACTTGGCAGGTCTGGTGCCAATGGGTGGTGGTGGTGCATTAGCAGGCCCAAACATTCAAACCCCCCACCCTATGGAGGACCAAATTACTCAAAATTAAATAATTAAATAAATAATGAATTCAATAAAACAACAATTAAATGTACCAGTTTATTATGAAATAATTAAATAATTACTTAAATAATTAATTTAATAGTTTAATAATAAATTTAATTAAATATTAATAAAATAATTAAATAAATAAATGTATCTATTTATTTTGTAAAATTACATGAAATTATTTAATATATTTCACAATCACCTCTTCCACACACACTATTGTTATGTTCATTATTAAATGTGCTTTTTCAAAAAGCCGTTTTTCATAATAATATGCTGCATTTACGAATCATGCATTTCCAAAGCACGATTTTCCCAAAGATTTTTTTCATAATAATAGAGGACATTTCACAAATGCCAATCAACAGGTAGTGGGCGGTGCTTGGCGCTGATTGGTTTGAAGTTAAAGAGTCGACAGACATGACCGATCGATCTGTGTGTGCTGTGGTGATATCACGGAACACCAAGGGTGCTTCTCATTTCTTATTTGTGACTGAAAATGTATTTTGACTCTATTGAATTTTCTAAAAACCTGTAAATGATGAGAAATGTGGCTGTGTTTAAGTAAGTGTGTTTTTATCTTGATCAATTCCTACCGCCATATTAATTTACAATCAATTCCCCTATTTCCCCTTGCAACTTGCCAGACCCAGACAGGAAAAAGTAATCAATCTGAAAGGATTATCCAATCAGCGCCAAGCCCCGCCAACTGCCTGTTGATTGGCATTTGTGAAATGTCCTCCATTATGAAAAAAATCTTTGGAAAAGTGTTGCTTTGGAAATGCATGATTCCACAAAATAGGCATCATTCGTAAATGCAGCATATTATTATGAAAAACATCTTTTTGAAAAAGCACATTAAATAATAAAAAAATAGATTTGTATCTATTTGGAAGAGTGTGGTAATTGTGAAATATATTAAATAATTTCATGTAATTTTACAAAATAAATAGATACATTTATTTATTTAATTATTTAATTAATATTTAATCAAATAAATTATTTAATTATTAAATTCATAAATAAATTATTTAATTAATTATTTAATTATTTCAGAATAAACTGGTACATTTAATTGTTGTTTAATTGAATTAATTATTTATTTAATTATTTAATTTTGAGTAATTTGGTCCTCCATACCACCCATCCCCAACATGTCATGCCCTCCCTAACCTGTTGATATATCATCACCCAGTGAGAGCTATTGTAGGTCTGCTTTTAGAGGCTTTTAGTTAGCTAAAGACTATGGGAGATCGCCGTAGCCGCTCCTAAACTTTGGAACAGCTTGACAATTCAAATCAGAACTGCCCCTACTCCCCATTTTTAAAGGCGACCTATTATGCCCATGTAATTTAAGTCTCAGGTGTCCCCAGAAAGTGTCTGTGAAGTTTCAGCTTAAAATACCTCACAGATCATTTATAAATCATTTGTAAATACCCATTTCTAACTACAGTCAAGAACAGGCTGTTTTCGTGCATGTGTCTTTAAATGCAAATGAGCTGCTGCGTGCCGCCCCTCTCCACACAGTTCCTGCCTCAACCGGATTCTCTGCCAAATACTGACAAGACATCTGCTTGGTTTTGATTATCATCTATATAGCGGTCACTCTCACGGATAGCATAGTTCTTATTTCATTATTATAGTTTATTATTTCCATGCGTTTTAAAGCTATATAGTTTAAACTTCTAATGGATCCTTTTGTGAGCGCATTTATCTGAAGCACAGGCACTCAGACAACTGGCTGTAAAATGTCAAGTCTTGTGGGTAACTACTTCTTTATATTTTTTAAACAAAATAGCAGCACCGTGGGTGGAAACGTGCAGATTAAGGGGCAGTAATATTATAATAAGATCCGCTTCCACAAGCCCGTTGCAAGGGGGGTGCGAGACCCTGGGCGAACGTGATATGCGAGGCCAAGGGGTATATTAACGGGGCCAGTTGCTGTAGTGACGAAAAATGTGTTGTTTATGTGAATATAAAAAAAATTTAACCTGAATCCACTTGAGTTAGTTTGGACTGCTCTCTCAGTAGCCGCGTTTTCATTACAGATTTGCTTGCGTTATTCTAGCCTACTGAATGTCGATTAAAACTACTGCGAAACGGCGGCGTCTTTCCATTAACCGATGTTATGCGACTAAAACGTTTTTTGCCCCTCGTGACAAGTCATTCCAAAAGTATGCCACGTAAGTTGGTAGATTTATGTATATCCCAGCCAACCAAATAGCCATTATTAATGAAAGGAGACATAGGCGTGTTATTCAACCATTTATTCAAATTAAAAGAGTGAAATGTTTGAATTTGCATGGTCATAAAGTTTTTTTTTTAACCATTTTGTTATTTTGGCCTTGAATTTCGTTTGTTAGAAATATGAACCGGATTTTGAAATTCTTTTTAAATTAAAATTTTGCAACGAAAAGTTTGGAACACGCAACATAATCTGTTCCCTGAATTAATGGACTTGTTATTGTGAGTGTAGGCCTACACAAACAAAAGTAAACAGTTTATAGTTTATAATGATGTCTTGCACTTCTGTATGGCTAAAAATGATGGAGTATTGTGAGTTATATCCGCTGGCATAGAGAACAAATGTCAATCAGAAGCACTGGCGACTTCGTCGGCCACGTATTTAGTTAGGCTAGGTTTAAATATTGGCCTAGAATATTACTTTTTAAATGTCATATGCTGATTATGAATAGTGAACAGCATGTGCAAGATAGGCCTTGGCTATACATAAGATGCGCATATGTCTGCAGACATGGAGTGGGTTCGGTCAGACATAATTTATTCGTTCCGGACCGTTTTTCAATGAGTGTGGATTTCTATTGTAGCCTATTTACTTGAACGTCTTATGTAATCTAATATCTGTAGTTTCAGAGGTAGCTAAAATCAGAATTTAAATGGCATGAATAAAGCTCTCTCTACGAGCCTGACGTGCGGTGCCGCGCTGAGTGACATATATGCGCGTGAATCGCTGTCACATGCGCAGTCTCGCGCAAAGAAAAATATAGTAAGTTAGCCTACTGCATAATACAATTCTAACAAGCAGAATAATACAGCATCGCGGTGCACATTTTAGCTAGCCTATGTCTTTTAACTATTATAATTATAGTATTTTGATGGACATAAACTTTGACTAGCTTTTTACATCAAGTCAGCTGTCACTACTTTGCGCGAGGCCCTGTGCAGACGCACACTTGGCACAGCCCTTGCGACTGTACTGCCCTTCCAACATCAGAAGGGGAGAGAAATCTGAGGGGCATGTTTTTTCACGTGCTTGCAAAGAAAGGCTTACCAAAACAAAGTTACTGGGTTGTCCTTTTTCATTTCCTCTTGGTTGGTAGATGCACCGGGGACTCGATTATAGCACTTAAACACGGAAAAAGTCAGATTTTCATGATATGTCCCCTTTAAATAATCTGTGACTGTGCCTGTCTGAATGCATTTATGGTTATGGCTGTTACTTAAGTCTTCTTGTACAGCACATTGGTCAACAGCAGTTGTTTTTAATTGTGCTTTATAAATAAATCTAATTGAATCCTTTTGGAGGCCCTTAAAATTTTGAAATTGACACATTTGTCTTTGTCTTTCACAGCTCAGGCGAGTAGCTGTGCATGTTCATGAGGCGCCATCAGCTACAGAGTTGTCACGATGCCATTTTCCTGATTAGGATGAAAATGACATAGAATGTATGTCTCGGATGAATGGCTCAAAAACAAAACAGAGTGTCTATGAGCATATTTGGCAGATTTCTAATCTTGTACTTTCCTGTGCTAGTGCATTGAAAATGGAGCAGGAAAGAGTAAAGCACAGTGAACTGTAAATTCAGAGGTTGCGAATTAAATAGTATCAGTTCTTTGACAAGATTCATTTTTTTTAGGAGAGCACAGGTTGGCTGACCTTCAGCTAAAAAGATAATGCTCCTGTCATACCATATGAGATTCAGTAGATGTGTTGGTGTCAGGGGATTGGTGTAACGGCTGAGTATGCGGTACCTTTAAAAAGGTTTTTTTTTTTTTGAAGGGTTGCTACTGTGATGTGAGATTTTATACAGAATGTCACAATATGCAATCCCATATGAATAATGGCTTACATGTTAAAGGTCCCATGGCATGAAATTTTTATTTTATGAGGTTTTTCAACATTAATATGAGTTCCCCTAGCCTGAATATTGTCCCCAAGTGGCAAGAAATTTTGATCAGTGTAAATCGAGTTATGGCTGTTTTTCTCTGCCTTTGAGAAAATGACGGCCCAGATGAACTGATCTGAAAGCTCTGCGGTTATGACGTGAACACCGGAGAGGTTACCTCCCCTTCCTCCGCTTTGCCCTCCCATAGCATTCGGAGAAAATGTATTCAGTTTATGTCTGCACAGGCTTTACAAACAGACTTTATGATATGGATTCGACAGCACCGCGACAAACAGTGAGTAACAGTGTTCATTAATGCCTGATCTGTGATCAGTGATTTCTGATGTGTAGCTAATCATTCAAGTTCACTCAGACTTTCTTTCTAGATCGTTGATCGCCGTCTTGATGCCCTAAGTGTAATGCATCAGTGAATCAAGCCAGTGACTAAAACGATCGTTTCTGTAAGTAGCATGAAACAAATCCCTTATTAAGTGATTCAACTATAGAGAGCGATCAGAACTCTCAGATACAAATAAGCTCGCGCTAACAGCACAGCGCTATTTTAATAACTCGGTACAATAAAACTTCCTCCAGCTCTCCATGATTCGAGTGCCCAGCAGTCAGCCTCTCTCTCTCATGCTTGCAGTCAGTGCAGTGCCTCGCTAAACCACGCCCCTTTCGACAACATAATATATTCAAATGCAAAGATGTCAGCCAATCACAACAGTGGGCGTTTTCACTGAAGTCTCACAGCAGACACGCCCCTTGAAACAGGGCATTCAGCCAGAGGGGTAATAACAGGATAGATAAAATGTGTTTTATTCCTAAATTATGACATTTTTTTAAATGTAAAAATCATACTAACAATATAAGTACACCTCAGGAAACATTATAAAATAATAGAAAAATGCCATGCCATGGGACCTTTAACATTATGTATAAAAATTATGTACAATAACTACAATTGTTTTTTAAGTTGGATTACACACCTGTAATTGCGTGGTGGGAAAAGGCTTCCACATAGGTCAAGTAGTTGTGAGGACAGTGCTTCTTCAGCCATCTGCACACATCCTGCTGAGACCACAGAACCACTGGCCTGGAGAGACACGGCAAGGTGGGGCTGGTGTGGTAAACCGAGTACGATTCACCTGAACGTAACTGAAAGAGAAAGAAATAGAGCATGGGGAAGAGAGAGAGAGACAGGGAAACTAATTTAAATATGGATTTCACATTGAAGTGGAACAGAAAACAAATCTCACAATGTGACTGAATTGTATGCATCCTTCTGGAGTCTTACCATGCATGAATGCACAACTTTTTATAGCACTACTAATTTGAAACCAAACTCTAGCACCGTAATAAAAAAGAATATAAACAGATAAACAGCTCTCCCTCCTGCTAAGACCTCTGGGAAATATACATGTTTTTGTGTGTGTATGTTTTTTTAAATAATGCTCCAAGTCATGCACTGGCAGTGATTAAGATGGATGAGTTCATCTCATGCAGCCACCTGATTGGCCGCCTATTGGACATGGCTATGATTCTGCACATCGAGCTGTATAAATGAAGGCCATTCTAGAACGATTAGCATTCGTTGCAATGACTGCGCTAGTGACATGAGCCACAATAACACTCGTTTGACCTTCATCACACACTCCACATTTAAAGCCAGTGAGAGTTTATGAGGGCTTAATGCATCTGTGACTTACAATATTATGATGTTGTTTAATGTGACACCAAAAGAGCATTGCAAAAAATGTTGAGCATTGCAAAGAAATGTATAATTTTATTCAGCAAGGACAGAATCAATTGATCAAAGTGATCCTTTGAACTTCTTATTCAATGAAGAATCATGGTTTTCACACATTAAGCAGCACAACTGTTTTCAACATTGATGATAATATAAGAAATGTTTTTAATAAGCATATTAGAATGATTTCTGAAGGATCATTTGACAATGAAGACTGGGAAAATGATGCTGAAAATTCTGATTTTCCATCACAGGAATAAACTACATTAAAATAGAGAACAGTTATATTAACTGTATTAATTCACAATATAACTATTTTTGATCAAATAAAAATGCAGCTTTGGTGAGCATAGTGTCTTATTTCAAAAACATAAAAAAACGTACCTACACCAAATCAAACTTACATTTTTTTTATTTTAAAATGTTATTTTACCATCTCATAATGTGTTGGGTCGCCATAAATTCTGGGTCCTGAAACAAATCTTGTTTCATAAATTAACTCTGTTTCAGACACTGCGCTTTGCATATTTTCTTCCCTTTCCTTAGTGTTCCGTTTCATTAACAGTCATTTATCCTCACAAAATCACAACCCTCCATTCTCTCACTTCTCCCTCCGTTTGTTGTTTTTCTAAACCATTTGCCACCATCTGTACCCCATCCCTCAAGTTCATCTTCAATTTTCTTTCTCCTTCACAGTTTTTGCACCATCTCTCCTGCTCCCTTTCTCTCTCTTCTCCCTCAGGCAACTTTCTACTTTGTGCCTTTGCTGTGTTTGCCCTTGAGGGCAGCGGGGAATTCTTTCTTCTGCAACCGCAGGAAATCACACACATACATTCTTGCACGTGCACATACATGTATGCATGCATGCACACATATACGCTGAATAAGTGACTGTTCCACTCAGCTGGTTTTGGGTGGGATGCACATCTCAACTGTCTCTAATGCTCTCTGTAGGGCATAAACACACTGAGGTCCATCCATACGAAGGAGTCTTATACAGTAGGACAAGCTCATGCAATCCTTCTTACTCTGCAATGTCCCTATGAGCAATGGTATATAGAGAGAGTCTATGCATTATGGAATCTGTCAGTGAGAGAGGAATTCACACAACTTGAATGTATGATATGCATTATTTATAGCATGATTTCCTTTCACATAGACCCCAGAGAATCAGTGTGAGCACATTAAAGAGCAAATAACAATCAAAAATGGCCCCCAATGCACCAATGCTTATATAGCCTAATAGTTACATTTTTGACTACAAATAGTCAATAGGCACTTCATTTCTTCTTTGATCATTCTGAGATGCACGGCTGCAGAAAGTGGCAAACTTTATAGACAATAACAACAGTACTGATGAAAGTGAGAAAACATTTGTGATAAAAGTGACATGTTTTTCTGTTTTCTTTTCTTTTTTTTTTTCTGGGATGAGCACACTGCGAGGGGAGATGTCAGCGAGTCTTTTATGTACTGAGATACACAAGCCCGCATTGTTAAGAAAAATACTAACAAGTGTAGCTGTTATGAACAAAGAATTTGTGTATGAAGCAGGGGAAGAGATAAAACAGAGCTGTGTCTCTGTCCTGTCACTGTAGGATAAGGCTAACAAGGTTCACCATTCATTAACGACGGTTTAAATTAAGGCCAAAAAAGTGCAGAGGTTAGTTAGAATCTCATCAGCTCCTGTTTGCGGTTTTCATGAGGAATAAATTAACACAGACGTCTGATCACGCCAAGCTTTTGATCATGGATTCACTTTTTGGGGAATCAAAGGCAAACCTTCGCACTCTGATCCAGTTCAGCAAAATCCAACACATTTAAACCCAAGTTCAAAAGATTCACCTTAAATCTGGTGTTCCTCTTTCAATTACTATGGCGAAAAGATTTGTGAACGAGTTATATATTTTACTAGTGTTTGAGATTAGAAAATAAGAATAGACAGTAAAAACAAATGAACGGATGAAAGATTATATTATAAGAAAACATATATACCATTCAAAAGTTTGGGGTCACTAAGATTTTTTGAAAGAAATGAACACTTATTCAGCAAGGACAAATTATACTGATCAAAAGTGACATTTATAAATGTTACAAAAAATTATATATTAAAAAAATGCTGTTCTTAATTTCTATTCATTATATTCACTATAGACATTTCTATTTCTACAAAAAACATTAAGCAGCACAAACAATTTTCATTGTGTAATAAGAAATGTTTCTTGAGCACCAAATCAGCATATTAGAATGATTTTTAATGATCATGTGACACTGAAGACTGGAATAATGTTGCTGAAAATTCAGATTTGCCATCACAGGAATTAATTACATTTTAAAATATATTACACTAGAAACAGTAACTTTTAAAACTGTAATAATATTTCACAATATTACTGTTTTAACTGTATTTTTGATCAATTCAATTCAGCCTTGGTGATCACATAAGAGACTCCTTTCAAAACCAAATATCATTTTGACCCGAAACAAAAGCATTATTTTCAGAGGAAAGCAGCTCGTAACATTTAAATTTTACAAAATAGTTTAAACCCTCATATTTAATCCACTAAACACTACATTTCCAAACGAACAGCACAGCACCTCTGCTAAGTTCACTGAGGAGATAAAAAACTAATTTAGCACTAGAAAAAGAAAAATGGAAATGAAAATGGAAATGACCACAGAACACTGGATTTGCCTTAAGTAATCACTTTTGAATACTATTAATTAAATGCAGAACACAAACTCATTAAGATAATATTATCTAGCTCAGTTTAACAAAATCAGGTTTGGGTCTAATTATTATGTGCAAACCTGTTGTAAACGCTAAATCAAGTCTTATTGTGCGGGTGAGACTGACTTTGACCCACAAAACTCTGCACACCCGACTAGAGGCACTCGCTTCATTAATATGCTAATGCAGAAGATCAAATGAAGTTAAAAACACACATTACGACCCATATATCTGCTCTCAGTGCTCAAATCAGCAGTGCCCATGTGACCTGAGGCCCACAAAGCTTTTTAAAGGCATTCTGTAGAAAGTGGTCTCTCTCTTCAGCACCCGCTGGCCTAACAGCGTCTCAGTCACTACGAACTAAGCAAGCTTTTAGATGGATAGAAGAAAAAGGAAGCCTTTTATTGCCAGACTGCCCTCCTCCACCTTTTTTAATGCACAGGTTTTCAAGTGCATTTCTGAGAAACATTTTCACACTATTAATAATGCAACAACAGACAGCCATACATTATATTTGCACACAAATTCTCTAATCACACCTTTCGACTGTCTAATCTGCATTAGCATTAGCTCTGCTGTATAATAACTAGTTTCTACAGCCTACTTCGCAATTTTTTCACAGCTGTCAAATTAATTTGCACTGCAAATAGTGAAGTTACTAGTTTATATTCATATGATACATGAATATGGTAATCAGCTATAGCAACATTTTTCAGTAGCTTGCCCAACACTGGTCTTCCACAATGTCCTCTTTTGATCAATTACAACATCATGTGAAAATACACTCGTAAGAGCTTGAAAGAGCTTTGGTTTTGATACTTAAGTCATATTAATGAGATGGTACAAAATGATGATAATTTGAAGCTGGTACAGGGAATATATAATAAACTGCTTGACTTTGTTCTCATCTTTATTATTTAATCAGAAGACGAGGACTGCGCGTCTTTCTCATGCTTAATGCAGGCTCATATTCAAGGGATAGTTCACCCAAAAATGAAAATTCTGTCATCATTTACTCACCCTGAAGTTGTTCCAAACCTGTATGACTTTCTTTGTTCTGATGAACACAAAAGAAGATATTTTAAAGAATGTTTAACCAATTAAGCAGATAGAGCAACCATTAGTATTTTTCCCTACTATGGTAGACAATGGTTGCTCTATCTCCTTGGTTACAAACATTCTTTAAAATATCTTCTTTTGTGTTCATCAGAACAAAAAAACTCAAGGAAGGAGGCTTCAAAATCGTAAATGATGACAGAGTTTTCATTTTTGGGTGAACTATCCCTTTGATTAGGACTGAGATGTTCTGTAAATATTTCCTTCTTGGTCTCACCTGCAGTCCTTCGGTTCCAGGCTGCTGCAGTAGTTTGACCGTTCGACCACCTGCGGTTTTGCGGCCGTGCCCCTCGTGCCAGGTAAGGTTTCCACCTGCACAACGACTAAATTGGTACTTAAAGTCCTCAGGAAGAGCCCTGTACTCCACCGCAGGGCGACAGAAGGTAAAACTGGAAGCCGCTGGAATACAAAACGAGAGATTTGGCATTCATCCATACATTTAGACACACACATTCCATCCTTCTTACTTATGTTTTCACTTCCCCCTTCAGAAAGACACAGACCACTGAGATGTTCAGCAGCTCCGTTTGACTAGTGCCTTGTGGGAGATTCAACGTTTACATCCATCAAAAATGCTGTTACAGGTCAGTTCGAGGACTGGGTTTGTTAGTATGGCTTTGGTGGTTAAGAGAGTTCAAGTAAAAGCGAAGCCTCGACAAAAAGAAATGTTTGAATGATCCGTATCTGCTGCGGCTGACTGGGTGGCTTGGATTCTGCCCAAAATAATACCTAAAGATACTAGTCAGCAAAGTTAATGGGAAAATTATGCATTGGTGTGTCAGAGGGTGATAAACCAGCAGAACATTGGTAGCCCTTGGGTTAATCTAATGAAAAGCATATGAGTTTCCAGATTTCCAGGAAGGAAAACTTTAAGTGCTGCTAAATACCGAACGCCTCGGAAAAATAAGTTCTTGCTGAGCTAGACAAAACTAGCATTTGCAATTCATGATCCAATTAACTAAAAGACCTTCCTGGTACAAAATATGCTTTAAAATACTCTTTTTCTTACCCTCATGTCGTTCCAAACCTGTATGACTTTCTTTCGTTTGTGGAACACAAAAAACACAAATCAAATTAAATATTGTTGTTTTTGGACCCCACTGACTAAAAAACAGTTAGAAAAATCAGCAAAATGTCTTTGATTATGTTCCAAAAGTGTACATGCTGTGAGTATAAAACTGATGTGAGATATGTGCATATTCTGAAAAGCAATACAGCAGACCAGCACAGCATAGTTTCGCTCGGCTGGTGACTGTAAATGAGTCGGTGGGCAGCCTAAGCAGATTTTCTCCCACAAGCTGCGAGAGGCCAGTGCATTAACAGACAAAGACAGATCCAGTGTTACAATGTGCTCATTAAAACCTCACTCTTCTAATGACCACCTTAGTCTTAGCACAAACGAGTACAATCAGTCATCTCTGCGCATGGCAGTGTGTGTGATGGTATTATATCTTCATGCGTGTGTGTTCATAACAAGAGTTGATGAGAGGGAAAGACCATACATTTGTGTGCGTGTGTGTTTGTGTGTTTAAAAGTGGAGGCCTGGATGAGATAAAAGGGATGTCTTTTGCTCTCGTTCCCTGCAGCCTCGCAGGCGGCTACAAAGGCTGTCCTCATCAAGTGTGCATGGGGGATGCCTGCCTGTATGAATGCATTTGGGATGGAGTCACAGATGAACACAGTCTTTCATCGCAGTGCCTCTGAAGCAGACATTAGAGAGATGTCGCACTGTGGCTGGAGGGTGAAAACGCGTCTAGGCCTGTTAGTCCTGGACAGAAGCTGCCCTTATTTTCTATATTTGTGTCCAAAAACATGTGCTCCTAAATCAAGAAACAGTATCTCCTCCTGAAACCTCACTCTTGACCCACTAAATATTAAAAGGAAATAGAAAAGTCAATAAGCAAGTTTTTATATTACTGTTCAAAAGTTTTGGGTCTATTTTAAATGTGTATTTATTTGATGTAAAATACAGTAAAAACTGTAATTCTGTGAAATATCTTTCTATTGTAATATATTTTAAAATGTAATTCATTTCCGTGATGGCAAGCTGAATTATCAGCATCATTACTCCAGTCTTCAGTGTCACATGATCCTTCATTCTAATATGCTGATTTGGTGATCCAGGAAAAAAAAAATCATATTATTATTTTGAAATCTTAATATGTTTAAATCACTTGTAATGCTGAAGCCTTATATTTTTTTCAGGATTCTTTGATGAATATAAAGTAAAAAAAAAAACAGCATTTATTTGAAAAAAAAAAAATGATATGACTTGACTGACACTTTTAATTAATTTAATGAATCCTTGCTGAATACAAGTATTCACTTACTAAAAGTATTCAAGAAAAAGTATTGATCCCAACAATTTTGAACGGCATAATGAGTGTTATTCTTGTATCAAAGAGAATGTCTATGTTCAAGGCCATAACTCTCACATTTTGAGTTTGATCATGTTTAGAGTTCATTTTTGATCTGTCCTGTTCATGTCTGCGTTTCTAAGTTATTAATTAGTTTTGTCTTCTTAGCCCCCTTCCTTTTTGTTTCCTACTAATTAATTAGGTTCCTCAGTTCAGGTGTGTTGTGTTAATCATCTAGTTAGTTTCTCCCTCTGTCTGCTCTAGCCCCGTGTTTCTTTCACTTCAGTCGACTGTTATTGTAGTGTGTACGTTGTTGTGCTGTTCCTTGTTTCCCCGAGTTATGTTTTATTAAATCCTGAGAACTGCTGCAATTCAACTTATTTGCAACTACATGTGGCAATAACGACCTTAGAAGATGATGATTAATCTAAAATGAATATTCAGATTAGTGTTGGGCTTTCCAGTGTCTGAATCATAAAGGAATAATGTATTAAAAAAGCATGTCACTTTCTGTAAGACATTTTAGCTAAATGCTCATGTTACTCTTTTCCGTGCAAAAAAAGTAAAAGGTGACCAGATGTTGTCAAGCTCCAAATATAACAAAAAGCACCATAAATACTCAAAATGACTTGTAGCACTATAAGTCTTCCAAAGTCATAGGATAGGTTTGTATAAGGAGCAGACTGAAATTTTATTGCATCTTTTATTTTGTCATTCTATAAGCTTAAAAGGCACGTATCACATTTATATTCATTGTATGGAAAAAGCACCACCAGTTTGTGGTCT